>CM044550.2:21787353-21814853 GCA_024416835.2 Perccottus glenii
TCACAAAACCATGCTTATGAAACCAGCACATTCACAATAAAGTACAAACATTTTAGGCAGGTGTAAAGAAGTGCTGTGTAATAAGAATGCTTTCACTTTGATTGTATGTTTGGTATTTGGATTTTGCACATAGACCTATTATTACTTCCACAGCCCAAACAATCAACAAACACATAATTGAAGTCCTTCAGTCGATGCAGCATAAACTGCAGGACCATGTCAGTCCAGAAATGTTCGCTGTGGAGCATAAACACACTGTTAAAAAGTCTGTCATACTCACTGTAATTTTTGGGTCTGAGCATTGTAACCTGGTTTGCATAGAAAGCGTTTGCAAAAAGCAGGTATATTAGATGAATAACCGGTGACTGAACTGTAGCTGCAATTTAATCCAACCAGAGCAATGCAATTACATTAGTAACAATAAAATGGTTGCTTTGTCATCAAACCTACATCATGCCTATTACTAGTTTAATGGCAACATCTGCTTCTTGGCAACACCAGCGCAAGTTTTAGTTTGTAATTATTGCCCAATATGATCTGGCCAGCCAAACCCATTAACTTCTCTCAATGAAATTGGTATAGAATCTCTTCCCTTCACATCCATTTCCAGTCAGAATAATCATAACCACTTATGTAAAATCGGGAGGTCCTTATGCAAGTTTCTCTGCATGCTTGTATATCCATATAATTGCATCCAGAGACAGTTTGTTCATAAACTGCTTGCTTGAATTTGAATCCACAGAGACCAGACTAACTCTTTCTGTACAGAACAGAAAATATATTAAACTGGCTGGCAGGCTACATCCAGGCAGCATCACCAACATTTTTTAATACTAGTAATGAATCCATAATCCGCTATTTACAACCTAATGAAATAATGATAGTCTCGGTCTTTTACGATGACTAAAAATTGTCTACTTCATTTTGTCATCAATCTTAAGTAAAACACGCTGAGGCTTATATGTTTCTTGTCATTTCCTAGACGCAGACCACTGTTGTTTCCTGAATCTTGTCTCCAGATTCTCACTGATTAAAGAAGACGTCTAGTTGACAAAAACGTCTAGTTGACATCAGTGTCAGGAGCCAGTATGCACCAACACTCATCTGGCATCCAAAAGCAAAACTGTGGTTTAAAAGGTAATGCCGGGAAGCATGTCATGTGGATTTATATTTTTGCTGCGTGAGAAATGGCAGGAAGAGGAATTCAATTATGTCTGTCAAATAAAATTCTCTTCCCCCAGTGTGCTGTAGGCTCTTGGATTTGTCTGCGTGCCTAATGCGTACATGATGTGTGCGTGATGTATTTGTTTGCACTAGCGCGAGGGGAAGAGAGCGTGCCCTTTCCCAGCTTCAATAGGTCGACTCGTTGATCCTCCCACTGAGACCTGGGATCGCTGCTGACCAGGAGAGGATGCCAAAAATGACAGATGGTTAGACATGAAAACATGCGAGTGACACAGGAGACGTCTTCAGGGGGACAGATGCCTGGAGACTGCTCTTTCATCTTTCTCTGTTCTGACAGCAGGAATTGCAAATAGCTTTAATAAGCACTACCACATACTGGGAGGAATATGAAGTGAGATGTTTTGTGCTGTGTGATGGGGTCTCAGCTGAGTCATTCAAAATGTATGTTTTTCATTTTTTACAATTACAGATTCATTAAATTGTGGTTGGAATAAATCACTCGGTAAAAAGTAAAACATTTTAACATCAAATTAGAGAAATGGGGCTTAAAAGATTAATTATATTGTTATGTATTTTATAGTGCATTTCTATAAGCAACCTGTCCGGTACTTTTACCACTGCATTTTCTGACAGAAAATCACATTAAAAGCACCCACGCTTTGCCTTGCTCAACAGCCAGACTCTTGCCAGGTTTGTGACAAACTCTCAGAAATCTTGTCCCTCTCAACGCTTAAGATCAAACCCTCATCAACAACGTATCAACCTACTGATTTTATTGTATTTACAACAAGTAAGTGAACCAATTCCTCACTACAAAACATTCGGTCAACCTGAACTTTAGTGCTAACCTTAAACTTCGAGATCTGAGTTTATTGTCAAGCTGATGCCATCCTGCAAATATATCTGCCATATTAAACAGTAAGTGAAGCTATTTCCAATATTTATGTGTGTTTCACTTTATTTCTGTTTCTTTATTTTGTGCTGTTTAATTGTGTAAGCAGACATAGCCAGTTCTGAAACAGACACAGAAATTTCTTAGAATTTCCCGCCGCCATTGATTCAGCGTTGACGAGGCGTGCAGACCAACAGCCTATGGGAGCCGTCACTTATCCAGGCTCCTGTTATGTGAGCATGTGAGTTTCTGGTATGTGCTGAACATTCTCATTACAAAATCACTTACTATACATTTAACTGTGCTAAGAGTAGTCCGTAAGGCAACTGTAGTGTCAAAAACAACTCCCCAACTGCTCATTTTCATCGGTCAGAATACGTAAATATGCAGCCTGCTTGGTAATGGAGTTCTCAATTAGGATTGGATAAAAGAGGTCAGGATACTAGAAAATGTATTCCCTGTTTGTTGCAAAGCAGAGGGACTGGGACAAACATATACGTCTGCTAAATGACAAAATAATATTTCTTTTTTAATGGGAAGTAGTTTTTGGATAAAAAATAATGTTGGTGTTCCCTCCCAAGCAGTGTCTGCCAAACAGATCTAATTCACTTTGATTCAGGCATTACTCTCTCGGTTGCATTTGTTCACTGAATAGTGCAGGAATAATGTGGAGAAGCCATTGATCATTAGAGACAATTTTTCTTTTGTGAAGCCATGAAAGACCATTTGTATTTTCTATTTATTTGCAAGCTGTTTACATCAAAGAAATAATTAGCTCGGACTATTTATGGAGTCGTAGCAGGTAATTTGTCGGTGCACTTCAGGTGGCTTACTCTGCGTTTGCCGCCCGCAGAGCACTCTCAGCTTTGACAAATTGCTTTAGTTACTGGTGTGTTCAGTTATGAGATGATGAAATACGAGCAATAAGTCGATGCTTTCTCCAGTGATGATTGTTGCTGCAACAAGAACTGACTTAGAAAACACCTTCTCATTGCTAGAGTTTCAAATGCCTCAGTTTTGACAAAGACCACCAACATTTCTGAAACACACACCAGGTAAGGATTTGCAATTTAATTTAATAAAAAAAGGTTAAAGTAAAAGCATCTGGACTCGTTTTTTTTTTTTAAGGTGAAGACGTTTCGTCTCTATTCCAAGAGACATTGTCAATTCTGAAATCAACAGGTAGGAGAGCTTATATCTCTAGAGGGAGGAGTTTCCCTGAAACCAAACCAGGCTAGTCTGGTCACATGTTGGTTAGCTCTGAAAGGGAAGTGTGACTCCTCATATGAGAGTCGTTAAGGCTCAGGAGAGTCATTAGTGCCACTGCTCCATTCAGGTGTCGAGTCGTTAGTGACACTGCTCTATTCAGGTGTCGAGTCGTTAGTGACACTGCTCTATTCAGGTGCTGTGTTTATTGTTCTAGGGTGCAGCTCTTTTGTTTTAGGTCTCAACACACTGTTATAAATACTAGGCAACATGAATCTGAGGCCACCTCCTCTGTTCAAAGAAGGCTTTTCCATTTTCACAAAAACGGCTTACCAGTTCCTGGCTCCTACCAGTTGATCTCAGAATTGACAAAGTCTCTTGGAATAGAGACGAAACGTCTTCACCTTGAAAACCGAGTCCAGATGCTTTTATTTATTTTTTTTACTTTATTATGACAAAACAATAAGAAAAACAAAAACACAAACATTGTCCTGAGAGTGGGCTTCATACATTATTTACAATTAGAACATAAACATATTAAGACATACATTTGTGTCCTATTTCAGAAAGTCAATAGCTAGGTCCCATTTTCTTTCAAAAGCTGTGACTCTTAATTGCAGTTGTGCTGTCAACCGTTCCATTAAGTAAACTTGTTTTAACTTTTGTGTCCATTGCTTAACAGTAGGTGGCTCAGGCTTTAGCCAACAGATTGTTATCATTTTCCTAGCCATCAGTAGAAAGAGACGGAGAAGAAATGATTGATCTTGTGAAAGACTGTCTGGAAAAATGTCAAATAAAAAAAGTTTGTGAGTCAAAAGATATGTTCACTCTCAGTAGTTTGTCCACAACGCCCTTAATGTCCCTCCAAAAGCCATGTATGATGGGGCAATCCCAAAATTTATGAGTTTGATCACCGACCAATCCACATTTCCTCCAGTATTTGTCACTAATACTATTCTTGGCGAGGAAAGATTTCATCGGAGTCCTGAAAAATCAGATTTTCGTCTTCCAATCAAATTCCCCCCAAATCTGACTGCCCACACCCTTATGACATCCAGAACAGATATTAACCCAAACATCGTCATCCAAGGTAACATTCATCTCCATTTCCCATTGTTGTTTTATATGTTGTGTATTATCTGACATGTCAATCAACAATTTTTTGTACAACAAGGACACTTGTTTTTTCATTACACCACCATTTTCAGTCAAATTAATAAAATGTTTCTCTATATTTGTAGGCTTATGTCAGATCCACTCCGTGTCTCTCAGGGATCCGCTCCACTTTCCTTCTCTCTCCTTCATCTCATCACTGCCACCTGTCCCAAGCACCTGTAACCTATTACCATCAGTGAGGTATTTAAACCTCTCCTGTCCACCTCTTCCCTGCCAGATCGTTCAGCATACTTTGTGTGAATGTTTCCAGCGTTTGTTCCAGCTCTTGTCTCAGTCCTCTCTCCAGCCTTCGCTCCAAGTCTCAGGTTTGGACTTCACTCTCAGCCCAGCTTCCTAGCTTGGTTCCAGTCACCGGCTCAGCTCCAGGCTTCGGCGCAGCCCCACGGCTCACTCCAACTCTCAACCCAGCTACCCAGCTTGGCCCCAGTCACCGACTCGGCTCCAGGCTTCGGCGCAGCTCCACGGCTCACTCCAACTCTCAGCCCAGCTCCCCAGCTTGGTCTTCAGTCACCGGCTCGGCTCCAGGCTTCGGCGCAGCTCCACGGCTCACTCCAACTCTCAGCCCAGCTCCCCAGCTTGGCCCCAGTCACCGACTCGGCTCCAGGCTTCGGCGCAGCTCCCCGGCTCACTCCAACTCTCAGCCCATCTCTCCAGCTTCCTATCACTATCTGTACTTTAATAAAGTATCACTTACCTTCACTGTCTTGTGCGCACTTGAGTCCTCATTCCCGCATTACAGCTTATTTCTTATCAGTTCCCAATTGTTATGTTTTGTGACATAGCTCCTTATTTGAAAATATTTATATAGATCACTTGAGGGTAACTTAAATTTCGCTCTTAGTTGGGCAAAGGTTTTAAATACATTCCAATGAAACAATTGGTTCACTGTGAGGAGACCTCTCTCAGCCCATCCCCGGAAGCCGCTACTGTCTGACAAGGATGGGAGGAACTCAATATTTCTATCAATGGTCATAGCTCGAGATAAAGCAGTCTTTCCCTTCAACAGCTTTTGGACCTTATTCCAAATCTTTAAAGTGTGTTTACCCATAAATTCCAATTTTTTTTTCTGAGACTGCAGGTTGAGAAATGGGAGCTGAGAGAGAGAAATTCCCGGGACCGAATATTCCTCCATAGATACCCACTGTGACTCCGGATCCCGGATGATCCATGCCACCACAGCTTTTATTTGGGCAGCCCAATAATACAGCTTGAAGTTTGGTAGATCTAAGCCCCCATTTTCCTTAGATGACATTAAAATTTTTAGATGCACTCTTGGTCTTTTGTTCTGCCATATAAATTTTGACACTAGTTTCTCTAGAGATTTAAAAATAGTTTGTGGAATAACAACAGGTAGGTTTTGGAATAGAAATAACAATCTAGAAAGAATATTCATTCTTATACATTCAATTCTGCCCAAAAGAGAAAGCGGTATTACATCCCATCTGTTTAAATCAGATCTGATTTCCTTTAACAATTTATTATAATTAGATGAAAACAACTGCTTAGTCCTGGGGGTGAGAATTACTCCAAGATATCTAAAACCCTGCTTGGAGTGTCTGAATGAAACAAGATTATCCAGCTGTAATGGCCAAGTCCCTACAATCATTAAGGCTTCGGATTTGTTTGTATTAATTTTATAACCTGATACCATACTGTATTCCTTACGACAGTGAAGCAAAGCTGGAATAGAAGTAATAGGGTTTTCCAAAAATGATAAAATATCATCAGCGAAAAGTGACAATTTATGTTGAACATTGGATTCATCCCTTATTCCCTGTATAAGAGGGTTGGATCTAATCAGTTCAGCTAACGGTTCTATACTCAAAGCAAATAGAGAGAGTGAGAGAACCTCACCCTGCCTTGTACCGCGTCCCAGTGGAAAAAATTTTGAGCAGTGCCCATTGACCCTTACTCGTGACTTTGGATTCTTATAGAAAGTTTGGACCCACTTTATAAACGTCTCATTAAAGCCCATGTGCCTCAATGTCTGTTTTAGGAAACCCCAGTCCACCCGATCAAAAGCCTTCTCAGCATCCAAGCTGAGAAGCATTGATGGGGTGTTCCTTTTTTGAGCCACTATTTGAAGATTTAAAGCTCTTCGAACATTGTCGGTCCCCTGTCTACTGGCAATAAAGCCAGTCTGATCGGGTTTCACAAGTTTTCTCATATATTTTTATATATGTATATATTATATTATTCTGTTTGCAATGATGGCAGTCAGTATCTTTAAATCCACGCAGAGGAGACTGATGGGGCGATAAGACGAGCACAAAGTAGGATCCTTACCATCTTTATAAATGACACTAATGATTGCTTCAGACCATGACTGAGGAGGATCCCCCTCTGAAAGTGCATAATTATAAACTTTCTCCAGAAGAGGTGTAAGTTTGCCACATCCTTGGGTTGCGATAGCATTTCCCCAGAGTTTGGACACCTAATTCTATGTACAACTCTGCCTGATTGTGCTTTCGCAACTGAAATGCTAACAATCTACTTGCCCTGTTACCAAAGTCATAATACTTTTGATTTGTAAATCGAAGCTGCCCCTCTGCTTTATAGGTTAATAAGTCATTTAATTTCTGTCTAAATTCTTTCAACCTATTAAAAGTGTCACTATTTTGTACTGTATGGTAGTGTTTCTCTAACTGTCTAATTTTATTTTCCAATCCTAATTGTTCTGCAAGCCTCTCTCGCTTTAATCTTGATGAAATCGCAATAATGTTTCCTCTCAGGACACATTTGGCTCCCTCCCATAACACTGATGGACTTACGGTCTCATTGTCATTAAATTGACTATACTCTAATAACCCTTTCCTAATTTGTTTTTGAATCGCATCGTTATTTAGAATTGATACATTTGCTCTCCAGTATTTAAAATTATTATTTGGACTCAACTTTAACGTCAAAGAGACTGGTGTGTGATCTGAGATGGTAATTGCTTCAATACTACATTGGGTCACTCTATAGGAATCTACACCTGTCATCAAAAACATATCTAATCTAGAGTGACTACCATGTACATTTGAAAAAAAAGTGAAATATTTTTCCTTGGGATGCAGGCGACGCCAAACATCTATCAAACCCAACTCGTCCATCAGTGCACAGAGAGTTAAAGATTTCCTAGTCCTTGGACCAAGGTCAGCAGGGAGTCTATCTATAGATGCTCTCAGAACACAGTTAAAGTCCCCCCCAATAAGAACAGTCCCTTCAGCCTTGTCTGCTATCAGGAGTGCAATATTTTTAAAGAAAATTGGACAATCCTCATTTGGGGCATGTAAATTCACTAAAGTCAGTTTAATGCCCCCTATACACCCAATAAGCATCAGAAATCTCCCCTCCTTATCAGTAAAGGTTTTCTCATGGCAAAAAAACACTGATTTGCTAAAAAGGATAGCGACTCCCCCTTTCCTCCCACTTTGATCTGAGGAGCTATATTGCTGATCTACCCACTCTCACCTCAGCTTCATGTGCTCCTTATCAGACAGATGTGTTTCCTGTAGCATTGCTATGGCACAGTTAAACTTTTTCAGTTGATTCAACACCTTTTTTCTTTTAATTGGACTACCTAAGCCTTTAACATTATACGTAACACATATTAACCTATCCAGGCCCGGATTGGCTAATCGGGAGCACCGGGAAAATTCCCGGTGGGCCGGTACGTTTGTTTGGCCGCGAGGGCCGTTGTTGTCATGGGCAGCCGCACTCTTTTTATTTATTATTTTACCGCAGTTCCACTCTTTTATTTAATATTTTCTCGCAGAGTGCAGCCTGCAAGACAATGATGACGTTTTGACTCCCTGGCCCCGCCCCCTGACACGGCCCCTTGCAAGTTGCTCAAAATAAAAAAAAAGTCACATAAAAGATGGATAACAGAAAGCGCAAAGGCGGCGCTGAAAAGGCCAGAATAAATAAATAAAAAAAGCTTTGGAAACTGACGCGGCCAAATGTTCAAAGCTGAGCACATATTTTCTCAACAAAACAAACGGAGACGACGAGGCGGGTAAGTAAGCTAACGTTAAGGTAGTTAGGAGCAGTGCAAGATGCTAGCGACCGTGCAAAACAACGTCGTATGTAAACCACCGTTCATGTATCAAAGTTTTTCTTGTAGCTCTTCAGCAGCAGCCGCCTCTAGTACCATTTGCTGCCAACAGTGAAGAGCGAGGCCCAGAAACGTCCCCAAGCACCAGTCATGAGCCCAACACACCAGAATGGGCAGGTAGGATTGTCATTCAGAAGAAATAATAGTAATGAAGAGCCCTGCTCAATGAATATCATTTTCTTACTTGTTTCCAGTTCAAATATCTAAATATTCTTAATTCAAGATACATTTACAAGTGAAATGGCAGGAGAAATTATGTCTTGTTTTCTGGAGAAAAAAAAACAACTAAAAATTAAGTGATTTTTTGTTGTTGCTTAAAAGCTAAAACTAAAACAATTATTTTTCTTACCCCATTGGACTGGAAACAAGACAAAAATACTGTAGAAAACAATGTGCCTATTGCAGACTTATATTCTTAGGTTTTCATTTTATTATTTTAATATAGTCAGTCGGGAACTAAAGTGGGCCGGTCTAAGGCATGAAACTCCAGGGCTGAAAATGAGTCCCAATCCGGCCCTGAACCTATCCATCTATTATTCTGTTGTATATTCAACTACTATAACCCTTTCTTGAATCTCGCAAACATCACTATAAGAGGAGTCATTACTAAAAATAACAATATGGCCCATCAAAAGTCTCAGGACATAAAGAACATTTACAAAAGAACACATGAGTAACAAATTGAACAATATAGGCTTCCACATACCCGACTGGATCAAAACGTGAATCTTTAACTCAAACCTGAATGACCCAGTCCCTGATGTTTCTTGGACGGAGGCTGGTGACTGGTCCTCCGCGGGTGAAGAAAGAAACAAAAATAAACACGCCGTGTGCGGTATCGCTGTCGCTCCCAGAGCGCTTCGTTAGCGACTTGGCTGTGGAAAGGTGGTCCTCCACTTAAAGTGGTTCTCGCATCTCGTCCATATTGTGATTGTTCTTTCATTTTTTTCCCCCCTCCTTACTATACTAGATTAATTAGAAAGATGTACTCGGCGGATGTACTATTTAGTTATCCTTGTTAAAGAAGGCTTTGATTTCGGCGTTGGTAAGTGTCGCTGGTCCTCCAATGGGTCTCCTTCCCGCTGTATTCCACCCGTTTTGGCACAGCTCCATCTCCAGTCGCTCTCTCTCATCCACTCGGGCGTGCACCCCCAACTTCTCAAGTGCACACAGACACAGAGTCTGCCAATGTCGGGTGCTTTTACTTCAACCTTTTTTTCAAGATGTCCTGGATGACTGAGAATCTTGACAGACAATTTACTTTAATGTTAATCCCAGTCTTAGAAAGTTGTGACTCCAGTGTTAATCTGTGACACAGGTGGCACTGTTTTTAGGCCCACATTTGAGTTTTCTTTTCTTCACAAGGGCAGTGGGAAAACTGCGTCAGACACCCTACCATCCATTAACATTCTTGTTTTGCATTTGGATCAGCAGAAAGAAGTTTATATTCAACCCTGACAGACAACATAATTCATTTACATTTGACCCTGTCTTTGCTCCATATCTGTGGATGAAATATTTGTACATGTACATTGGTTTAGCTTACCTTTACCCATGATGAACAGCACTTTGCCTCATTTCCTGTTTCTTTCTAGTATAGGTCCATTGATTTCTGTTAAACTTCTAACAAGGAGGATAACTTGCATGCATACTTCTAAACTGTTGTTTTCACTGAGGCCTGCTGTGACGGTATTTGCTCAAAACCCTTACAACACTTAGGGGCTGTCTACACGGAGACACAAATCACTGTATCCATATACATTTTGTATCGTATTGGCCTTTCGTCCACACGGATCCGGTGTTTTGGGAGACTGTATCCGCTATTTTTTGAAACAGGGTTCTAAAGTGGATAAATCTTTCGACAACACCTAGGTGACACCCTTGCGGTGTCGTGTGTACAGCCAATCCGTATATTTTGTGAAAACGATGATGTCATCGCATCACGTGTCGGCCTCGTCACACGTAACAACAACAACAATAATGGCGGACTACATGATTGAGTTCGTGCTGCAGAAGCTACTAAGCCTACTAGCTTTATTACAGCAAAATCTATTGCTTCTATGCAGTTGTGGTGAGCAACAAGTTTATAATGGACAACACCATACGCCACATGCTCTTAGATCCACCGCGAAAGAGAACCAGGAGAGCAACCAGGAGAAAATGAATGGAGAGAGAATTTCCGCATGTCCAAAGCACTCAGAACTCAGTCCGTATATTGAAGAGCAAACAACAAACATGAGGGCACCAATTACTACACTCTAAATATATGACTGCAACAATTTGAGAACTTGTTTTTATTAGAAAAGAAATATTTAGGTCTTCGTCTTCTTCTGCAGCGCGCAAGGTTATGCGCATGCTCAAAGTCTTCTTCTCCGTGTATAGTGTATATCTGTGGCAGAATTACAGCGCCCCATACTGGTCGGGCATATATACTACATCGTTTTCAGCCGGCCGTGTGTACGCAGATATTTTCTTGAGAGGACGCCGTCTCAAGATCGGATAGGGGATGCACTGGCTTCGTGTGGACATAGCCTTAGTGGGAAGTTGTTGTATTTGGTTTCTTTGTAATGTGGAAGCCCCTCTGTGTCACAGCAGGCTAATGTTATTTATTTATTTCCATTCAGTGCTATGTTTGTTTTCTGATAAGTGGGATTAAAATGGCATATCTGTTAATAACAAAGACATAACATCTACAGTCTCTTTTCACAACTTTTCACAATAAAGCACATTGGGTACAGAGCAATAAGATGTAAGCTGTAAAGTCAGTCTAATTAGACATGTGTCAGAGTGAATCCTGCTGCTCACCACTCCAACACGTGCCAGCAGTCATTAATATGCACTGTGGAGCTACGTGACAAAAAGCCACAGCCGAGGCAATTTCATTTCCTAAGCCTGGCCTCTGAGGAGTTCATTTCAAATGCCCTGCAACCACGTCCCTCCCAGAATTGCATTCAGAACACCGAGGCGGCGTGATTGAGGGAAAAACATTCCTATTTGCTGACAGTTAAGAAGCAAAGAAACGGCAAAACACAAAATATAAAATGCATGATTTCTCGTTGTGTGTGTACACAGGCTGTGTAAAGCAAGGCTTATTTGGTTGGTCAGATGGAGGAGATGCTGCTGGCTGTGGCATCAGTCACGGGAACTGAACAAGGACTTCATGGCTTTGGCTCGACTTGTCGCAGTCTGATTGGGATGAAATGCAGCTGGTAAATGTTGTAGCTTTGAAGCAGCGAGTGTGAAAGAGGTTTATGTTACAACCCCATATGACGGGCCAGATCAGGACATAAATACACACTGTGCTTTCATCTGAATGAAAACACTATGGTTAAGGTTTGACCAGGTCCAAGAACATGGAGGGTTATATTAATTTGAATTCTGTATGCTACTGTGTTTTGGCTTTATTATCAACACCTTAAACAATACCTCTTTATAGGATTAGTGCAGTCACACTATAAAATGAATGCTAATACAGCAGTGTGGCAGCCTAAATGCAGTTCTCTGCCCTCTGCATTTAAATTTGCAGGAATTTTTACCGCAAAATTGCTCAAGGTTTGAACATAACCGAGCCAATGGTAATCCATATTATGATTTAAAATGATGAAAATCAGTATTACACTAATCAGATAACCCTGGTAAAACTTACCTGTCAAAATGACTGTTCAGGTTTTTGGCATTTTTGTTTTACATCCCGGGTTAAATCATGTATTTTAAGTTTTTGTTGTACAGGATTACTATAAGGATTTTCATTTTAGTAATGCCTATAAGAATAATAATAGTAATAATAATAATAATAATTATTATTATTATTTTATTAAGGCTTTGTCTGTCACATGATTATGTTATAGTAATGAAACCCTAAATGGTTTTAACTCAAGACCAAACAAGTTAGCTTCTATATAATACAGGGACACATGTACATGCTTCGGATGTTCCTCATTTCTCTTCGCAGCTGTGTTGGTCCACTTCTTCATTTTCTAATGCAAAGGCTGTGTGATAAAGAACCAAAGGTCTGATGTTGAAAAGCCTGATCTCAGATGAGAGCGGGACACAAAGGAGAACTGGACTAAGAGAGTCGGCTGAATCGTATAATTAAATTGATATGGAGACGGAACAATGCAGTAGATCATTGGAGCTGCTCTTTCTGCTGGAGATAAGCCACCTACTCATCCTCGCAGATCAAAAGTCCCGGTTGACTTACATGCCGTCTTAATCCATCACACAAACACACTCAGAACTACATTGTGTTCTGTAATCCACTACAAAGGTACATAGTCAGCACGCTGTACCATACCACTTGAAATAGCAATTTAGTAAAATGTGGAAAACTGGTACAGCTCTCTGAACATTAAATGCTTTTTAATTTAAATGATATGGCCTCAAAGTCATTTGGATGGCTACTTAAAATGAAACAGGTCCATCTACATTATGTTGCGTGATGAGGAGTGAACACAACAAGGCTGTTTTCTCTGGAGTGGAAGAGTCAGGAAAAGCTCCATTGTCATACAATACTGTACTACTTTGGAAATGCTTTTGGCCTGACGCTCCTATCCTGCACAAATTGCTGTAAAAAGCTTCTCAGGCCTGTACCCATGTACTGTACCACCCACCACAGGAAACTTTAAAGATGCTTACAGCAGAATCAAGTGCAAAGTAAAAATAGGAAAAGTAGTGAATACAGCTTTTCTTCTCTTGCTGATTGATCTTGGACAATTATAGACATGGCAGACATTGTTAGAATTTTACTTTGAGTCTTGAGCACATTATCTTGTCTTTTTTTACAAGAGATTCTCTGACTGCGAAATGATTTGAATTTTAAACATGTATTAATATTCCACCTGTCTACACCTTACACTTTGGCTTTCCTTTCCCATCTCATTCTATCTTAAAAGCAGCACAAATTACCAGCTGTCACATCATTCTGCTAGCAAAGAAATCCCCACTTTTATTTTTATGCACTGCATTTTAACTGAAGATGAAGAGAAATGGGAGGGGTCTGTTTTGTAACAGTGTGAATGCACAAGACAAAAAGACATTTTTTAGTGAAAGGTCAGAACAGGCTTTTGTGGCTCCCAGTGGATCTGCTGTGTCGCCCTGGAAGAAAGAAAGACAACGTTTTTGCAAGGGTGACACAGACAGCAGGCTTTAAAAAGAGATAAAATTCCTGTTTTCTGTTAGTTCCTTTCCTCAGTGCTCGAGTGCTATCTTCCTTTTGACCGGGGACATATAACAATAGGTGAGAACGTCATTTTTGTTGTGAGGTTGAAGGAAGTAACTAGTTAATGTAAACGCAAAGTGAGTGAGATTCCATTATGGAAACAACAGCGGGGCTTCACTTCATTGGAGCCCCATGTGGAGAGGCTAAGTGGGCTGATGACATACAGCATTGGTGAAAACACAGGGGGCCAATACATAAAACAACATTGTGGTGCGTTTAGTCTCTAGTGCAAAACTGATGAAGCCATCTCCTTGGTTGGAGCGTTCTGAAAACAACTGGCTTCTAGAACATAACCCCTGCAGATAGCTCATTTCACAGCCCATGTGAGTGGATATCACCATGCCTTCTGGAGTAGAGGCTAATGTTAAAGATGGCTGCTGCCTCAGTGTCACTGTTCTGTCCAAGACACAACGTGCACACACAGTTATTGTCAAAGGATTTCAGGAGTCACAGGGTTACTTATTCAAGGCCATGATTGGGCTAGGTGTATTTTAGAAGAAGCGGAGAGAAAAGACTAATAAATTCTAATCGTTTTTTGTGACAACACTTTGACAAAGCACTGACAACTTGAAAATTAAGACGGTGCCAAACTACCATTAATAGCGTACAGACAGCTGGCACAGACTCCGTTGCCAGATATTCACCCAGAATGTCACACTGTTGCGTATCTTTCTGGGTGACCAGCCTGTAGTTTATAGGGCTTTTAAAAGTCCGGCTACAGATTTGCATTTAGGCGTTGACTATGTCCCAAGGCACAAAAAAACTACAAGATGAGCAACGACTAAAAAAAATTGTACTATTCATTATGTTCCAAAATACATACATACATAAAAAGGCCAATGTAGGATGTGAAAAGTATTTTTAGCCAAACTGAGTGTAATTCTGACAAAAGAAGACTATAGTGAGGAGATGAGAAGAATTTTTGGGAATCAAAAGGTGTTGATTATCATGATGTGAGAAAGACTCCACAGCAGGATATTTTAAAAAGCCAATTTCATCCGTTTATTTTAGCCAGGCGTTATTTGATTTTCCCCTTTTTAATATCCCTGTGTTCTTTGCTGTCACTTCTTTAATAAGAAATCTCTCAGAACTCTTTCTGATTTTAATGGGACTTTATGCTCTTTACACCTCATTTAGACTCTAATTAGACAGCTTGTTGAGATCAGTTTCTAGAGATGTTGAGTTGTGATACACCAGGCCAAATGTTTTGTGTCTGTGTTTATGCCACACCTTATCGTCTCCATCGAGGATAATGACAAAATGCTAGAGCAGAGATGTAAATGAAGCAGGAATTGTTGAGCGGAGAGTCCCACAGCAGGAAGGAACTCGTCTCTCCATCATCTTTTACGCCACATTAGATGGAGAACGTCCATTAGCATCTTTAGCATCATTAGCTTGTGATACTCTCATTTATCCTATTAGCACCGCCAACTTATCTTTTCCAGTCATTCCCCAGGAAAAATAGATTGAGAACAAGCATATATAAGCTCTACCTGATCCCAGAAGTCTAGTTCCAATTACAAACTCAGTTTTGCTTTGGCCTGCTAGAAAGAAAGAAAGAAAGAAAGGGTCTAGAATGGTTACATTGTGATTGTTATATGCATTAGTACAGTGACATAAAAACCAATTACCATCCATATTATCTTATATACAAGTACGGAAACATTATTACCAGGTATGGAAATAAATAAATTATTTGTATCACAATAATTGTCACCATATTTTGTTACTATTATTACTATTGACTTCACATTTGTTACAGATGAATATTCAGTATTATTTAGTTATTTAAATTAAAAATAACTTTATTAATCCTCATGGGGAAATTTGGTTGTTGTTAGGTCCGTTGTTCACTCTCAGGATATAACAACTAGAGAGGAGGGAATATTTTAAAGAAAAGAATGTTAGTAGTGCACATGAGCACATGCTTAAGGCAGTTCACTTTTAACTCATTTTTCAAGTGATTGTCTGGATCCCAGCAGCTCTGGACCCGAGGCGGGATACACCCTGGACAATGAGACAGACATTGACTAGGGATTCACTAGGGACACTTTAGATTTGTCAGTTGACCTATACATGCAAGTGTTTGGGCGTTGGGAGGAAGCTGGAGTACCCAGAGAGAACCCACAACATGTTTTTTTAGACAAACACAAAATAATCTATTTTCTCAAGAAAACAATATAGCAACATTAAAAGAAATGAAAGAAGATGATGTCAAGAAAAAGACATCACAACATTTAAATGAAAAGGGAATTGGCCTCAAATTCCAATGTTGGAAGGAAGACATTTTTACCAGAACCTCTTTTAATCAGATCAGTGATGTTTTCTGTGGAGTTCAGAAGTTTCAATTAGACTCTGGCGCAATCTGCTCAGTGTAATCTTTTCTAAAAATGGAAGTGACCCATGCAGTCCAGGTCGGGCGAACCTTGCGTGAATCTGTTTCCCCTTCTGCTGCCTCGGTAGGATATATCCCACACAAATGTTAGCTGAGCGTTTTACCCTTGAGTGTGATTTACTCCTATAGTTTCAGTTTGAACAGCTTGTGGTGACAAACATTTTTCAGCTGGGAGCAAAGTAGGCAGATGCTCTCAGTCATGTTTTTTTTCTCCTACTGAATCTGTCCATCTCTGCTTTCTGTGAGTTCTCTGTCGGCCTGTCTTTACCCTTCTTTATGTAGGTCTCAGCACAGGGGAAATAAATAGAGCAAATCATGCACCTTGCTAAAACTACGATTGATTGATGGGTTTTTTCATGACGGGGATAGAAAATTTGATTAAGACAGATTTAATTGCATGAAGATCCATTTGCACCATTATCAAGCAGCTTGTTTTATACAGAATAAATTACTGATAGTACAGAATCTATTAATATTTATGATAAAAACTCCAATTAGGGGCAGGAAGTGCTTGATGTGAGAAATAGTTTTTGTCATTCTCTTTGCATACAAACCCTAGCCGCAGTCTTGCATATAAAACAAAGGCCATATACCAAGATGGGATGCTTCAAGCAGCCACTGATATTTAAATGTCAGTGTTTCAGGTGAAAAAATATCAACCACAAAAAAACACAAATGTTCTAACAGTGCCTTTGCAGCTGTAAGTGGCGCGCGGTTTGCTTTGCAGATCGAATGAATGTAATCACACTTTCTCTTTTGTATTTGAAGTCATCATAGAGGACCCGTCCCCTGTGCAGCTCAATCCTCTCAGGGTCTCAGCAACAGTTTCCACTCGGCAGCTAAATGCTTCGACAAATGATGAGTCAGCCCTGATCCAGAAATAGGTCACTATTTTTTTTTCTTCGTTGTGTCGCACGTCGTTGACATATGGCAGCGCACGTCGCAACAGAGATGCAGAAAATCAGCACGCAGAAGAAAAGCCGAACCCTAACACATTTTTTCTGTTATATTTTTTGTGCAAGGCTTTCTGTTCTCTCATCGAGCCATCAATCATCATTTAGACTTTGATAATTGTATTAAAGTGTCAGATGCCCGGCCTTTTTCCACAATGATTGGAAGCGTTTTTTAATTTTTCCATTATGCTTCCTTTTCCCACATCACCTTGCACATACTGTATTGATGGAATTCTGGCTTCAGATAACAGCTAAAGCAGAGGAAGGAAACTGCTCTGATGTGCTTCTCCCACTTAACTGCACTCTATGCTTTTACTATTTTTGTCTGTTTATCCCCATGTATCAATGTCATGCTTTTCCATTTCATCTCACAACCTGTCATCTGTACCATCCCTAATTACTGCAGTTAATTACACAGTGCTTCCATCGACCAAATGGATTTGATCCGCACTGATCTTTTTCTGCTCACTGTAACCATCCTTTTGCTGCCTTAAATAGATTTTTTTATTGTGTCACTTAGGTACATGCAGTATGTGTCCTGTTGCGCTCCCCTCAGGGTTCTCACGTGTCCGGAAAAGTTGAATCATAGTGTAGTGTAGTTTTTCATCATTGTAAAGTCTAGGAAACATATGGATAAGTAATACTGTTTAATATTTGTCTTATTTAAGAATAGGATAGGAGAAGACATTACAGCTGCGAATTTCCTTAAAAATGTCATCATCATCATCATCATAATCATTCCCTTTTCCATTACTTTTTAATATAGATTGTGTTGTATTGTTAATTTTTACCACATTTGCTTTAACTGGTGAATTACCTCACTGTGGAATCAATAATGCCCAGTTAAATCTTATGTTATTTTATTTCAAAAGTGTTATTTAATTACCAAGATGATTACAGTAAATAAAGTTATGCATATATATATTATGCACAAAAAGGTAACACGTGAAGTGTCAGATGGAAGTCACTATGTGTTTATTTTTTCATGAATTCCTTTTTGTTATTGTTGATTTTGGTAAAATGAGTGCAAACTAAAAAGCAGGGTTGTAACAAAAAAGCAGGGTGTGAACTGTCTCCACAGTGTAAAGGACATATAACACATGCAAAACTAAAATAAATAAATAGTGTATCAAAAAGCTTTAACAAAAAGTGGTTTTCTTTTTAAATCATCTTGGTCCTTTTAATGTTATTGTGTCCCTTTGTCCTGTACGGAACTATTGCTTTGTATTTACAGAGTAGATATGTTTAAAACTTTTAGTCATTAGCATTGCAAGTATATAATTACTGAATCTTTCTCTGAAGAGTTGCGGCACTAAATTTATAATGTATGCAGAGCACAATTATAGCCTTGCCTATTCACTTCCACTCAAGCATAATGCAAGCTAATTTGATTTAGAGCTGTGTTCATGCAAAGAGCAGGCTTTTACATTAGAAGTCAATAAGACCTTGCACAAATGTCAGATCTGCAGATACACTTCCCGGTCATTCACTTTGTGAGTGTGTGTGTTCAGTTTTCTACACTCACACACAAACAGGGTTGCAACAGGGGGTGTGCCATAGTGGTCTGTATCCAGTGGAGATGCCAATATCAGTAATATAAGTACTTTAGTCACCTCGCAACAGGAGACAGAGCCCTATTGATTTGTGGCTAATGCTAATGCATGACTTTGACCAGCTCCAATTTGATTCCTCTCATTCAAACACACGGCCAAATGCAGCTAAGTCCTTTATAGAACAGTGGAGAGCAGTGGTGTTGTTTTTTCTTTCTCATGAAACAGGAGACTGCAGACGATGCCATGCAAGAGTTAAAATTATTCTTGACTGAATTAATTTGAGAGCTATATTTCAGTGGTGAAACTATTTACAGTACAAATGTGAGTGTAGGGTTCACATGAGGAGAAAACAATCGAGTCTGTTGACATTTGTGTCCAGATTGACATCAAAATCAATTTTATATCCCTAACTAGTAAAAAAAAGAACAGTATCAAGAAAAATAACATAGGTGGGAAAAGTACTCAGAATCTACATGCAAGTAAAACTACAGCTGCTTTAAAATAATTTTACCAAAACTGATTAGAAGTCACTTACTAAGAGTAACAAAGTATTGAGCTACTAGTGTTAACACTAATATCATCTATAGCATGCAACTGGTTTGCGAGATTTTGAGTTTATAAACCCACGGATATCCATCTTGAACTGCTTCAAGTATTGACAGCCGACCCGAACACTGGCCAGACTTGGTCCGTGTGACGGTCCTCTGACTTCTGACTACCAGGGGTCCAAGGGAGGACGGTAGCGTACATTCAGAGGGCCATCTGATTAATAGGATTTCCTTTATCAAATGCCCGCTGTGGCACTAGTTAGCAAGAAATTCACCAGACATTTTTATTTGACTGCATCTCATTTCATGTAGGGTATGTGTTGTAGCTTAGTGTCTGATTTATAGAATCAAAGACTTGCCTCTGGGTCTTCCACCTTTGCCCTTCCACCCCTCAACTACATAAGCACACTTCTCCGTGAACACTTTGCCCAGGGTTAGAGGTTATGCGATCATTTCACTGGTCCGACCCACTTCAGATCAAATTGGAATGTGTGATGTGGCCCCTAACCTAAAATGATTTTGACACCCCTGCTCTAAACTAGTCCATCACACTAAAGGTTGATTTATACTTCTGCGTCGAGTGTACGCCGTAGTGTACGCCGTAGTGTACGCCGTAGTGTAGAGCATTTATACTTCTGCGTATGTCTGTTACGCGAGCGACTTCCACTGTGTTTACATTCCTCGATCCTCGCGGGCTTCTACGAACAATGGCGACTGAAAGAGAGTGGATTATGTTGGAGCTGGAGCTTATCGAGGTCCAAAAACTGTTAATTTTAGTTAAATTACTAAAACTTGTTGGCTCTTCACTGAATTTCGGAATTTAAAAATGGCGGGCGGTCCAGAGTGCAGAAGATTATTCCGGAAATGCGTAGGAGGACACGTGATACTACCAAGCCGACCAATCACAGATCTTGCAGTCCGCGTCGTCGCGACGCGTAGTTACATTTTTGAGGAGGTGCGCGTCAGGGTACGGCGAAGGGTATGACGTATGGTACACGTCAATGCGTATGCTACGCCATACCTTCTACGCGCACCCGACGCAGAAGTATAAATTGGCCTTAACACAAATCAGTTATGTATGACCCATCCGTCATCAGAGAATTAAAAGAAACCATTAATCCCTGCTTTTTATGGCATGTCTAGGGGAATACCACCCACTGTTGCTGCTTCTGTTGCTCCAGTTTTTGTTGTGCTGTTTTCAGGACACAGATGGGACTGAAGAAAACTACTATTTCAATTGGCACAAGTTATGAGTTACACATGTTAGCAGATTTTAGGTCATATTGTACAAAACAATAGATTGTGATATTTGGGCACAGTTAACCTTGTGGCCCATTTATGCTCCACAAACAACAAAGCAAAAAGGCACAACAATGTCCTTGTTTATGCTGCATCCTAGCGTTTGTAAAAATGTAAACATTATGTATACAGGCCACAAGGGGGGCAATTTATATATTGAGAAAATTTGTGATATACATTTTCCTGTTTAACTTATTGACAATTTAATTTAAAACTGCTAAAAGGGACGGCAGAAACTGCATTATTGCATGTCATTCAAACACATCATTGATCACATTTATGCTTTGAGAAAGTAGGAAATAGAAAACTAGGGCTCATGTCTATTTTTTTTTTATAAATAAACATATACAATGCATTTAACACACAATAGTATTGTTTTCTCACCTCTGTGACATCTGTTAGTGCCTCATATTTTTTGATAAAGACACTTCACACCTGCTCTGCTGTGCGGCTCGGATTTATCATAAATATACTTGGAGTTATCTAGACACTTTTACAGAGAAGCCATAATTAGAAAATTATTTGAACCATGTACTCTACAATTAGGTGTTAATCCAGTGCAGAGGAGAACTGATAGGGACATTACCTTGAGGGTGTGCTGTGTTATGCCTCTTTCACAGTCTGTTGTTTGTTTTCTGCTTGTCGGTCATGGCGTGTCTGTCTAGCCTGTGTGTTTACATTGGCGTCTGATCTGCGTTCAGCAATACTGTCAGTGTCCCTCTTGCTTCTCTGACACCCGTGTAGGAGGCTGAGACTGGCTAATGGCTTTTGTCAGGGGCAGAAAATTGATCAAGTGGCGGATCAAAAGCTGAGAGCCAGACGGTTGTTAAGTGACAATTATGGTGATAGTGAGTGCGCCGTATCAAATTATAGCTCTTGCACCATGGCCACTTCACAGACTATTGTGCTCTGTGCAGGAGATGGACAACCTGGATTAAGAGGATTAAGAGAATCAACTTCTCTGACTTTATACTCAAACATGTGTGCATAAAAATCAGATTGAATTCAAAGACTGAGAGTGTAAATATACAAGATTTAGGTGTTTAAATAGTAGTTAGGGAGGGATTTTGGGGAAAATGATCTACTGAGCTAATGAAAGGTCCCCTTCATGTTTAAATGCCATTGTAGCTGTCGGTCCTAAGCCATACACTGTCTGATTTTAGAGTGTTTCAAACAGAACCCCAGGACAAACCTAAAATCCTGACCCTCTCAAAAATTGTCAAACGACCATAAATCGTGTCAAGTTTGGGCCGAACATTGCACAGTTTATTCCAAGCTTTACTTAAATGTACTGTTTAAAGCAAGATTTCTTATGAACAAAACTAATGGATGCAGACTACACTAGTGCAACTGGATTGACATATAACCAATCAGAATTCAGGGGGGCAGTACCAACATTTGCAGACACTAGTGCAATTTGAAAAACAACCCCTTAAAACAGAGCATCACATAAAGGCCGCCCCATTTTTGATAAAAAGTTTTGATTGTATTGAAATCCCTGGAAGTCAGGGTCAATGGTAGGGGTTTTAGACCCTCTTCACTTTACTATGAACCGAGTCTGGCTGGCCAGGCTACCACAATAACCTGAAGAAAATGAAAAAATGTTTGATAACATATCATTATTGTGCAAAATGTGTTATCTTTATTATCAATGGCACTACTAATTTCTCTTTTTTATTTGTTTGGACCATCTGGGGCTAGTAGTTGGTTTGTCAAGCTAGTATTACTTAATGGTGGTAATGAGAGCCTCCACAGATACCAACAGTGTTTAATGTCTTCTAAGAGATCCCCATTGATCGCTGAGCTTCTTATGTATTTTTACTGTCTTTTTGGTCTCTTATATTCCCAAAATAGTCCTTGCAGTCAGCCATTCTTCTTGAGCCTGTATCTGCAGAGATGTTTTACCCTAGATGATCTGATGTTATCATTCATGTGTAATGGAGCCAAAATGTTAACTGCTTTCCTGGAAAATCATACCAAATGTGTTTACTTATACATCAACATATCCCCCATGACAGAATGGATTTAATCATTATACCATTCCTAAACTGAATAGTAATTTTAAATTGTAACCTTTAGCTATTTACGTAAAGTGATCTCACAATTACAATGTGTGTGCTTACAATAGCTCTTCTGTGAAATCCTCTGCTCTGACTTTTCTCTCTGATAGATATTGATTTGACATAATGCACATCACATTTAAGTGGATCAACTCTAGGATTACCACCTAGGCCTTGGGCATTCTTTGTGTACAGCCAAAGTTTTTGAGCATTTATGACTGCTACTCTGTGCTGTCAAGTGGTTCATTACTCACCAATATTAGAAGCATTTTGTTTTTGCATCCTCCGTGTAATTACTTTTACAGTATGTTTATGATTCCTCATGCAGACAAAGGGATACATTTCTGTCTTGTGTTGATTTAGCTTTAGGCACAAATTATAGGAATGCTTTGGCTTGTGCAACAGTTTGTCAGTGTAGTCAGAGAAATATGGCCGCAGACAGGTTCAATTCAAATGCACTAGACTGGAGCAATGTTTTACAATGAGCACAGTGCAATGTTTGTTCAACACATAAGCCTCAAACTGCAATTGGTACATCGGCTGGAATCCTATCTTTCAAAGTGAAAGAAATGGAATAGCAATTTTAACAATTGGTGTTTGCCATTTTGCTTTAGAAAATACTACTGATGTCACAGAAAGAAGTTCCTGAAAATGTTTTAAGGACAGTTTGGAAAGTTTGTGTGGACTCAAACAGCAACTCAAATCTGTGGACTGCTTTTGTAAATCCCATTGTAAATGCTCTTTACTAAAAAAAGTGCTTTCTGTCCACCTCCACCCCAGCTCCTTCATGTTGCACCAGTTGCTTTACGGTAAAAGTGAAAATCTTTTTTGTAGGGCTGGGACTCGATAAAAAAAATAAATAATCTAATTAATTAGAGGCTTTGTAATTAATTAATCGAAATTAATCACATTTTAATTGCATATAAATATTTGACCTGAGAACAGTGAGAAGTAATTTTTCACATGGATTTTTAGTATACCATTGAATAATGACTGAATACATAAGCTTAATCAACAAAATATTGTTTATTAATTTCAGTCCAGCAGACCAGTGCAATGTTTGCCATTAAGTGTAGTTACCCTGGTCCTTGTAACTTTACTCGGAGTCGGGCTAACGTCTGTGTTTTGCGTTGAGGTGATATTTGAGGCTCGATGTACTGCGGTCACACCCATGCTCTTGTCGAGGCTTCCGACGATTCGTTTTTTAAAACAAAATTTCCCAAGCCAATCACAAGCTTGTTCTTTGCAGCTTCTTCGTTCATGTTGAATGTGGTTTGTTGTTGTCGGAAGTTAAGAACGCTAGTTGGTGCTCCACTATACTCGGTCCGTCGAAACTCATTCATTGAAAAACGTTCCGCGGTGCAAAAATAAGTGTGTAATTTTGCGTAATTAATCCTAATTAACACGTTCAAGTCTCGTAATTAATTAATCTTAATTGAATTTACGCTTGTCCTGGGTGAAAATGTGTTTTACTGTTAAAGAGTGTTTAGTGAGTAACGTGGTTGTCCCAGTTTTTCTGCTTTAAAACAAATGTAGAATTCCTTACTGACTTGTATCTAATCAAAAGCAAGTATAGGTGGTCTGTGCAATCACTTGTGTCAATGTTATAGTATTCCTGCTTTTTTTGCGCATGGAATGTTGATTGTTGACTCTTGATGGTAAACTTCTCAAATCAAATCACTGTCACTACTTTTGTTAGAAAAATAGTCAAAATGACACAGAAATATCTTTATAAATGTCATGCTTGTGGTCACTGATACTTGCTCTGTTGTGTTCTCTATATTCTGTTTTTGGAGTCCCATTTGCTTCCACGAGTTGGGTGCTGGTCTTCCTGGAGTCCATCAAAATCCATAAATAACAAAAATCAATTAAATCTGTCTGACGTTGAAGGGGACCTAATTCCAGAATGAAGCAACTTTATAAAGGAATTGTTCTCATGTTGTTGGTTCTTCGACTTAGACTGAACTCACTTGACGTGCCACATACTCAAGGCAAAAAACATTATATTACATGTTTATTGTATTTTTTTCTTTAACCAATTAAGTCAGAAGTTTGGGTCCCTGTAAGGACAGCCTTTGTATTAGAAGAAAAGTTGCAAAATTCATACAATAAACTATATAAATGCATTTATTGGTGAGGATGTGACGTTGCGTTTGTTTGTTTTGCTCACTTTGGGTTTCAGAAAATACATTTTTTATACGCTCTTGCGGACTTCCTCTTGTGCCTTTGCCACAGTGGCTTTTCCGCTGCCTGTTCAATGGAAAAGACGTCTAATTTTAGAAGTTTATTTTAGAAAATGAATGAACAGGCATGTGGGGTGTGGAGTCAGAGTTTTACACCTACAATAGGGTTCAAATAGCTAAGATCATTGCACAGTTATCATTATGTGTCACACTCAAGTATATCTTTTGCAGCAGAACACCCTGTGGAGTCTGTAGCGTAGTAAAAGTAGAGACACTCTTGGAGCTAAGAACATTTTAATGGTCACAGATTCAATTCCCACTCATCTTTACGAAACTACAGGGCATTACTCCAGGTGTGACAAAACTAGTCAGACCACATTCTTCATTTACAGATGGAGGATATAGACAAGTCTTATTACTGCTCTCTCTACCTTATGCTTTCCTTGTGCACATGGAACTGTAGACATGTTGCATGCACATGTATTATGTTTGACCTTTGTCTCTGACTTGGCTAAATATACATTAACTTAGATTTTCTTGATCAAATATAAATAGTGATACCGTTCCTAGTACCAGCTTTTTATTCGATAACCTCATCTGCATTTGTATGCTGGTGGAGTCCGACATTCATCACTTCCAACCTGGCAGCTTAACAATGCACCGTTCAGATGTTATTCCCTGAGGAAACCAATCAAATGGCACAATAAACAAAATGCAATGAATTTCATTTCAAGGCTGGAGCTTGACTGTCAGATGGGGAAATGCTGCTGATTTTACCACATGGAGATTGGTGTGTTTTGTCGTGACACGTCATTTAATTTCTTGTTTAGTAGAATGTTTATCACGGCAGACGTTAGTGTGTGTGTGGATGTGCCCATAGTGACAGAGCATTTAGGAATTAGAAGGGTTTTCACACCTGAAAGTCCACACTTTAAACATTTGACGTGGTGTGGGCCAAAGGTCCAGACCAAACAGTGCAGGTGTGAAAGAGCCTTAGAGATCTTTACAGCAACTGCTTTGAGCAATTAAGACAGGCATTAACAAGCTCTTGGCTGAGCTTCCTGCTGTGATGCTCATTAAAGAACTCTTGTTGTCCGCTGACGAGCCACATCTATGCTATTTAATCAATTAATCTCTTTGATGAGAATGACACAAAGAATGGACCTGTGAATAACAGAAGGTACTTGATGGACTTTCTTTTTTAGGATGTCTTTTTCTATTCTGGCAGTTTTTGTTTTGGACCACTTCTCATTACCTCTTTCTAAAAACTTAGTAACAATTGTTAGAACAGATTGGCTATTCATTTTCTTGTAAATTCAAGTTGTCTTCTAGGTGCTGGCACTGGAGAATCGAGGCTAGATTAATTATATTTATGTTCTATTAAAAACCTTAGCTCCTTCTTGGCTTTGAGTGAGAGCTACTCTTTGGGCGGCAGCTGCTAATCAAAACCTCACAAATTGCTGCTTTTATAAAAGGATTCCATGTTGAACAGAATCGAGTGCAGCCAAATTGGTTTGAGCCATTTATTACAGTCCCAATTTTTAATGTGGTCTCTTGGGAAAATGAATAGCCCACCTCTGGCCTACAACAAGGACTCATTGGTTCAAAGCCAGGCTGCTGGAACACTTCCTGCATCTCATTACACAGTCTCTAGTTTCTTGTCACACTCCAGGGCCCAGTATTTCAAACATAATCCTACACATTTAATCCCGGTGGATTGAATTGTTCTTTGATCTGATCCAAAATTGGCTATTTCAAACCACATTTGATCCTGAAGATTCAGATCGAGATTTGCAAACTCAATCCGGCCTTTGATCCAGATTTTTGCTTAGTTTGGGTATTTTAAAAGTTTAGGCAGAAATTAGGATTGATACCACCTCAGAAGTTGATTTCAGTCATACATGATAATGTATGATTATGAGGATCCCATCTATTATTATTTGTTTCTCACAAAGTTACTCGAAGACCCTTCTCTACTAATTATAAAGACAAGTGTCATTGTATTTCTACAATTAAAATTAGAAGAAAAAACCACACTGAAATGAGACATAACTACTAGTTAAATTAATTAAGTTAAAAGACTAATAAAAAGTCATACATACACATTTTGTAACTTTTTGGGCTCAAGTAAAAAGGTGTCACACAAGAATTAAGGAGTTTCAGCAGAATTTTACAAGAGAAACACAAACATGGTCAAATAAATGGCCATGTCAACTCAAAATAGACATTTTCAAGCAACTAAATCCATTCAACTGAAACCCTCTTGTTTAAGCAATACATGTTTAACTTGTTCCTTAGTTAAAACAATCTGATCTTGCTCATTAAATTGCCTCTTTTTATGACGTGCTGCTTGAGGTGGAGGCACTGGTGTTGCAGGAGCAGGTGTTGGAGGTGCAAATGGTAGTATCAACTTCTCAGAGACCAAGTTCTGACTGGTGCCGGCCTCATCAGCATCAGGCTCAATGGGGATGAGGGTGATGGTAAACAGATTAAGGAAACGGATTAAGTGTCCACAATGCCATGCAGAGCCTGTGAACTTTCAGCACCAACAATACCAAGAACAATATTAGTATATTCACCACATAATCAGTGCATGCCTTGTATTGCACAACATAGCTAAAGCATTAAAAGTGCCCCTTTTTGAAGACCAAGCAGACACACAGCCATGTCTAGAATTTAGAGATCTACCAGAACCTCCACCACCACATCAAGCTGATGAAGCAGCAGGAAGAG
>CM044550.2:21819853-22107353 GCA_024416835.2 Perccottus glenii
AAGTTAACAAAAACGTCCTGGTTGCATTTAGATTGCATTTAGACGGCGTGTGTACATTATTAAATGTGTCTGAAAATAGCTGTGAGGTGTAAATAATGCAGGGCTCCAATGTGGTGGGCCATTAAAAGTAAAAGTGCAAGACAACAGGATGCAACAAACAAAAGCTTGGACTGCTGCTGCTATTTTCCTCTACCAGTATACTCACACCAGATCCATTGGAATAGATATAACAGTGCAGAAATTTAGGACAGATTTGAAAAGACACAGTTTTGGAGGATCTCTGGACTCTTTAAATCCTCTTGTTTTTAAATGTTAATCCAAGACAGACCTCATGATGTTTAGATCAGGGCTCTGTGAGGGTCTTACAATACCTTTAGGACTCCTTGATCTTCTTTATACTGAAGATACTCCTGACTTAGGCTAGTGTGTGGAGAGTTCTTTCTCCAAGAAGAGTTCAAGTATCTTGGGGTGACAGACGGGTGGGATAAGATCTCAGGTGGCCAAATTGACTTCCCCCATAGAGAGGAGCCAGCTGAGGCTGGGGCGTTTGTTTCGGATGCATCCTGTAGAGTTGTTCTGGGCAGGTCACACTGATGATTCTTGACAGGCCTGGGAGCATCTTGGTATTCTCTTTGATGACTTGGAGGATTATTTGTGGAGTGAACGATCTGTTAGCAAGAGGAGCCAGAGTCGAGTCGTTGCTGTGAACTTCTCTGGCCTCCTCTGGGCACCTTTATCTTCAAGTTTCATCTATACCATATTTTCTTTACATTAGCAGAATAAAGAAGCAGCAGAGATTTTTTTGGACTATTAGTCAACATACTGTATATTTGGCATTGAACCTGATACCATTACCTTGCACTGAAAAAGCTAGTTTCCCAGTGTGAGCCAAACTAACTGTTGCTGAAGTTGTGTTCTCAAGAAAACATCATCCTCCGTTGTCTGGACCTTTTCAGTCACAGTAGGATTCATAAGCATTCGGCATCAGTCACAGCTCAATACACAGCTCTACACAGATTACAAGGAAAAATTACCTTGAAGCCTGAAATGATGCCCTAGGCTCCAATTTTACCATCCGTTTCAGCTGATGCGGGCAGTTACAGTTCAAATCATAGCAGGAATCAGTAATTCCATATTTTTTTTCTGATGAGGCCACTGCACAAAAGCTGTATTCATTCATGAGTAGCTCATTCCATTCTCTGCTGCTTGAGCCCCATGACCTTAACAGCCAGATAAACACGGCATCAGGTTGTGCTAAAAATAGGTTCCATTCTGCCTTGCAACATTCAGCCAAATCTATTTCGTTTCCTCTAACTTGGAGCGCAGTGGCTCAGTGGTAGTGCAGTCGTCAGGCAGTTCGATTCCCGTTCTCCCCACAGTTCATACTGTCGTTGTGTCCTTGGGCAAGACACTTTACCCTCCTTGCCTCCAGTGACACAGCACTGATGTATGAATGTACTTGGTGATGGTCGGAGAGGTTGTAGGCGTGGAATTGCTGCCACGTCTGTCAGTCTGCCCCAGGGCAGATGTGGCTACAGATGTAGCTTACCACCACCAGTGTGTGACTGTGGAGTGAATGAATAATTGATATGTAAAGCGTCTTTGCGTCTCTGGAAACGCGCTATATAAAATGTATGTAATATTATGTAATAATAATAATAATAATAATAATAATAATAATAATAATAACCTTTGGCTAAACAATGTCCCACAAGACATCAATCACTTTAACAATTTTCAGAAAGCCTCTAATGCCAAGTCCAAGGTTTCAGGTTCAAGCTGTAGGAAGCCCTCAAGTTCTACACACACAACAGCTCAATTATCCATCTCTCTTCCCAGCAGCAGCGACACAACGACACTGTCCATCTGAGTCACCGGTCTGGGCCTATCCTCACTTGGCACTGCACGGTCACACCTGACAGGCCACATTTATCCAACAGTCACCCAGATATCCATCCTCACAGCAAACATCAGCGACAGACCTGTGCTAGTGATACTGCAATAGTAACAGGGTAGATTTGTGGGGCTGTTTAACTGAGGTGACCCCAGGTAGAAGCAGGAATACATGTTCCGAAAAGGTCATGCAAGGTATTTCGGGTTTATTTCAAATATTCTAGCCTAGTTAAAGGACATTGATCTAAAACATTTCAAATTTACAGGGAAAGAAATATAAACGGGTAAATAAACTTGAAATAAGCAAAAACAGAGGCTATTACTGTTGTCACAGTATTTGGTACCAATACCAGTGAATATCCACGGTTCTCTGTACCAATTTCAGTACCAAAGTAAAACACCAAAACATGCTAATTGAACAACACACTATTTTATGTTAAACAAAAATAAAATGTATAAAAACTGATACATACAGTACTTTACATTTATTACTATTATTTATTATTTTAAATTGTGTTTCAAGTTTTCCCACAAATAATAGGACTTTTAATCCTGCTAAAGTTATTAAACCTCATCATATGAGGGGGTAGCTCAAATTAACATGCACTGAGACCCAGCGGAGCTGCTCACCTGATCAAATGTCACTTACACTGCTCTCTGTGCCTGACAGTAAAAAACAAAAAGAGATGCACAAGTGTTAAAAGCAAGCGATTTGTTAGCGCTGCAGGCTGTGCTACTCACAGACTCAGCTCCAGCAAACTACACTTTAGCTCACTGCTAACAACAAGCTACTTTCTGAACATTAGCAAAACAAGGCAAACAGCTGAACATCACCTCATATGTGCCTGCAGCTCCGCTCCTCAGACCCTCCATCAGGGTAAGGAAAACTCCGGGAAAAAAGAGAAACCTCAGGGAGAACCACAGAAGGAGGGATCCACTCCCAGGATGGACAGTCCGTGCAGGAATGTGTCCAGGACAGTTGAAAAATACATAGAAATACTCAAATACTCAAAATATCCAATGTCCACCCTGTGTGTGTAATGGTGGGTGGCAGCCAACATCAAGGTAGATGACAGATGGGCTGGGGGTCCTCATACTGGAGACATCACCCAGCAGGTCAGAGGTTTGCGTCTACCCTAGGAGGAGGTAGAAAAGAAAAAAAGTGCCAAATACTACTGCAAATAATAGGTAGGTGTAATAATAATATGAGAGGTTATGTGTGTACCTACAGCTACAACCAGTGTGAGTGTGGACCTACAGTTACAAACAGTGTAAACGTATACCTATGATCAATCAGTCTCTAAACGTTTGGTGAAATAAGTATGTTTTGAGTTTGCTTTTGAAAACCTCAACAGAGTCAGCTCGCCGCACTTCCGCCGGGAGCCCATTCCATAAAATTGAAGGCTCTATAAGAAAAGGGTCTGTAGCCAGCAGACTTCTTCTTTATTTAAGAAAGTTGAAGGAGGCCAGTGTCCTGAGAGCGAAGGGTACTGGGTGATGAGGTCAGATAGGTAAGAGGGCGTGTGTTTACAAATGTTAACAACTTGTGTTTACAAATGTTAACTTTGAAATCTAACATGAATAGGAAGCCAGTGTAACAAAGCCAGGACCGGAGTAATGTAATCAAACTTCCTGGTCTTTGTTAAAAGTCTGGCGGCTGTATTTTGGACCATTTGTAGTCTGTGAGTACTTTTCCTCGGCAGTCCAGAGAATAACGCATTGCAATAGTCCAGCCTGAATGTGACAAAGGCATGAATGAGAATTACAGCATCCAACACACAGTTGGAGCACAAGAGTCAATAGTGACAGTAAGATTGTTGAACTTGTGCCGATGACAGGCAGGACCAATTAACAAGAGCTCTGTTTTAGCTGAGTTTAGATGGAGAAAGTTTTGAGACATCCATGATTTTTTTTGTAATGAGGCAGGCCTCTAGAAGCATGTCGTCAGTAGTATTATTCGCTTTTATTGGTAGATACAGCTGTGTATTATCGGCATAACAGTGGAAGTTCACTCCATAACTTCTGATGATTTGTCCCAAAGGTGTAACATACAGAGAAAATGGTATGGGACCAAGCACAGACCCTTGTGGCACACCGAATTTCACTGGTGCCATGGAGGAGATTTTTAAAAAGAGATGAAATGAGACCTATCACACAGATAGGATTATAACCAGGCAAGAACAGAGCCAAAGATGACAAAAACATCTTTAAGTCTGTTTATTAGCACATGTGTATGTGTGCTAATTAACAGTTAAGCCGAGTTAAGCTATGCACACAACTCCTACTGCTGTGGTCTCTTCTTTTATGCATTGTGCAAATTTGTGCTGAGAACCAACTGTGCATCTACCGGATAGTGGGTCAGGAAGCGTCTTCTGGTTTCTTTGTCTTTGAGGACAAAATTGTGTGTGCTGAAGCACACCTCAATCTGAAAGAAAAACGAGAAAGTTGCCTACATCAAGCACCGACCACTTTATTAGTTAGACTTTGCTAGTACCGGGTTGGACATCTCTTGCCTTCAGAACTGCCTTAATTATTTGTGGCATAGATTCAACAAGGTGTTTTAAACATTCCTTAGAGATTTTGGTCTATATTGACATAATAACATCACACAGTTGCTGCAGCTTCTTCCATGATGTAACTCCTGTTCCAGGACATCCCAAAGGGGCTCTATTGAATTGAGATCTGGTGACTGTGGAGGCCATTTGAGTAAAGTGAACTCATTGTCTTGTCCAAGAAACCAGTTTGAGATGATTTGAGCTTTGTGACATGGTTGCATTATTCTTCTGAAAGTAGCCATCAGAAGGTCAGGCTGGTGCTGCCCTGCACAGCATGGCAGTTTTGCATGCTTACCAGGCTGACCTGCTCAAAGAGTTGAGCATGAGGGTAATATCATCAAGGCGCCATTTTTTGAACTCCGCCAAGCCACAGACCTCTCCCTTTGTGCTACTAAACAGACGGCCCGTTCCATTGGCCGATCTATGGCTGCTATGGTTGCTAAGGAAAGGCATCTGTGTGGAACCTCACAAGCATCAATGAGAAGGATCGATCTTTCTCCTTGATGCCCGATCTCACCTTCTGACCTTTTTGGCGACATGATGGATGCTGTTGCCACTAGGTTTCAGGTGGCGTTACACTATGAGAAAGCGTTTGTGAGGTTCCTCCCCCGCCATGAAGCCCCCCCCCCTTAGTCCTTAAGGGGGGCGGCTTGTCATACTGCTCAGTCCGTACTCTGGAAGTATGGGGTCTGGGACCCTTTGCTAAGGGCTGTCCGGTCCCGGTACGACCCGAGCAGGAGCTTGGTTCGAATTGCCGGCAGTAAGTCAGACCTGTTCCCGGTGGAGTCATGCAGGGCTGGTCCGGAGGGAATCCAGTTTGGGGACCACAGGATCTTGACTTTTTTGCAGATGATGTTGTCCTGTTGGCACTGAAGTGACTGGGATGAGAATCAGCACCTCCAAGTCCGAAGCCATGCGTCCCCTTCAGGTTGGTGGAGAGCTCCTGCCTCAAGTAGAGAAGTTCAAGTATCTTGGGGTCTTGTTCTTGAGTGAGTGTAGGATGGGATGGAAGTTGCATGGGGAGTGAAAAAGAGTCAAGTGCACAAGTGCCAGTTGTTTGGAGCAAAAGAACTTTGAGTATTAAACTTTCTAAAGTCATGACATAAAAAGGCACAGAAAGGCTTTAATTGTTTTTATTGACTGTGATAATAATTGTAACTTGACAGGTTCTGTCTTGTTTTTAGTGTTTACTTGAAGCACATGTGCCATTCATGCACTTGCTGTTCATTTTGCAAATGTTCAGTGAAGTTTTGGACCTATCAATTTGGTTGGGGTTAAATTTAGGGTTGAATGAATGAGTTGGTAACTTTATTCATAATACCACTGATTTGTTTAACTGTGCATACAAATTAAATAGGTTCTAATGGCTTCATGGTAAAGGGCCAAGGTTTCCCATAAGAAAAAAGTGCAGTTTTCAATTCAATTAAAAATGGTATTCTCAAGAGGATCCACAGATTACACAGTCAAGGTGTTGTACTGATATATGGGAGATGGAATAATTCCTCTGTCACTCAATTTTGCAGCAGAGCGATCATAGTCAGGCACCTGCTGTTCGGATGTTGTTTAATATGGCACCAATGCTGCTACATTGCATCACCTCTCCTCTTCACCCAGATTCTCCAAACTTTTTTCCAATGTAAAACAGTCTGTGCGGTGACGACTTTCAAAAGTAGACCAATTTCTTTGTCTGGTCCCATTGGAATACAAATGTCACCGGGAGGTCTTTCAGTGGGTGAAACATTATGCAAAGCATCCTCGGGGAGGTTTGGCAAGGTGATCTTTTGCTGCAGGGCTCTAAAGGTTACAACAGCACATCAGACCGAGTATCACACCACGAGGCAGTGTCGACACCTTTAAATGTGTAGGTTTGAGCATGTTAACACTGTCTCATACAGTATACTGTATGTTAACATTCACAAAAATTACTTTAAATTATACACCTACCAGACATCATTAATACTTTGGGAATACATTTACATGCACAACAAATATACCACGTCATGTGTGAATGTGTGAAATTATTGAAGGTATAATCACTATTTTGATTGTGTCTGAATGATTGTATATGTGTTAGATACTCTCACACATACAGTATTAATTGTAGTAGCACCTTCAAACAATGAGAGCTATTCCTATTCCTCTATGAGTCTTAATCTGCAATGAACAATACATGCAATTCCAGTGAGCAGTTTAAAGGCGACTGTAGGGGTTCCACCAGGCTTTAGCTTTGGGCTCTGGGACTTTGTGTTTGTTTTTCATGAGCCATAAAGATCACACTCAAGTAAAGATAAGGTGAACAGCACAATAGAAAACATTTAAAAGGAAAAGGTGAACCACATTTGCCCAGTTACAAACGTGGTTCCTGCTAAGTTTGTATGGCTGACAGCAAATCAGGAGTCATCCCTATATAACAGCCCATACCACCTGTTTAATTAAAATGTGTCAAGTTTTGCAAGCTTCCCACTGACAGACAGAGATTTACTTATATTGCATAATGGTGGTTGACATGCAGTTACAAGCAAAAATAATTGACACTAAAACTAACACAGAGCCAGCAGGAGCATTCGCTAAGAAGCGTCTGTCCCTCCTTCCCACTGAGTGTGGGCCGAGAGCGAAACACAAGTGGGAGAGCTGATAAAGAAGCAGAGGAGCACAGGGAAACAGACAAAGACCCAAGTGTGCACTGGGCTTCTGAGTCACAGGGGTGAGAAAAAAGATTTGATGTGACATTCAAACACATTTGTCAAGAGACAAAGGTACAAACCAAATAAGAACCAGGCCGGAAAACACATTACACACGTTTAATTTGTCATATTGCTGTGTGGTTAAGAAGAAAAACTGCCAGTGTATTCAAATGCATAAATATGAAAAAGTGAAAAGTGAGAAAAGGTAAGGATTTGCAGCCTCATAATGCAAAGAAAAACAAATTGTCTGGTGTGTATTCCATCAGTCGTAGAAGCTACAACCACACAACATCCTTCAATGCTGCCGCAAAATCAATAGCCCAATTTTGAAATCTCTTTATTCAGTGGAGTACATAGAGTGCAGGAGACAGCACAGTCTGGGCATGTGGGGTTGAACACACTGTAGGTTATCAAATATGCTGTGTGTACAGCAGGGGGAGGCATGATAGATGGAAAAAAGCTGCTCAAGAAACATAAGAAAAAGGGAAGTAGACATGTAGCTTTTTCACAGTCTATCATTGGCTTATACAATTTTAACACCTTCTACACTGGTCTATATATACTGTAGGTTAACACCGACTGTTGTGGTGTTAAAGAGTTTTTGAGATGCCTCAAGAAACCTTTAAAGCACTGTTTTTCTTACATGGCCACTTTCAATCATAGAAAATGTGTGAAAGCATATTACAGCAGCCCACACAAATGTGGTTCTGTTCTAGTTGTCTCAGGCAATGTTTTGTCAGACTGTTACCCAAATCAATTTTTGGGATTGTTCACCACAATTTAAACAGCATTACCACACAAGCCAATCTTTTTTTTTTTTACTGTAAAACACTTCTAAGCATGCGTTGGAATTATGTGGCATGCACTGAACCAACCAAGAGTCATGATTGCAGGAATATGTCCACGTGTTTACAAGTGCAAATAAGGAATTAATAAAAATTTGATATTGCTGCCTATATGGAGACCAAAGTGATTTTCTTCATTGACTTGCTGTCTGTCACACTGCAATTTTCCAAGTACAATGCGTCTTGAAAATACTCCAATTTCCAATCATGATCAAACATGGCCCAATTATGTAATCGTAGAGTAATTTGTGACCTCATAAAACGAGTAATTTTTAGTGCAACTCTACTGAGCAGTTTTAGACAGTTAAAGAAGTTCCACCAGGCTATAGTTGTGGGCTCCTGGACTTTACTTTTTTATTATTATCATTTTATTTTTAAACTCAAGTAAAGAAAAAGCATAATATAAGTGAAAAGGAAAAGCAATGTTTAAAAAGCATCATCTGATTATTACACCTACAGATGTACAAACACAAATCAATTTCACTGCACCAAGGTATACCCTGTATACTTCAGCATTATCCATTACGGTTTGAATCAATGTTTGAACAGAACCTATGTTGCAAGAAAAAAAGCTAACCTAAACTTTTTACAAACTTTGTCCTGCTACCTTACTTAGCCCTGTCAATATGTGCCACTTAGAGGCTCCTTCTGTTCCCCTCATGATGTGCATACTCGGTGGACCATGGTAATGGTTGTAAAATGTCAGTGCGTATGTGCCCTGTACCTTTCTTCTCCACCAACGTCATCCTCCCTCTCACTCTGCTTCAACTTTTCCGGAGGGGGGCTTTTTGTGAAATGATTCACTCTCAACAGGATGAAATCAAAGACAAGGTAGTGCAGCTGACAACTGACCTCCTTTTGACCCGTGTTAAGACATTTTAGTGTGGATGCATATTAGGGCTGTGAAATTAATATTTTTTATTAAATTGCAATATTAAAAATCACAATTTTCAAATTGTGTAATTGCAGAGGCCACAACTATCTGTCATGTTACATATGTTGCAAAAAAAAAAGGAAGTTGATGCTATTGTGTTGTGTGTTACAAGGAGAAAATAACTAAGGCAATAACAACTTCTCCAAAGAGAGACAGAGAGTTCTTGTTAAGGCCTAAGATTGTCATGTTGCTAACAGTCCTAAATATATAATATATATTAGAGATATATTAGGTTTCTTGCTCTCCCCACAGTTCATACTGTCGTTGATCCTTGGGCAAGACACGTAAGGCCTGTTCACACCGGGACGAATTTCGCGCGCGATATTCTCCGACGTTTAACGCCTCGTGATTAAACAAAGGGTGCCAATGTGAGTGTGCACACCAACGCAAAACGCCAGCGTAAAGCGTGATTTTTAAAAACCCTGGGGTTCGTTTTTGGTTTGGCGTGCGTTAAAAACTATCGACCAATGAGATTGGCGCTTTTGCTCACGTGTCTGGAGCTTCTGAAGTTACAGTAAAACACAACTTGGGGGCGCTCAAACACAAAACGGTCTTGCCGAGCACACATACGTAACTGCGAAGAAGATATACGCCAAGTAGCGTCTTGCAAGGCAAGATGAATGTAGAGTTGCTGGTCTCGTTGGTGTCGGAACACAAAGAACTGTATGACAAACGCGACAGCGATTACAAAAATCTTGATAAAAGAACTATTATGGAGTAGTATTGCACAGCAAATGGGGGTATTTCTGTTTTACATTAAGCGCCATCTAATGTCAGGGAATGAATTTGCATGTTCACTCGGCTCATCGTCAGCGAAAATCGCTTAGGTGTGAACACAAAAAACGCGTTGAAAAACGCTGGCGAATAACGCGCGCCGATATTCGTCCCGATGTGTACGGGCCTTTAACCCTCCTTGCCTCCAGTGGTGTTCCCGCTGTAACACTGGTGAATGGAAGCTTAATGTAAATCGCTTTGGATAAAAGCGTCAGCTAAATTACTAAATGTAAATGTAATGTAAAACCAGATGTATAATTTATTTTCAGTTCTTCTTGTTTAACTCATCTGCTCTGTGCTGCTTGAGGTATTATCCATAAAAAATAGACCATAAATCCAGAAAGCAATGAGTTTGTGGTACTTTGGCATTAGCATCACTAGCTACATGAAATGTAGCTACAGCTAGTATGTGACATCATAAAGTAGCCTTTCCTCTGCCTCTAAATTTGCACAACAGTGTTTTTAAAAGTACATGTCATAGAGGGAAGGAGAGGAGTGAGTAAGCCCGCAGATGGAGGTGCATATGGAAAGACATTTGAGAGCAGTGGTGGGCGGGTGGTGCAGTGGTGAGGGATATCAAACTTAATCAAGATGGAGAAGTTGAGTCAGCAGATGTAACACGTGGAGCTGCTTCATCACTGTCACTGATTTACTGTCAGTGCCTTATTTCAGCTCACATTATTTCCCCTGCCGTAAAATCTTATCCCATTTTTTTCATGACTAGATCCATCAGTTCAAAGGTAATGGAATGAAATGGACTGGGTATAACAGGCTGCTGGTTCACACATGGACAACATTAAAGCCAGTGGTGCACAATGCATCCTGAGTGACTACTCTGACTACTCAGCATGTGGACGTGGATCCCCGAGTGAGTATAAATGTGAAGAAGTGCTGGTTGCTACATCACTGACATTATGTTTTGCTCACAAGTGTTCACTAGTGACATGCCCCAGGTTGAAAGGTAATCAAGTGCATGATGTGGCAATGTTTGGCACATCATGTCTTACCCAGTGCTTCATTTGTGGGGGACTTTGGGGAAATCAGCTGTGAGTCACATGTTAATGTCAGATGTAACCATGAAACATAAACATAAAAACCTACTTTGAGGGCTCGCAGCAGCAAAAGCACGTGACCCATACAAGGAAGAAGGCAGGTATTGTCTTGGCTTTTGTTGTGTCTTGCTTTACATTAGCAGACAAGTTGTATTGTTTTGATTGAATATATCATACTTCATACTCCTTCTCTTTGCACAAAAAACAAACAAGTCATGCTTTTGAATGATTTTTGCAACTACTGCTTTGATAAATCTAGATGGAAATTTATTTCTTCCAAGCCTCATTAGCTTTTTATCCACCATTTTATGGATTAATGGCAAAGTTGCACAAGCAGTTCTGCACTTTCAAGAGATGGAAGACTCAATGTTTGTGCCTGTAAAATACAATTGACTGTATTTTATGCATGGGCTTTTGAGGTTTGTATCTGTTACGTACTCAAATTTCAGAAAAAAAACCTTTATTGTTATCAACTTTTACAAACATATGATTAAAAACGTTTATTAAGTAAACGACCACTTATGCATGATTGTAAAAAAAATATTTACTGCCCTTAATAGAACTAGAGGTTTTCATTGGTGTCTTTTTTGTCTAGGTTCTCCAACATGCACACTTTATGACAATACCTAGGTAATCAAGGATACACATGCAAAGAAATATCAGCATTACAATGGCTTGTCCACCGTTTCTCACTCTTAATGACTCTGCAATCCAAGTTTGAGTCCCCTTCAGGCAATGAAAGTAAGAAAAGGTCTAATTTTTTCAAAGTAGGTACAATCCGTTCAAACAAAGCCATTAAATAAGATATAATTAGGTCTCAATGTCCTGGAAAATGTTTCACATAACATGTTCTGAGGTGCCATTTGGTTATTTGTGATTCCTTTTCTACTCAGCGTGGACTCTGTGTCCTGTTGTGCCGTTGCAATGTAACACCTGGGACACATCGTGCTTGTGCAGCTGTGAAGTGTGAAAACTCATGACGTTAATGTGAGCTGCGCACCAGTACTGTGGGCGGAGGTTGTTGAATGCATTTGCTGATGTCTTCTACCTACGTAAATCTAGGCATGCATCATATTTACTGCCCCATCACTCTGTTGAACATTTGAATGACACTGTTTAATTTGAATGACCTCAGGAAAATGGAGTCGCACACTGCATTTGAGTAAGACAAAAAGGGATCATCCGCAAGAGTGACTTCTTATGGAATCTCCTTTATGCCATATCCGTTGGACCGTTTACTTATCCCATCTTTCTTGAAACAGATGACCTTTTGAAATGACTGGACAGAAAGTGTATTAGTAAAGAAGACAAAGCTCGGAGACACTTCAAAGAGAACTGATCAAAACCGGGATTTCCTCTCCTAATGTTTACAACAAGCAGAATTATGCACTATCCCATGAGCTTACACAAACCAAAAGTCAATGTAATCAGAGATGTTTGAGATTTGAGTTGTTATTTGTTTTTACTGTCAAAAAAAAAATAAAGCTCTAGGTTAATCAATCCCTTGAATCAATAAGACATTTCACTCATTACTTTACTTGAGCAGCTACTTAAACCAACACTTCCACCATAACGCTGAGACTGATCATCAGGCGTGCTCTGCAGGGACTCATCTGCTGAAGTGTCCTTGAGCAGGACAATGGAACAAGGGCCCAACAGGGATCAGGAGGCCAACACAAATCAATTGGCCTTTCCTTTTGTGGCCGAGCTTAAAGGTATATCAATCAAATGAGTTCTTTGCCGGCGCTATAGATCGTCTGAGTGGTTCTGTGGCTGATTGCCTCGTCTGATGAGGCTGTGTGGATGTAGGATTTTGTGCTCCACGGAGAGAGGAAAGAAAAAGACAGCGGTATTTAGGGAAAAAAATAAGTTAGTGTCTCATGCATATCTATCTATTTCTATGCATATTGTAGTGTTGTCTCTGGAGTTTAAAAAAATGTGAATACTTTTAGGAGGAAAAGCAATGTATTATTGTACATTGTTTTAAGCAACTAATTAAATCTAGTGGCAAACTAAATTTTTGGAAACCCAAGATTTCTGCCTGAACATTTCCAGCTGATGTTTGTTCTACTTTATTTAGTGGCCTCTTGACAATTTTCATCTTCTCAAAAATCCCCAGTAACATCCACTACTATTGATGTAATTCACACAAGTTTAATAGAATTTAATACAAAAGAGCCTGGTTACCAATAGTTAAATGCTTAAATGCCCTGATCCGAGCACTGTGGACTGAAGTCTTTGATTTCCTCTTGTGCATGTAAATTCAGACAAAGCTTGAAGTCTAGTTAGACAGCTTAATCGAGCTGTGAGCATAGCTGTGCACGTAAACGTACATAACTCCATCTCCTCTAACTCGGACTAACTCTGAATGACTTTTCAATCCATTTACAAAGCTTGAATCTCACCGTGTCTTCTATACTCATACATTTTTCAGTGGTGTAAGAATTAATGAGGACTAATCAACTTTGCATCTGTCATCAGCAATCATTAAGAGGATATGGCCCGAGTGTGTTACGGGAAGTGTCTAATGTGTCTGTTATGTACAAGATTAACTTGAGCAACAACAACACAATGTGGAATGACTTCAATATTGTCTGCTATGACCTCATTAAAACACTCAATAACTTAATTAATGCATTTGGAAAACCTCATTACCATCTGCCATGACCTCATCATAACAGAAACAATGACGAGAACATTGTATGATTTATCAGAATGATTAAGCATAGTTTATTCTTATGGAAAAGTAACCACCAAGTAGTATATGTTAAATTTGGCTTCTCCTTTATCTTTTAATGTTTTTCTTTTTGTGCTATTTTTCTTTGTTAGCAGTACAAGTATAAGTACTCAGCTGAAAGTGAAAGTCTACTATTGAATTGAAATACAGTACCTGCTACTTAAGAGTTTAGACCATGCCTTTTTTCAAAGATCATTAACAAAAAATACAGACTATATGAGATATGTATAAAATCAGAACCAGCAGTGGATATAAGACTGTTTATCATAATAAAAAGTTCTTCTTCAAGTTCAGTTTATCACAAGAACAAAACAAGCTTTGTGTTTTACCTCGTGATTAATGGTTTAAAGGGATACTCCTCTAATCAACACACTGTAATACTTTGTTGGTACTGTTGCAGAGGAAATATCCAAGTATGCTTATTTAGTGTTGAGTGTGGTATAACCATACGCCAGATGGATGATTTGTGTATTGACGCCATGTGTTGGTTTACAGTAATAGCATATGATTTTATAAATAATATACTTCAATATGGCAGAGGAATTAATGTATTGTAAAAATCACTCACATTAACCAATTATTAATTACTGTACTGTGTTGTTTATTTGTTTGGAACTTTGTTGGAATTTGTTTATACTCTTTGGAAAGTAAAAAATAATATATCCAGTGACACTTGTTTGGAAAAATTGATTTTCAGTCAAGACATTTTTTGGAATGTAAATAATTAGGATTTGATTAACGTACAAGAAAGATGTCATTATGTGTTTTTTGAGATTAATTTCAACCGCAAGCCGAGTTACCTTTGAATGACGCAGCCAGCAAACCACACTCTGCTGCAGACAAACGGCTTGTGATTGGTCCATCCGCAAAATCACAGAGGAAGGGATTCGCTGTGAGAAAGGGACCATACCATCCTGCTTTTGAAAAAAGGAAAATGGTCTGGTATACCAGGCTAGTTCTGATCTGCTGTGATTTATAGTAAAACTGTACTTTTGTGTACAGTGAGATAAGGGTGTTATTTTGTCGGTGCATTCCTTCACAGTGGCTCTTGGTTAGCCCCCTGAATAACGTTATCCGCAGTTAATACAAGGCCTTATATGAAATGTTCGTGAGCTCAGCGTGAGGTGGAGACTCACCGCTGTGCTGCAAATTGCTTACATTCACAATGACGCCATTAAACATCTGCCGGAAAGAAGGAGAAGAGAAGCGCTTGTCTAAAGAAAGCCATCTGTTCTGTTTCTTTGTTTTTTATGCTTTACATTAAAATACCTATTCTGTCTGTTTTAGGGAACGTGACTGACATCGGCAGTGGACAAGGATGCTCTCGTCACTATTCGCAGAGCTGCAGGCTTTTACTGAACTGTAAGACGAACTCAAAACCCTTACCTCAGACGTTGTCCACACTAATATGTTTTCGGTTTAAAATGTAAACTTTTGCTTGACATGACATTTTAACTGACACTTGTATGAAGCATTATCTACAATGTGAAAGGGCCAAGCCTTTAAAGCTGTTTTTCTTGAAAATAAGTTACACATTGCATATTTTAAATGTAGATTATGCATGTTTAAACGTCAACCTAGACATCCTTTATGGACACAATTTGTTCCCTTTTGTTTGGGGCGCAGTGGCTCAGTGCCCCTTGGGCAAGACACTCAACTCTCCTTGCCTCGTATGAATGTGTAAGAATGTTTATTGAATGTATTTGGTGTTGGTCGGAGAGGCCGTAGGCGCGGAATGGCTGCCACGTCTCTGCCAGTCTGCCCCAGGGCAGCTGTGGGTACAGTTGTAGCTTACCACCACCAGTGTGTGACTGTGGAGTGAATAAATAATGGACGGCCTGTAAGCGCTTTGAGTCCCATGGTCCCTTGGGAGAAACGCGCAATATAAATCTAATCCATTATTATTTTTATTGATTCTGATTCATGGTGTGTGTAATTTTCGAATTGCATTGGTCTATTTACAGATGTTGGTTCTGCCCCGAATACTGATCTATCTGTACAATTGCAGTCAGTCTTTAATCTGCGTCCATTTGTCCTGCCCTCTTGAAATCAAACTCGAATTGAGTTAGTATTGTATGGGATTTTTTCTCACTTCTAGTGGCTGCAACGAATGGCTTATGGTAATATTATGCCAATGGTTACATGCAACCTGAAGGTTTCTCATTGTGTCCCGACACTAAAGCATTTCCCCTACCCTCCCACATATGGTATATTTTGATGCTCCGCCTCATTAACATCTGGGGAGGTGATTACAATGCTTAATTGTCCCAATCTATCATTGGAGCCAGAATTGGCGTGTCTCTAAGGAAGTCAGGTTAGAGAGACACAGAGGCAGGAAAATGAAAAGCCTAGCACTTTTGCGCCGTGCGTAGGGGACCACTGAGGCAGAGAGCTGATCATAAAGCACTAATGGATGCCAGGCTGCTAAGGGGGGGCACGGACTCGAGAGATGCCCCATCAGGAGCAACAGTGCCGTAGTAGACGCAACACGGCCTTTATAACAGGTGCCACAACCCCGGAGTCAGTCACAAATATATACAAGACAGATGGTGGAAAAAGTGGGGGCACAACACGTTTATGTAATGTTAGTGCGGGTGGAGGAGGAGCTGCATAGGTTTTGTTGATGATAGGTTGACAATGTCAGCAGCGGAGATTGGACAGTAGTGGAATAATAGTGTACCATACCAGGGGTGGACTTCATTGTCTTTTAGTCAGTTACTCAGATGAGACCAGGACATGGTGTTTAGTACTTCTCTCATACGTTTGTATTAATAAGGCAATTACAGCTATTTTTGTCCTATTTTACATATATACATAGAGTACATGCACTTTAGTGACGTGATCACTGACTCTTCAGAGCCAGATTTACAAATAATTATTATTTAATCCCCAGGTGGCCCAATGTACAGCATTCAATAGCTACGTAGCTATCTCATATATTAGCATTATTTAAGTAAGATCCACCACATATTTAGCCAAAGAAAAACTTGATTCTTCCAGCAAGTCTGTTAAGATTTCAAAAGTAGAAACGTGTCGGTGACTCTGTACATTAATGTGTCCGTGGGACTCAGACAGCAGCGTCTGACCCCCGCTGTTTACCAAGCTGCCACGATTCACTAACTTACAATATTTTATTTCCTGACATTACACAGTAAACAAATACAAAAGCCAGTCACCTTCTTTCATGTCATTTGAAGCAGCCTTTAGCTCTGGGATTGCTCTTTCATTATTTATAACGTCCCGCTTTGATTGAAAGTCCAGTTTTGAGAGGTTTCTAAGCTTTGATATTAAGTCACGTCAGTCTTTACACGTGATTTTGACACTTAATCTACGTCAACACAACGGTAATAGCAGAGGAAGGCCCCTACTGAAGAGGCACAGATGCCGTGTGCCTCCCTCTGACTTTTTTTTGGAACTAGAATGATTGAAATCATACACCACATAACATTAATGTCACAAATTAGTGAAGATATTATATGCATTATTGTTGATTATTATTTTTCCACTTCTCAAAATGATTCCTGACTGCACATACCTGATGCACTTTTTAGCCAAATAAGCAGTACTGTGAAAATTTGAATGCAATAAACTACTATAAAAGTTGTTTAAAACAGCTTCTGTCCATATTATGTTTGCTTCATTCTGACTCAGCGTCTCTTAGCTCCATTAAACTCTCTCAATCTACCAATTTTTGTAAGGCATAGTCTGTGTTTATCAATTTTGTCCACCCGTGTATATAGATATTTGAATAAAGAGGTAAATAAGACTACCTGGCCCCTTGCCCTGTAGTGGGCCCCTGAGGTGTCACACGTTTTTTAGAGGGGAGTTAGAACATACTCCTGACTTTCTCCTGTGATTTTGTTTGATGTGTGATTTTATGACACTTTGATGCTGCATTTCCATTTTATTGACAGACATTTTTGTTAATACCAGCCACAGCAACACACTAGGGACCGATTGCTTCTGAAATTATGAGTTTATTATGTTTGTTACTGAACTTTCCTTCCAAATTCAAAAGGGTGCTGCACATACCGAACATCAGTCAGTGACCTCCCTAACTAAAAAATGTCTGGTACAAAGGGTGACAAATCTCACAAATTAGCATTTAAATTAAGCATTTTGTTCCCTCTGTGCCCTTCCTGAGAGGTGTATTGTATTATTGGTGCTGTAATGCCACAACATCCTTGGTACAGCAGAGTTCTCTGACCTTAGGACTTAGTGGCAAGTTTGAAACACTCTTTTGATGAGAATTGACCATCAAACAAATCAAACAAGGATCCTGGACATGGAAAAAGTGTGTTCAGGCTGGAGCTTTATTTGTCTTTTGGGGGGAAATATCAGCGTTTTAAGCAAATAGAAGAGACAGAATTCTACTTCTTTCATAAAATATTTGCAGAAGTGTTTTAAAACTGACCTGACATTGTAAAACGTTTCATTCAAAGATTAAGCTATAAGGCTGAGCAGAGTCGCCACAGGACAGGAAGTGATATACAGTATGCTGAAGGGAGCTCAAACACCTACTTTCAATGCAAAGATCATCTGATAGTGGGGTTCCTGCTCATTGGTCTGGGGACTGCCTTAAACTATTACAAAATTTGTAAGACAGCTGCCTTTAAATCCATCCAGCCGCTGTCTGCTGAAATTAAACAGTGCTTCTGTGACTGGAGTTACAGACTAAAGGGATTACAACAAAGAGACGCACAGTCTGAGGAGCTGACTGACATCTCAGCACGGACTGTGAAAAGAATAAACAACACCGAGAGTCAGACCTGTGAGCCGCTACGCGGCTTAACGGATATGAAGGGGTTACATCCAGAGAAGAGTGGACAACATCTTGAAACAGAACGGTGAGCTGCTACGTGGTATTATGGGCCTGACCATGGATAGGAAACATCAAGGTTACTCCACGAAATGGACGCATGCACTTGACGCTGAGAACCAGATTGATTATGATCCGGATAAATTACCGAAGATCAAAATAAATTACAAATTTCTGTCTCCCTTCCCTCCTTTCCCAAGTCCCTTTCTCTCGGTTAGAAGTCGAGCCAGCAGCTGGGTCTTATCTTATCCTCCTGGTACTCCCTGTACTCCCTCGAGGACAAGGCCACTCCGCCTAAACATCGCCTATACATCTTACAGTCGCCTTCCCTTTCTATCCTATCATCAGCCTTACCAACCGTCTGCCATTTTGACATCTGTCTGACTCTTTACTCTTTTCAGTCAAAACCTTAACTTATCTTTTATAAAATGCCACAGGATGTGAAAACGCTAATGCACATTTGATGTACTTTGTATATATGCAACATAGAGGTAGACGGTTTTAAGAAGATCTGATCAATAATATCTACTAGACTTGGATAATTTGACAGAAAACCTAGCTTGTCTTATTCTGAACTACGGTGAAACTGGAAATAGTGTGCAAAAAATACATTTTGCTGACACCAGCTGTTAATATGCCCCGACTAAATCGTCTGTTAACATTACAGCATGTCACCAGCCAGACTAGAGTCAGCACACTTTTTGTACAAGCACCTCCAAATCCTGACTCAAGCTCTCAGCTCACAGTGTATTTCCACCAAATGCTGAAGCAAACAACAGCTTTTGTGCTCAGCAGTGCTCTCATGTTGATCAGCACTCCCAAAACTGCTGGACAAAATTGTTATCACCACTAAATGCTCGCACAAATACGATAACATCTCAAATCAAGAGCTCTTCATAAAGGCATGGTAAGCAGCACTGCAGCTTTTGTTGCTTGGTGTGCAGGTGTGAGCCGCCGTAAGCGTGTAATCAGTGTTCGCGGTGATGTGTCTGAAGTAGGCTAATCAGAGAGAAGATGGGGGTTTAACAGCAGGTGTAAATCGCAAATGATTATCTGTCTCTTTCTTCTCTTGCTCTGTTTCTTGTGCATGAACGAGCTTACCATTAAGAAGAACAAAGCTAATGGACTTGAGCCGTCCATCTCAGCTGGACATAACAGAACCCTGGTTTTATCTGCACACAGCCTCACAACGCCTTCAGCTCTGTGTCGTAAAGTTGCTTGTCATTTGCATGGAACTGAGCACTGTTCAACTTCAAATCTACACCCTAGGCCCTAATACGACTGACCTAAACCTTAAGCACGGCACATTCGACTGGTATGAGTGCTCCAAAGTTTGCTCGAACATGCAGTGCATCCTGAGGTTTGGCAAAGTTGAAGGAGGTGGGCAGAGGCATAGAACAGTTGCCTGCAGGAGCACAGGCATGCAACCAATATGTTCCATTGTACTGATAAACACTGTGCTTCCAATAAACAAAAGGACGGTCAGCTAAAAGACTGTGGTCTGCTCTTGATATGATGAGAGTTTAGGCCAGCTGGGAAAAGGAAAACAGCCATGTGTCAACAAATTACCTCATTTAAGGTCTCATATCTGACCAGTTGCACCATCTTTGTAAAGAAGAATACTGATCTAAACACTAGAGATGGACTCGAGTCAACTCATTAGGCTTATTTTTGTGTCTCGTGACTCGACTCAAGGGTAAGCCTCAATGACTCGACTCGGACTTGCCTTTTTATGGATTGGACTCGAACTTGGACTCTTTTATTCTCAGACACAAGCACTCGTGACTCGACTCAGACGTAGACTTGGACTTGAGCACAAAGGACATCACACGACCTCTGTCTTTTGCATGTGTTCAGAGCGGGACGAGCTGCTCTCATTTAAATCCAACCCCTATGTGACCCATAAGTTGAGCCTAAATAAATACATTTAAAAAATATAGGCCTATTTAGGCTACAGCCTTGCCACTATCAAAAAAGCCATTAAATGTGTTTAATGAAAAGGCTTATATAAAAGGCTAAAATCGTAATCAATCTCAGATCCTAATCAAATGGACTCGACTTGGACTTGACTTGGACCTTTCTTTAGTGACTCGGACTTGCAATTCAGCTAAAGATGACTCCACTCGGACTCGACTTGAAATTTTTTGAATGACTTGGACTTTAAGTGATAATGACTTGACTTGGACTAGTCTTTGGGGACTTGGACCTGGACTCAGACTTGAACACTGAGGACTTGAAAGTGACTTGAACTGGTAAACTGGGGACTCGACGACAACACTGCTAAATACTGAGTGATGCCAACTGTAGGAGGTGAGAAAAGCTCAGTAATCCGTGCTGTGGAAACATCAGCAGGGTCAGTAAACTGTCAGGAGGCAAAAAAGGTAGACAGATACAGTGTTATCGATTTGAGAGTCCACGGAGAATGTGGTGTAAGTGTGTAACCTTTTCCTAAGACAGGAAAAAAGGGTTTTATGTCCAGATGTGTTCACACCTGTCAGAGTCGTGGCATGTCCACCTGGAAAAGGAGAGGAAGCAGAAGAGGCACACTGTGCATGTCATTGTGTCTATAGAGTGTTGTACACGGCAGTGACTAATGACGCATCCTGACTTTATGTAAATAAGATCACCTGACAATGCGTTACCTAGACTAGATCAAAAATATTAGATTGCATTTGGAGATGTATTATACATTGCTTTTTAAATCCCATAATACATCTTATCGTGCAAATACAGTATGTAGCAGTTTTAACAGCCTGAAATAGAATGTATTGTTGCAATATCAACTCTTTATGCCAACTGTAGAAAAGTGCCAGGAAAGATTTCTGTATCTATTTGTGCCACTGATCACTGGTGTCCTGGGCATTCATGGACTATCTTCTACAATCCAGTACACTGCGGATGTCCCAGAGGCAGCCTCCAGAAAGTCTGAGGCGATTCTCAAGACATCTTACAGAGAAGATCTATGAGAAGGGATACTTTACAAAGTGAGTGTTTAAGCTAGAGTTATAAAGTCTTAAATCTACAAATTGTGTACATTTAATTAATGGATGTCCAATAAAATGCATTATCAACTAATTTAAGGAGACGGGGCTTATTTTTATCTTCTTCCCTAAAACGCCTATTACAGCTATAACAGTACTATAACCATTGCTTACTCGTTTTTACACAATTTCTTTTGTGACATTTTTAGCTACATAGCTGGTCAGTTTTTTCTACAGGAGGTGAAAGTAGTGAGAACATATCTTGTTTATTTTGGTGCTGGTATGTCAAAGGTGCTTACTCAGTCTGCTGAGCGGCAGGCCAGGTTTGCCACATGGAAGAGCAGGAATAATGAGCGAGACGGCTGAAGGCCATTTGAGCCACATCGGGTGTTTTCTCCACGATTCGCTGACTGACAACCAGAAGAGTTTGCTTACAAATATGTGTGAGTAAAAATGTTTTTTGGATCTTTACCAACATCAAACCCAAAACTATATTACTTGTGTGTACATTGCTATAAGGGTACCATCCTACAAGAGTTTATGAAAGAGTTGTCATAGTAATAATAATTGGTCATTCAGTTGCATTTTGAGCCCATTCACAGCTTTGATGAAAGACTGACAGAACAGCTGCTCCGTCAGTCTTTCATCAAAGCTGGGACTGTGCTCTGATATTGTCACATCCGGTCACATGACCACTCACAACAATATACATAACCCTCACATTTATATTGGACCTTGTATATGCATCACTTTCATTGTCAGGATATGCAAGCGTTTGTGTACATACTCAAACAGTGAGTGTATCTCTGGCCTCTTACACATGTAGTAGTAAAAGACACACACAAAAGCACACACAAAAGCTAATATATGTAAACAAGGCTGTGAAGCAGAATGGCTGAGCAGATGTTTTGTGGTTGTACACGTCGGATGGACACTCTCAGAACTCTATTGAAGGAGACAGCATTGTGGCTGCAGACAGTGGGACGCCCGGCTTCAGCCATCTGCCCCAGTATCTGCTCACAGAATTCTACTAAAAGCATTCTGGACAATATTGTGTAAGCATTTTCATTGTGCAGATTAAATACACTCAGAAGAAAAGGCTGTGTCAGCACTGCTGCATAATTGTTTAAAGGCTTAGGCTTGGTACAACACCGGTGACTCACTTTATCGTAATGGAACACATTCTGACTTACAACATCATTGCCAATGGCTACAATTAGCAACACCAAAAATGCAACAAAATGATTGCTTCTGTAGAGACTATCTGTAAGAGGTTTATACCAGAGCTTCAAAGTCATTATGACAAAGTCAAAGGGAACAATACAGTGAAGGGGGTCTCAAAACAATTTAGTTCACCTGCAGCAGATGAAATGCCAGCTCGGTGCACCAGTTGAGTGAGGCAAACTGTTAGCTCACAGCCCACAGCCGCTCCCACAGGCGGCTCACTCATGACCTTTCAAATGATTGTTGATTAGGAGCAGCCGCCTCCAGCGAGGACAGAGCAGGAGGCAGAGGAGAAGTGGAGGAGGCCCGTCTTTTCCAAAAAACAGTGTTTGCCTTGTGACTACTTTGATTCAGTGTTTGCAGTCTTTATGCCAGACTGAACACAAACTCTGCAGATAGAAGAGTGTTTCAGAGTTAGGTTTTTTACTTAGGTAGCCATGACCTGGAGGAAGACGGTGAGGTTCATTACTTCTAGTTTATATTTTGTAAACTGATGTTTTAAAGAGCTGTATAGGGGAAAAGATAGAAATTGAATTTAATGTATTTATAAACAAAACTATTCATTAAATTTGGATATTTAAGTTGTGTAGAAAAGATTGCCACAGCATAGAAACACACAAATCCTTAATACTGCCAATGGGTCTGGGAGGTTATGGAGCAGAGGGTAAATAGAGTTGAAAATTGGTTGTAGTTCTGGAATTAATAGACTTATGATTAATAAGCTACAAAAATTGCAAAAGTCACATGTATAAACCATTTGTGCAAAACCAGCAAAATATGGGACATCTAAGGTACTGCTGGTCAACAGTTGATGAGAGGGACTGCACTTTGGTGCCCTTTAGAACTAATTTGAAGGGTTCTGAACCCCCCACCTGAGGGCCACACTTCAAACAGTCCATGTCCGGGTTGGAAGAGGGGTCTCTGGTTTTGGAAGTGGGCTCTTCTGATCTGCTCTACTGTTCTAATAGTTCACTGCAGTCCAGTCCAGTACTGCTTGGGGCCAGCTCCACACTGGGATGTAAGTGCACAGGACGGACTTGATGACTGTAGTGTAGAATTCGATGGAAGAAGTACATCAGAGAAAGTTTGTCTTCCTTCTCTGATCAAAATTAAAGAGAACAAGAGAACAAGAGGGGGTAATGTTAATAAGATCATTCTAAAGACAAGTTGTGTTAAATTGTGTCAACTTCAAATCCACATTTATTAAAGCCGTTGTTCGGTGGTTGTTTTGGGATGTGAAGGAGCATACAACTGATAATAACTAGAAAAAAATCTTGTTTTGTTTTGTTTTGGAGTAGGGTCTTTGGCAGCCGGGCCGACTATTGTGTACCGAGAATGTATTTACTGTGAGTGTATCAGATGGGAACAAAAAAACACAAAATAAGCAAATGCTCAAAAACAAATGGTGCTGCAAAGAGAGTGAACATTTAATAAAGCGTTGAGAAAGGACAAGAATGAGAGAATGAGTCAGCTCGGCCCCGCTCTTTCGCTAAGGACAGATATTTGCTGAGATTAATATTTCCACCCGAGTTTATTCATCTGTGTTATCCCCACTCTCAGCAGGTGATTTAATGGCTCCCAAGCAGCCAGAAAGGCCCTTTTTTTCTGTAGCCTCCATGTTGCGCCTGTCATAGATTTTAATAAATGATACTGATAAACCAGGCTTCTGGAATGGAGAACTGGTTCGGGTTATATTTAGACTCACGCCAAGCATTGATCACACTGTTTATGTCGGGCGTACGCCATTCAAAGCATTTCTCATGAATTTTTTAGAAGAAGGAAATCTTTTCCACTAATGCCTCGTCCGGACCGCTCATAACTCAGTCATGGTTGGCGCTATTGTTGGGTATGACAGGTTTTCCCGGGGGGTTCACTCAACTTTGTGTACTTGTAATCAAATCATTGTCAGCTGCCATCACTCTCTGTGATCTTAATTGATCACAGTTTTGATTGTTGAAGATGAATTATGAATAACTTTTTCTACCAAAGTCTTAAAGTGGAGTACAGTTTCCTTTTTTCTTTTTAGTCTTCAAGTAAGTGGCTTTAAAAATATGGCAATTGTCAGTGATAGTGATGAGACAGAGGTCAAACTAAGACTTCAAGTTGCAAGTGTGAGCCAAGTTTTGTTCCAATGAATGTTGCTGTAAGAAAATCAGTTTTTCAGGCAGTGTGCAGACTTTGCTTTAATAACACTGAATGGAATTTTGTCACAATTGGGACAGCCCTGACCAAATATAAGATGCATGGTGACAGAACTTAACATGTGAGATCCCCAAATCACTAAAATCTATGTTGTCCTGGCAGTTATGGGCTTATGGGTTAGGTTAGCACTGCAGCCTCACAACAAGGGGGCTGTGGGTTTGATTCTCGTAGGTTTCTGTTTCATGTCTGCTTATCTTCCCCTTCGTCTCTGTGGATTCTCTCAAAGACTTCCTTTCAAAAGCAAAGTGTTTCAAACAATTTGCTAAAAAATCACTACAAAACAACACTTCTTGCATTTGTCTTTCTTAAAAAAGCTCCATAGAATCCACTGGAAGTAGTCCTACTAGTACTGCTCCTGTAACTGCCCAGAGAAGCACTTGGGCACACTATCTGTAATAAAACCCTAATCTACTGTTAATAATTCAAATGTTAAAACCAACATGGAAGTCTGAAGGTACAGAACAGTTTCTTTCTTTAAAACCTCTTAGGGAGTTGAGTGGCTTTAGAATCAAGGCATTTGTCCCTGATATTGATCTAACCCAGGTCAAGTCCCAAGAATGGTTGATTAAGTTTCCAGTGTGTGTGCTAACTGAATTATTAATTTTGTATGCACGTATCACAGGCTATATGACATTTGATCTGTGTGATAATTAACTTAGATGCAAGATTTTACCTGAAGAGTCTTTGTCCTGAGCTTTGTTCATGTCCCCTTCTATAAAATCTGTATTCTCGTCAGACACATCTTATTTCTTCCAATTACCTCCTAAAAGGTTTGGTTGTCACTTACCTCTTTCTTACGTGAAACTGCTACTAATCAGCTTGGCATAAATGTGTCGATGAGATTTTGTCCTGTAACTTTTATTTCTGTCACTATCAAACTAGCTGCCTTCCTATTTGGAGACATTTACTGCAATTTCAACATTGCTGCCAAGGACATAGACATCAATCAAAGGCACATTTTTAACAACACCACTTGAATGATTTTGCACTCAGACTTTGAGTTTGAGCCAAACACCCAGATGTATCCAGACAGAGTATCGCTGGAATAAACACATTTATACATTCTAAAAACCAGGCTGTTTTACCAGGCTGTAAACACTGGACTCTATGGAGTTTTATTTCTTCCATGAAATAAAGGCCTAGGTCTGGAGCTGGCTTTCTGGAAATAAACTTTTGGTCTGGCATACATACAAGGTGTCGTTGTGCATAAGCAGATGTGATCTTCTGCTCACACACGGCAGTAGTTCTAAGGACAAAGGCTCGGCCCAGATCATATATTATAGAACAAGATGGTAGCCAATGATTTTAATGACTTTTGATAATTTTTTGATTCATTTATATTACACACAGCAAGTTGTTCTTCTGCCGTAACACCTTAACAATGCCCATTGAGAAACAACTATATCACAGACTAAGCACTGCTATATTACGGCTGGAATGAGAATGTGCTGGACTATCCCACACTGTTTGCTCAGAGCAGACCAATAATGTCACTGTAGCCTAATTATCTCCATCAGTGCCACGTCTTCCTCATGTTTAGAACCGACATTGTACACTCCCTTAATTAGACGCGCGCTGCCTTCTTTTACTCAATGGTAGAGCGCAGACGGCATACTTAACCTTTTAAAGAGAGCTGTTTGTCTCCCAATACTCAGTGCATAGGGCTCTGTAATAACGCCATAGCCTTGACCTTCACTGAGCCTGTTGCTGGTAAGATACAATAATTGGATTGTGGAGTCCAATTGTCCGATTGTTCTCCCTGTTAAATGTGGATGTTAATTAAGTTCGCTTTTGATGTTGCCAGTGTTTCCTTTGTGTGTATGTGTATTAAATACAGCCAGTGGCCACTTAATAACAGTCAGGTTCATTAAGACTGAACAGATTTTTCCTCTTAGCAACCAGGTCCCGCTGAAAATTTACAAAAATCAGTCAGCTGCACAGAATTTAATGTATTTATTACGACCCATATTTCAGGGCTATTATGGTTTGCACTGTGTTACTCATTAGGAGTTGTGTTTATCTGTAAAATATTCATTGCACAAGAAGTCTGGTAGGTCTCCTGATCTCTCACCGTACAGTCTCTTCTGTGGTAGCTACACCTGGTACAGCACATAAAGAACTTGAAAGTCTTGAGATACCTGAGATCAAAGCCAAGCTTGTGCAAGTTATTCCATGTAATTCCTTCACAGAAAAAAGTTCTCACTTTAAATGTCAAAAAATGCATTGTGGCAGTGTTTTAATATTATTTAATGCTCTTATTCCAAAAAATCAACCACTGTCCACTACTGACACTTCACATTTGCAAAGTAACTGATTAAAAAACAACTGGTGTGAATGCCATTAGAAATATATTTTTAGTAGTGTAAAATCAATGCATACTTTGTGCAGAAGCTGGATTCTTTCAAGATTTATTAGTTCTCAAACTCACTAAAATCCATCTTGCACTGCTTCGTTTAAAGCACATGCTCACAAACCGCTGCCTGTGTGGAACAATAATGTGGCAGTACTGACAGGTGTGGGCATGCTTAAGGCTTAATGACTAAATGTTTTAACGACTCTCCTAATGTAAACGACATGGCTCTGCTTGCCAAGTATAGCTTTAACTCACAGGTGCTTCCTCAAAGCACTAACAAAGCATTCATCTTAAGTATCTGCTCTTTGCAAACATTTTCTTTGGAAGCACTCCCAGATACAGTAGTTCTGTGTTGTAGCTCCTAGCAGCAATTAATTCAAATCAAACAAAGCTAATGCAGCACTTTCACTGTTTCAAAAATATTTATCTTGGCCTTTCAACCTAAATATGTTTCCAAATATATTGAGCCTATATAAATATTGTAAAGTATTGTAAGTATAAATTAAACCAAGTGAATGTCAAGTGCTGTTTGTCCAAGTGGCATTGCTGTATTTTTGATGCAAATCTTGTGACAGCATGTCCTTGCAGGTCAATAGGTGGTATTATCTGGAGTAATGAGAACTCAGTGCAAATTCCCCTGATACCTATAACTCCCCACTGCCACAACCTTTGTGTTTTTCAAGGTTTATTTTTAAGTGTGGGGACAATGATGGAGAGCAGATCCGATCAGCCGCAGAGATTTCAGCATAACAGACAGACATAACAAATAATAGGCTTACAAAACCTGAGGTTTTTGAGCTTAGAGGTCTTGGAGTCCTGACTCACAAAAAACAAAATTTGTTTAAGCCTGGGACCCAACGTAAAACCAATAGAAACATTGGATTATCTTCCACTGCATAGAGCTCTGACACATGTTTTTATCCTCATAAATATGCATGCAATGATGTCCTGAGCATTAGACACAGCTTATTATATTATTACCCAGCATGCCTGTCACTGATTTGGCCCAAACGAGGCCTCTGGCAGGATATGGGCGAAAGCCTGCAGGCTTCTTCACAGCAGCTGACCGGAAGCACAATCTGTCACCAGTGTGTGTTTCCTCGGTGCATACACTCATCCCACCTACAACTTTTATAACATGGGCTGTGCTATTCTGAAGGACCAGATTTTGTTTTGTGCAGTCACTGTATAATATGGAATATAATGGACCCATCCTCATCATGATATACAAAAGCAGACCAATTTCTCCTATTCACTAAATTGATTTCCTCGTAAACATAGTGCTACTGCTTGGTAAAGTTGGACGGGCGTTAGACTAAAAACATGCTCAGTGGTTGCCTGGCATCACAAGCAGAGAAAAAGTAAAAAAAAATTTAAAGAAAGATTGATAATGGCAGCAAGATGTATTGTATTGTGGGATCAAGAGACATGGGAACAGATTATTAAGGTGATGAGCCTTTGCAAAAGCCATTTTAGTACAAATGCATTACATAAGGGCCACAGCCCTGTTTAGTGCAGGAGAGTTGTGTGCACAGGTGATTTTGTATCTGGCCTCATTGCCTGTGTATATCTGGGAGTTGCCATTTCCCAGTGAGGAAGAGCGTGTCTAAATAAAGCACTGACCCTGATTTACTATGGTTTGTGACGTGGGAAAAAAGCATATAGTACTTTCCCAAAAATGTCTTGTGCCTGGCTTTGACAGTGCCGCAACAGCTGCACTGCCAGAGATTTAAACAGAAATGTGTTATTGAGTTAAATTTGATGAACTTAGGAAAAGATGGAAAAACCCACATACAAACCAGGAGGATCATATCTCTACACTTCAAACTAGTTCACCATAAAGGCTATTATACTTCTTGTGTAATGTTCTTATGAAAAAAGAGACGTCTAATGCTAAGCTTTGTCAAAACAGTGTGTGACATGAATAGATTTTGTCCTTGTCATTAAGCATTTATGTCATAGCGGACTGATACATGATTTTAGATGGTGTAGAAGGGGCTTTTTATGCTAGGTAGCCAATGTAACCCTACTACCTCATACAGATCTAGTTCAGATAACACAAGACGGACCCATCAGACCCAGAATCTGATGGAAGATGTCTCACTTATTAAAGTTAGACTCTAATCAGTGAAGCTAAAAACCAAAATACTGGTATATGTTAGAAAGAATTCTTGATAAACCTTAAAGCTACATCAGATTTTGTTTTAGACAAAGTGGTCCTGACTAAACCGAGATGTTTTTCTGCCATCTGGAAGGCAGAGAGTTTCCAAATAACCACACTATTGACTGCACATGTATATTGAAAGAAACTTCACTCGACAGTCAACACATAAATCATTTTAAATATAGTTCTGCATTACTACTGTACAGTCAGCCCCAAATGTCTCTAGAGACATTTATTAGGCTGCTCAAGTCTGAAGAAAACAATTTTTTTTGAGAGACTTCAGCAAGTTTACGAAGTCTCTCAATGGTAAAATGTAATTTATCTTGAGTGAATGTTAAACTCTGAATGATGAACTCAAAGGAAGATACGTAACTGGGAACACAAACCACATAATTCACTTCATCATTGATTTACACTGATAAAGATATGAATACAAATGTGTGTTTACGTGGGAAACTATGGTTTCAAACTCTCCGTCATTAACCTTTTCATAGGATCATAACAACGGTCACAGTAATTGTTTGTTTCCATTCCGACCGGAGTAAAGGTGGAGGGGGAGATCGATGGAAAGGTTAAACAAAAATAAATGTAGAATAAGCAAGGTGAGAGTGGGCTGTGATTATGCTGATTAACAAGGCCATTACCTCTAATTGCTTCCAAGAACGGACTGTCAGCGAGTAAAAAATGCCCTTCTCATTCACGGCCACTTTCAACTGTCCGCTTACAACTGTGTGTAGAATATTCTGTATTTTTAAAAATGTCATTTTACTATAAATAGAATTCAGTGGAGAAGTAGAACACATCATTTAGTTATGAATATGGCAGTGCAAGACGGATGGTGTGATGTTAAATGTCAGAAAACAGCTTTATATTTGCTAAATTTGGGTAATAATTAACCTTCAAATCTGTCTCACTTTAAATATTTTGGCAAGACATCGGTAATGCATGTCAATGGCCCCAAACTGACACTGCTATTTTTTACAGTCTTCTGGGGTTCTGCTCTTTAACGGAATTCAAATGCTTCTGAACTTTTGCCACAGCTTAATAAAAAAGCAGCTTCTCCTAATGCCAGCCAGGAGACAGGATTGTCTTCCCTGCTGCTAAGACTGTGCATGGCTTTTCATACAATAACTTTGGCTCACTTTGACAAGCTATACTTAAGTTTGTTGTTTACCTCTGAAGGTGGATGATGAAGAGCCACTGTGGAGAGGAAATAAGTATCACAAGACATTATGCAAATAAGGGGCACAATATTGTTCCAGAAGTTTCTTAACAAGCTCCTGGTGGTGACTTTAGGATGAATCAATCCAGACGATGCAGTAGATGCACAGTCACTGTAAGTCTAGCTCAATCAGGACAGAATAACAGGACTACTGACAGCCAAAAATACCTGTACATAGAAAATTTGACTTTTCATTGCTGGCTACAATAAGTCTGCCTTTTGACGTTCATCAAATCAGAGACTGACATGTTAGCCAGCAGTGTAGAGGTGTTTGTATGTGTAGTCAGCTGTGGAGCATGTCCTTTGTCCTTGCTCAGTTTGTCCATCTCCTTCACCAAACACTAACCTCCATAAGTCTGTACTGTTACAAAGCAACAAGAACCCAAAAGCAGACTTGAGAGAAAGTCAAAGGTAAGTTTATTAACTTAATAGAAACAGGACAGGAGAATGGGCTGGATTGGTCCTGTCCTTCTGGTACAGGACCAGAAGGACAGGATGACAAGTAGTTGGAGCCGGAAGATCTGCAAGTGGACAAAATCAAGTCTTGGTCTAAGACTGGACCGGGACTGTTTATATTTATTCAACTGTTACCATTAATCTATTACAGTGTGTTGTACACTGGCCCTGGTCTTGATTTGGTCTTGACTTGGCCTCACCCTGACATAGTCTTGTCATGGTCTCGATATGCTCTGGTCTCGGACATGACTTGGTCTCGGTCAGTGCAGTCTTGACTACAACACTACCCTTTGTTATTACCTTGCTATCTTTCCCTATTCAGGAGTCCTGCCTAATCATTCTACTTTTGGTGATTACAATCAACACATTCATCAGTACCTTAAAATATAACACTAGAAATCCTTCAAGAAGTATGTGATGCAAAGTGTTCAAGGCAATGGGACCGGGGTATGACACAACAGAATTGATTTTAAAATTTTAGTCTTGACTTTTAGAGCTCTGCATGGACAGGCCCCCCAGTACATCACTGACCTGCTGACCCCTTACTCCTCCTCCCGCGCTCTTCGGTCTTCTGGTCAAAACCTTCTAATGGTCTCCAAAACCCGTTTTAAAACTCGGGGAGACCGCTCTTTCCAAGCAGTCGCCCCCAGACTCTGGAAAGCCCTGCCCCTGTCACTGCGAGTGGACGCTTCTGTTGATTCTTTTAAAAAGCAGCTGAAGACACCTTTATTTAAACAAGCTTTTAGTTGATTGGGCTTTTATGTTTTTAATATTTTGTGGTTTTAATTTTTATTCTCATATAGTTTTATTGTTCTTTTATTGCACTTTGTAAAGCACTTTGTGATTTATATCTGTGAAAGGTGCTATATAAATAAAATTTACTTACTTACTTACAACAGTCAGTTTCTCATTTCGGTACAACCTATCTTGACTTTATTAAAAACTTGCTCATTTATTTACTGGCTCCACCTTCAGTGTGACTCCGCCGACCCCCAAGTGTAAAGTCAAACCCTTTGCACTCCTCCTGGTCTATAAATATCTTATCATGCTACAACTGCTTACACTCATCCACATATCGTCTCCACTTTACTCGTGTTTAGAGTCAGCAACCACATTAAAAATAGCCACCATGTTTGATAGCATGTACTTCAAAATCAAATCTTTTCATACATTTATTTTTTTTTACTTCCATCTGGCTCAGACTCTTCCTTCTGTAGATGAAAGCTCCACTTTACTTGTCTCTCCAACTCATACTTTAACAACCCGTGCAATGGATTAGTTTCTCTTATGAAAAGCTTTGACATTACAGTGGAATGACCTACAAAGATTACAGGAAAGACGAACAGGAGGAAGGAGAAATGTGCCTGAATTGTTTTCCTGTGTTGTCTATTTTCATTTTCAAATGCCACTGTTGATTTTTAGCAGCTACCAGTTGTTTAACATCCCTCACTTGGCTGCTTTAGAAAACACATCAAAGTGACTCACTGTTGCTATGCGACTGTTTAAAATAATTTCGTGCCCTCCAATTTTCCTTCAATGAGTTACTGTTAAGAAAAAAGAAAAAAAACTATCTTCAAAAAGCACCCCACATCGAAGATAGAAATGTCATAGAGAGAGAGAGCTATTAAAAAAACAAAGATGAAGAGAGTCTTTTGACCTGAGGAGAAGAATGACTCATAAGCCTCTGGCAAATGAGGGAATTATAATCTGCATGAAGAGGAGAGGGACAATAGCCACATTTTCATTGGAAATCTCACCTAAGTACTGAATAGTGATCCTCTTGAATAAACACAACTGCTGTGTGAGATAGTTGTAGTCCTATAAAAGCAACAATTTCTAAACTCATAAATGTATATTGATTTAAAAAGAAATATATATTATCCCTTTATCATCCGAATGGGGAAATTCGTATTTGGCAGCCACACCAGGGGGCGCCCAGCATGGTATTTTCTGGTGAGTCCCTTTTTTAAGACAAAAAGTAGAGAGGGCATGCTATCAACCAGAGAGAACACATATCCATTACATCCACATCAATTTACTTAAAGAACAACTTAAAAATGTGAGATATTTTAAAGGTAACAATCCCAAGTGTGCTTGCTGCAGTATTTGTTTACCTTGACTTCTTAAGGCCTGTGGTTCCCAAACACAGGGTCAGGACCCAGAAGTTGATTGTAAGAGGATTTTAATTAGGTCACAAAAAAGAACTCTGTAACTTAAATATTTTTCAGAAAGTTATTTGTATATAGTTATTTAATTTCAATAAAATTTTAAATTGACACTAATAATGGATACAAGACCAAAAAAGAGGAGAAATGAGTAAAACCTGGTAAAACAGTAAATAAGAACAAGCCTATAACTAACATGACCAAACTGAGCACCATATCGGATTGCAAATTGCAAATCGTCTGAAATCTGGGTCACCTGAAAGGAGGTTAAGGAAACACTGCTAAATATCCCAAAAAGTCAAATAGTGTTGCTTTAAAATCAATCTCACTGTCTGGATACAACATGTTCTACACATTGTGTCTGCAAAGATGATTTCTAAATTCAAATATAATCAACTCTTGTACTGCTAATTACAGTCTCGAAGATATTGTTCCCCAGTAGACCTAAATCTTTGAATACATACCTTCAGAGCTTAATTTTAAAGAAGAAAATGTTAAGTCTTTTAATTTGCCATGCCAAAAATGCTAATCATCTCCAGCCCTATGAAATCAGTCTGTATACATGTCTATCCATGTCTTATGGGGCGCAGTGGCTCAGTGGTAGAGAGTTTATACTGTTGTAAGAAAAAACGTAACCCTCCTTGCCTCCTTTGACACATTACTGATGTATGAATGTGTGAGAATGTTGGGACAACGGATGGAAATTAGACTAAGGCTACAATCTGGCATGTTTACATTCATGTGGCTGTGTCTCATGTGTGTTCATCAACATGCACTGTCCCAATCAAATAAACTAATCAACTCAAACAGCACAGTTTAAATGGGTAAAGCTATTCTATATTATTACACTTTATTATAAAGGATAAAGGATTTCTTTGTGTCGTTCCATCACATGAGGGACGAAATGCTGTTCTCAAAGTCTTGGTAAAGCTATCCTAAATAAATAAATATAAAATGTTATATTACTGCTTTATATGTAATACCATTTTATATGTATTGCCATTAAAAAATGTAGGCCTAGATAACAGTTCAATATTCATCAGAATTAACTTAACAACTGTTTCTGCTTAATTCAAGGAACCACACTTTTTGTCCCTGTTAAAGCAGTATACGCACTATACCTGTAGTTTTCAATTGGTGGTTTGCGACCCGGACTCGTTTTGACTAAAAACAATGTGCTCAACAATACAGCTGACTGGAGTTCTCTCGATCACAGAGTAGGTTCTAACTTGTGCACTACCTTTTCAGGCGCACTCCCCTTGCTCTGATGGAAGCAGGTCCTCTCTGTCTCTACGTTTACGCACCAAGCACAAGTGGCAAATAATTCATCTATTTTGCTCTGCATAATGTTGAAAATAAGATGCTAAGATAAGTTAGAAAACATTTAATGTGCATTTTCTGTGTTGGTGATGCATCAAGATGTTTTAACATTTACAATTAAAAGCATGTGTGGCAAACAATTTAGCCTTAGCCCAGTGTTACATGCAGCGAGCGAGTATCGGTGCGGACTCGCTCTGGAGCGAATGAGCCACTCGCCCTTGTGATCCACCTCCATATGGCGGATCCCTCAAATGAATGCGCAAATTGATTGGAAGTGAGTAGGGCAAGGGTGTAGGGAGTCGATTCGGAAATGCCCTATATGAGATATGGATTTTCTCACTTTGATGACAAAGGAGCACAAAAACCTGGTTTGTGGATAAGAACTGCTACTGAAGAAATCGTTTTTGTCCCAAAGTGCAGTGTTGCTTTTATTCAGTGAGTGAAGCTACTTGATGTCTCTTTGAAAACACAGCCCTTAAAATAATGCACTTTTTTATTGAATGTATTTGGCAGGAAAACACAAACTGAGTCTGTTAAAGTTGGCTGTTACTGAAATGATTGATGATACTGATCAGTGGGTAGGAGTACTTCTCAAAAGTTTGTCATTTTTGTGCATGAAAACACTGTTGAGTCTGTTAAAAAGGCTGAAATTACTGAAGTGTTATGTTTGTTGTATTGTCGTAACAGCCTCATTAAGTAATACTGAATAAATATCATTCAAACAGAACTGTTTAGTATTTTTTCACTAATACAGGGTTATCACAACAGTAATATTCTTGAAACCATGTGTCCCTAAAAGGTTCTTTTTTTTTTTTTTTGTAAAAATGGAATATATCCCTAGCATCACCTACTGATCATATCATTTTATTATCAAAGTTGTTTTTGTGTTTAGTTGGCATACTGTGATATTCTGCATTACCTCAGGTTTAAACTTTACCATATTTTTATTAAATGAATTTGAGAAGTTGAATTTCTTTCTCAATTGAACCACTGCACTATACCACATAAAGTCACAATGCTGCAGGGGAAAAAATATGTTCTCTTGTAGTTAATTATACTGTCATTAGACCTAGTGCATAGATCTTTGTAGCAGTGACACCTCACTCTTATTGTCCTCCAATAAAAGGCTCCTCACATGACATCAGTTGATCATGTTATTTTGTAATTAATATTGTGTTTGGTACAGCTATTATTAAAGCATAAGAATAGATATTCCTTACTTTAAACCTCTTTGCTTGAAGGACCGTTACACTGATCATTTTGATAATTATTTTAATTTAGTACAGTCAAGCTAAATGTGTAAATTATATGAATAAATAAGTCAGGTAGGTCACACTTTATTTTACCCTACACTTGATACATTGTGTCTCATTAAAACCCTGTATAACAAACTGTAATAACATGTAACTATATTGTACACACATACCCTAACCCAGGGGTGCACAAATTTTTTGCTCAGGGGCCATATTGACGTAAAAAAATTGTCATACGAATTTTACATGCCACCGATGGGGGAGGGGGGGTGCTTTTTTCTTAACAAATGTTCGAATCTTTTGGAACCCGGCCATATATTATTGATTTTATGACAGAGGCTTTGGGCCAGTGGAAATATGAACGTGGGCTGCATTTGGCCCAGGGGCCGGACTTTGGGCATGTCTGCCCAAACCCAACCCAACCTACAATATGTAAGTACACATAATTCCATTATGTATGTACTGTGTAGTTACAGGTTATTACAGTTTGCTGAGCAGTGTGTTTACATTGTACTTAATGAGGTAGATACGACGTATCAATTCATTCATTTTCTACCGCTTAGTCCCGTTAGGGGTCGCGGGTGACTGGAGCCTATCCCAGCAGCTTTGGGCCTGAGGCGGGGTACACCCTGGACAGTGGCCAGTTAGTTGCAGGGCTGTCATTTAGAGACAGACAGTGACAGACAACCATTCACTCTCACATTCATTCACTAGGGACACTTTAGAGTTGTGCCAATTAACCTGTACATGCATGTCTTTGGACGGTGGGAGGAAGCCGGAGTACCTGGAGAGAACCCACAGTAACACGTGGAGGACATGCAGACTCCTCACAGATAGTCGGAGTAGGCCGAGAATGTTTGAGTCGGCCGGGTTTTGAACTCACGACCTTCTTGCTGTGAGGCAGGAGTGCTAACCACTCTGCCACGTATCAAGTGAAGTTTAAAATAAAATGTGACCTAACTGTCTTATTTATTCATATTATATACACATTTAGCTAGGCTGTACTAAAATAATAACCATTATCAAAATTATTTACCAACAGGTATATTTGCTTCTAAAATATGCAAACTTATGCTAACATTGCAAAAAGCCATTTACAGTAGACCTGACCTTTTGTAGCTTGTTTTGATAGAACTTTCAAGCAGCTTGTTTAGATCCAACACTTCTAACTCACAAACATTTAACTATATATTCTGTAACATGTACAGGTAAACAAGTTTAGCAGGTCAGTTATAGCGCAATCCTGTCCTCTTAGTCAATGTCGTTACAGTCGACTAAAACATCATTAGTTGCACATGTTTGTACTTTGTGAGGCTTTGTGTGACAGCTTGGTCTATTTTCAGTGAATGCACCACATCCCCAGCTCTGAATGGCCCATTACCGACTGCTGTGGCTGCTGACTGTCCATCTATAGGTGACTGATTACTGAGATGTTTCAGAAAAAGGGTAATGCATGCAATGATGTTGAAGGTTCAATTGTCAATATTCTACAAACATCACACACTCAGTGTCTCCATATGTCAAGTATTTAATTCAATAGATAATGTTTTAGATCATTGTGTGGTCAGCTGTAATTGGCAGTTCTTTTAAAAGTCCCATCTGAACAAAATAGGTGGCCAGCTGCAGGACACACCCAAAGAAAAAGAAATATAATAGGCTACAACTTTCAAGCACATTTAAAAAAACATATTTTCCCATAAATACAAGACTAAAGTTGACAAATTTAAGTTGAACTAAAGTTGACTAAAGTTGATTACTGATATGTGACAGACATGAAAGAAGTCTAATGAACAAGAGGCTGCATATAAAAAATAAATCAGATCAAAGGCAGCTAGGGCATGAGGTGATGTCTAAAATTTAATGGGAACTCAAATCTCTAAGAGGAATAGTGCCCAAAATTAATCAATTTGAATGAGATTTTAGTTTTATGGTTGACCAAAGATACATTATTCTGATACAGTCTGATGTGAGCTTTCTGTAAACTTATGTACAAGAATTCAGTCTGGCAAAGCTCCGTAAGCCAGTCAGTTCCTCAGATATGTTCTGGACCGACATTCGTATGTTGCTGGAGTGTTCCCTTGTCCCTTGTTCAAAACAGTCAAGATTGCGCGCAGGACTGCCAAGAGTTTGTTTGCCTCTGCACTTTAGTTTTAAATTATCAAGACAACATTGTTTAAAACCTCAACAGCAGTCAGCGCTAAGAGCATTCCTTTTTAAAAATGTTTTTGCACGCCATGTTTGTTTGTTTACTTCTTTATAGATTGTTGCCTAACTAATTTCATGTCCGTTGCAATTCCAATTGGTTGGCCCCGAGTCGATTTGCCCCGCCAGACCCCACCTTGAGGAAAACAAGCCGAATCCTTGCTGATATAGCGAGAAGTCTGGCTTGCCAGGCTAGAGATACATACAATTGAACATAAAAAGTCCCTGATATGGACAAATTCTTGTGCTGTGGTTTACGTTTCTGCACCATGTGAGACACCCTGCAAACTGAGCTTAATATTGTCAGCAGTTGATCAAAAGCCAAAGGTGCCTGGTGGAAGACAAGCAGCATGTGAAAATCCATCCACACCTCTACTTCTGCAACCATTCTCTCTCTTCCTCAGACAAAAGCATGCGCATTTATCATGTTCTTCTCTTTTTTTCTTGAATATCTACCCACCACTGTGTTGCCCAATGCAGTCTCAAACAGCCACTTTATTAGATATAACTTGCTAGTACCCGGTTGGTTCTGCCTTCAGAACTGCCTCAATTCTTCATGGCATGGATTCAAAAAGGTGTAGGAAACATTCCTCAGAGATTTTGGTCCAAATTGACAGGATAGTATCATGCAGTTGCTGCAGATTCTCCCGTTCCACCACATCCCAAAGGTGCTCTATTGGATTGAGATCTGGTGACTGCGGAGGCCATTTGAGTAAAGTGAACTCATTGTCATGTTCCAGTCAGCGATAGAGCTCCCTAAAGCTTCGGTGTACTGTTAAAAAAAACTCACTGGTGATGAGCGTCTCCCTGCTCTTCTCTTTTCTTGTTTGACCATGAGCAATGGTTTTCTCTGCTTTATTTTTTTTACAGCAGCTCTGCCACAATGAATGTCTGAGACTGACTGGGGCGAGTGTTTTTATGTGTGTAGTGTCGTTAAGCAATTTGTTTCTTTTGAGACCCAAGACTTCTACGAGACTTTTTGAATCCAAGGTACGGCGGTTCACCAGCCATATTTTCCAAGGCTGTTTTTTTTCACTAAGAGGCGCCAGAGGGGTTTGTTAGCTCTGATCTCTAATCTTATTCGTGTTCATATTATAAATAAAAGTTCTGTTATAGGGAGTTATATATATATCATTAAATGTTTGAGCACTCTGATATAAAATGCAATGTTAAGTAAATAAATAATGAACAAAATCTTTACAAAAATTCATAAAATGAAAAAACAAGATTATGTTTAGAATCACAGTCTGATGTTAGTGAGAGTCTGAAACTGATCCATAGCTCGTAAGAAGCTAGTAAGTTACATTAGCTAACATTTACTTTAAGTCTTATTGTTTTGTAAAAGGAGAGCAGCTAAACGTGGTATGTTCCACATGAGTTACTCAAACATTTATAGCTGACATGACAACGTTGATTAAATCTCCTAACTCAAAATAAAACTGAACTGCACAGTTTATTGTTTATATTTTTTGAGATTCCCCTCTACAACCCGATGGCGTCTGCACAGTATGGGCTCAATCCCATGGGTTTGTGTGAGGGAGTGGGATTTTTGTTGTTCTCACGTGTATTTAACAAAATGTGAGTGTGTGCTAAAGAACTGACTTGAGTAAAAAATAATATATAGGCTATATTATATTATAATTTGAGCTGTTTTGAGGAATTACTCAATACGTTATTGTAGGCCAGAGAGTGTGGATAAATCAGCACCTTCCCTACATTTGTTGAATAATAATTGAAATAATCAATTGAATAAATTTAAAAAACATTTATTATACAAGAAAATTAGGCATAGATAAATTCTTTTTATAAAAAATCAAACAGTAGATGAATTAACATTTCAAATAAATGACTGCAATGGAGCAGTTCAAATACTACCCTCTCTGCCCATTTTATCCTCTGATGCAGGAGTCAGAAAAGAACGGATGTAATCGCAATTTTTTTTGCCTTGTGGTAAGGCCAATATTGGTGAATGAGGGAGCAATGGGCACACGACATCCATATTAATTTACAATCTGTGGTCTGACGTGATAGAGCATGTGGCACTGCAAAGGTGCGCAACGGAGAGGACGTAGCTGCAGTTAAACTTTATGTGGGTTTAATCAGACACAACAGAAATAGTCGGTGAATTGAAATGCGCATCCATGTTGCTCTGTGAACCCCATCCAAAAATAGCACTGTTCAGACTGACCCTACAAGACCAGACAAGACAAGACATTTATTTTTGTATAGCCCAATATCACAACAACAGGGCTTAACAGACTGCAGTAGACAACATCCCCTGTCCTTAGACCCTCCATCAGGGTAAGGAAAAATCCAAAAAAACTAGGCCGGGAAAAAAGAGGGAGAACCGCAGAAGGAGGGATCCACTCCCAGGACGGACAGGCCGTGCAGGAATGTGTCCAGGACAGTTGAAAAATACATTATTGTGTGCTAGGAAAGAATGTAGGAAAGAATAGTCTTCCCAAACGGTGAGTCATTAATCTTACACATTTTCCTATTTGATGTTTGGTTATAAAGGTTTTATTAAGAATAGTTATTTGAGTTGTTTGTAATAGTTTGATGCAAAAGGTGCTGTTGTGACTGTCACACCTTCACCTGGCTTCAACCAAGAGCCACTTCCAAGACCTCCTGGCCTCAAGGGGAGGTGGCTTTGGACTTCAGTACCAGATGTGGCGCTGTTCTGTGGCACTTCATTGCTGTCTGAACTCTGCAGTCAACTACTGCTGATGGAATTGACCTGTTCATCTTGTGTGGTGTGTCACACCCAGCAATGTCTATTATTCTTACAATCCCCGCATGTTCAAGGCCAGTTGAGAATTTAGTTTACAAATTTTACAGAATTAGATTTAAGTACTTTGTTTAATCTCTGTCTAAATTCATTTCAATTATAATATGGTAAAACACCAACCATGTGGATAAATCCACACAGACAGAACCATGGGGCCAGGACATATTTTTAATATCAAAAATTCAACACAATGTATAAACAGTATATACCCAGTATTTTTAAACTTATTAGAAACTATAAACAAACAAACAAAATCTTTGGCGAGCCTGTTGAAACATTAGCTTGGGCACAAACACATGCGCTCAAGAAGAAAAAAGCAACAAAGCAGCAGAGAAAATAGTAATGAAATAATGGCTCCACTACCTTTGAAGTCTTTTAAATGTGCTGGGCTGTTGATAGTAGCCAGTGGAAAGTGACTCAGGCTCTTGCAATTCTGAGAAAAGCCTTTCATGTTCCAACTGTGGAGGAGTTGTTGTCACGCTCAAGTGTTGATAAAACTTCATCAAGGCCCACTTCTAGCTGTGATATGTCTGTGTCTGGAACATCTGGTGACGCCCTTTCTTGTTCCATTGATGATGATGACGATACTTGCCAGGTGAGTCCAGGTGAGTCCATCACTGGCAGCAGCAGGGATGCTGCCAGTGATGTTTCAAGACAGATTCCAACAAGAAGTTGGAGAAGGTATGGTCAAGGTGATGTTATCAACTACCGCACTGTCAGTGGTTCTCATTTGTACAATCTTGTAAGAGCTGCTGTAAGAGTGTTACCTCACCTCACAGTGGATCATAACATTTTGGCCATCTTTCGGCCATTCTGAATACAGTGGTATTTTGAGCCATATTAGATCTTAGACCATGTCCATTAATAAGAGATGATACCCAGTGGACAATAACATTGTTAAAGCTTTAACACCGTACAGAACTCACACTCAGGTGTCAGACACATTCATGGTTTAACTTTTCCAAATTATTTTGTAAATACTGTATTTGTCTTAAGAACTTGTAAATCTTACGTTTTTGATCGTTAAAATAAAAGGGATATGACTTCTGTTTCTTCATTTTATATGTATCCAGACAATACTTTTTTTTCCTACATTGTGCACACTTCATTTCATATTCACCAAACACTGCTGCAGGTTGTATTTACTCTTCATTAATACAAACAAGATCACGTCCATACATTTGAAATAAACTGGCCATAAGACATTTCTTCACAGGGGAAAACAGTGTTTTCTGCTTGTGTTTGAGAGTTGACTCCAATCCATGTTCTCAGAATAAAACACATTCACACAGTTTTTTGTGAGCAATTGTTTTATAGAAGATGGGAATCTTGGACCACTCCTAAATCATAAATAGAGCTGATTAGCTTTGTTAAGATAATTTTATTTTACATAAAATATGTTGCTGTTAGGTTAGTGTGTGACTAACGTCAAAAACTCATCATTGATATCAGGCAGAGGACAGTATCAAACTAATAAGTCTTTTACATAGCTCAGAGATATTTTCAATGGTGCTTATTAGTTTGATGCTGTTCTCAGCCTGAATATCAATGATGAGTTTTTGACATTGGACATATCACAGCTATATATTCTTTTTAGCTACTATTTACAGTATATACATACATACATGACATACATACATATACAGTATACTGTATATACGCACATATATGTGAGGGGCGGAAGTGGCTCAGTGGTAGAGCGGTCGTCCTTCAACCGGAAAGTAGGTGGTTCTATTCCCGCTCTCCCCTCAGTTCATACTGTCGTTGTGTCTTTGGGCAAGACACTGAACCCTCCTTGCCTCCAGTAACACAGCACTGGTGTATGAATGTGTGAGAATGTGTGAGAATGTAGGGACAACAGATGGAAATTAGCCACAGCTACAAACTGGCATGTTTACATTCATGTGGTTGTGAGACATGTATGTTCATTAACATGCACTGTCCTGATCAAATCAAATCAAATTATACTGTATATTTTATTTTTCCATAGCTCAGAGACACTTTCAATGGTGCTTATTAGTTTGATGCTGTCCTCTGCCTGACACTTTGCACCACCATGACTTCTTTGACAGAAATGCTTCCAGACACAATCTTGCTGAATAAATTATTTAAAGTTGTTTTAGAAAACACACACACACAAGCTTGTATGGGTCCAATCAGCGCCACCATTTGTCTGTGTGCTGTGAACGCAAGCAGTAGGATATCCATAGCACTAACTGTCTTTATCATTCCCTGCTCAATATGGGAATGTAAATGCATCGTGACAAGCCTTAATAGAAAACAGATATGTATCAGTTCTGGAGTAATGCATGTGTTTCATTATCCAACCTAATTAAATTATGCTGCAGTTAACATAATGCCAATGAAAGTGTAAAGCGCCAAAGACTTTGATCACACCATAGAGACAGTTTATCCCTTATTCTCTGGGTGTGCCATGTTGAATTTACAGTAGGCTTTAGAGAGAACATTATCTTTGCAGATTGGTGACTTTCTTTACAATAGATAATTGTCAGCACACTCTCTGTTTGGAGACTTTGTGTTCTGTATGAACTGTGAAAGCACACTTTTAACAATGCATCTTGAATTTGTGGATCACAGCAGGTATTTACATTCATTTTTTTTATTATGTTACTGCATTGTGGTAATGAACCAGACTTTTAAATGGACATGAAAGTAGTTCAACCTTTTAAATGTGAAGTGTTTTTACTAACTCCATGTACATCAGTGTAAGGTTTATGTATTTACTCCTGCCTGCTTCCAAATCGATACTGTGCCAACAATTATCTTCCATTGGGAATAATACCCATTTTACATATAACCGTTTACAAAATACTGAACTATCCGTTTAAAGCTATTCTCCAAAAGTGAAATTCTCAATTGAAACCATCTTTCAGAAAATAATTATGGCATCTTCTTTCACAATAAAATCAAATCGAAGTCAAAGTGTACGCGCGTTTTATAGATGTTATGAAAACAAATACAGACAAGGTACAGAGCTTCTTATGTCCACATGTCATTGTCTTCTGTCTGTATGTGTCCATTGTGTAGAAGATTGAATTGCATTATTCCAGAATCAATAAACAATTTTAACCTAGCAGTATCCCAATGAAATGACAACCCCAATTTCAAAAGTTTTTTTTTTCTTTAGTCATGTGGCGAAACATTGCTATAGTGTCCGTTCGTTATATGAGAATGTATCTTACAGGACTACAGTAATTGCTTTTTTTGATTTAGAAAAAGTACGACTTTCAGGATTTACAATGTAAGAGCATACAGTATGTGTAGAGCGTCAGATTTACAGTCAATCAGCTGTGGACATTAGGCTGCTTCCCCACCTAAAAGCTTATTCTTTTAAACTGGAAAGAGCATAAACAGTTGGCTGGTCCGGGGATGCCTGCTTGGACTTGGCTTAGATGCTGCTCTTTACAAATCTGCATTGTTGTAAGAGGGCAACAGAGTCTGATTCAAGTGGTTCAGAAACTGTGGCGTAAGGGAAACATACACAGATACGTTTTTCCTTCGACGCACCATTGATCGGTGCATTCACTGCAGGTGCATGTTTTCGGAGGCAACCACGACGTGCGTTTGTACATAAAGACTTACGTACGTGTGTGAGTGCGTCAACATGCGTGCGCACTGCCCATATACATGCCCGGGCTGCGTAGTGCGGCTCACTCCGTCAGATGCACGTGAGGCTGCGGTCAGACAGAGCTCTAGTGCGAGTGTGGAGTGAAGGGGGGATGCGCATCTGGACCGCGCTGAGTCCCCGGGACATTTACGCATCTAGGAGCCGCGCAGTAGTTCCACCAGTCTGCTGCGTGCGTCCACTCAGGGCTAAGGACTCTTTGGATATTTGGACAGAATGGCAGGGACCAAGTGTCTCCTGAAAACGCCGAGGTGAGAGACCTTTATCACGCAGGATCCCGAACGAAAGTGACATACTTTGTGTGGTATATAGGCATCTGTTTTGTTAGCGAAGAAATAACTTAAGAGACAATCACAGCACTATGAAAATATTTCTCATTTGGAATGTTGTAGAGGTAAGAGTAGTCACATATCTGGATTGTCGTGATGTTTGTGACCGCGTAAAATGTAGCGTTTTCAAAAGACGCGAGAGGATGTTGACAAAGATGACCAGAAACACGAAGAAAGTGGACAAAGACTTTTAATTACTACGTTTCACCCATTCGTGCTAGATCTTTTGTAACTTATTTTGTTCTGGCTAAGACTACAAAGTGACCCTAAAGCTGGAGTAGGCATTTTTTGTGACACAAAAAAATAAAAAAATAAACACCATTTAAGTCTGATAGGCTTAATTTATTTTATTTTTATAATAGCCAAATAGCAAAAATAATTAAATAAATAGAATAAAAAATAAAAAGCACTACAATTTCTTTGCCAATATGCATGTGCAAAAATACATTGTCTGCTTTGGGGTAATTTTAAATGCTGCTCCTATAAATTAGCAGCAAAAAGTTATTTTTTCACCCACTCAAAGAAATGGCCTGGGGGTGCTGCTCTTCTGATTTCACAGCAGGAGCCGTGTCGCCCTTGTAAAGCAGACATTTCACAGGTTAATTGCATCCTTGCACAAGTCTGACTCCTGCCTGATACCTGGGGCCGTCTGAGGAGCCTATTACACACAGCTGTCAATCCCCAGCATGTCGTGACAAAAAGGTCACCACAGAAAGCAGCATTGACTTTCAGCAAAAAACGCCCAGCACTTCAGAGCCAGTCCAGTTCATCTCTGCTGTGACGCTTCCATTTGTCTAAATTTGTTTTCCATGGCAAACCGTGCCTGCGCGTGTTGTTTTGATGTGTGCCTTGCAGCGACGGCGGCCTATTTAAAGCATTATCTGTTCATCTTCTCCTTTTCCAGGCAAACACCACTTTTCCCCGTGATGTGACATGGTTATTTACATCAGGCTAACAGTTGTGTGCGACCCCCGTCGGCTGTCAAAAGCAAATGCTCTTAATTTGCTTTGAAATATGAGGAAAAATGTAAACCAGCTGCAGCTATTTAAAAATGCATCCCCCAGCCTCTTTATTTTCTGAATTGATCCTCATTAATGCCATTCTAGATAAGCTACCATTTGGCTTATCTCGCTGAGCGCAGGATAATGATGCCTTCATGGGTTCACTCACAGTTCCCAGGCTGTCTTATGACTCCTGCAGTTCGACAGATATCCACCAAATGTATCCATTCAGAGGACATTGTTCATGTGCAACAAATGACAAATGTTTTTCATTTTCCTCTGCTTTCATGTTGTTACTGTCCACGTGACTAAATAAAGAGGAAATTTCACATTACGGGTCACCTTTAGCATTTAACAGACAAACTACTATAGACTTGTTTCCACTGGAGCATACCTTACAGGATCTGCTTTCAAAAGTATGTAGAGAACCACAGCAGTCGGTGGAGTTAATAAAGAAAACACAAAATGAGGATATTTTCTCAAATAAAACATGTCTTGAGCTCAATGTTCCAAGAAGAAACAATCCAAAACGTAATTCTTTCAATAACCTGGAGGTTATTGGCAAAAGCTGTTTCCAGTTTTAGACTGCGTCGTCGCGTAATGAATTAAAATCTAGATTAGTTAGTAGAGTACATGCCAAATGCATGGGAGACCCGGGTTCAAATTTCACTCATCATTTACCTACTGTCTACTTTTAAATAAAGCAAAAAGGCCCCAAAAAATCTAAAACAAAACACATGCATATAATTTGAAAATGAATAATGTATCCGTAAAATGCAGGAAAATGCTGTAGCTTTCTTTTGTGAAGTTCAAAAAGCTTCAAAACAATCCTGCCTCACACACCGTTATACACAGGGTTTAGTCTCTTCTTTACTTAATCCAACACATCTACGTATTGTTATTGGTTTTGATGAAAAAGTACTAATGGTATTGTCAAAAAGAAAAATGTACTCTTTTCTAAAGTACTCTTTAGAAATGAAAATGATCTATGTTTTGATTCTTCATGAAATTATAGACATTTGAATTGCTGGTCATTTCACCTGAAAATTCTTGAAATGTACAAGGTTTAGATGGTGTTTGCATTGGTGTGGAATAATTAAGCTGAGCTGGAAGTCATTTTCAAATTTGGAAATTGGAGGTCACTATTCCCAAAGCTTGAAGGTCACAATGTTCTTGCCAGCTTATAATAGTACAACTCGAGATAGACATACTGTTTGAGTATTATATCAGCACATGTTGCCATCTTTTGCATCTCGTTGTGGGTTTTACATTTCTTATCTGCTTATTCACATATTTGACCTAATATAACATAAAACATCAGAAGTACATTCACAAGTCAAAAGGTGAGAAATTATAAGGTTGCATTGCTTTTACACAGCAATAGTCAGCAATAGTCAATTGTTGATTGGGTTGATGGTTTATGTGACTAAACTGGTGGTAGTATCATGTTGGATAATGTCTGTGTTGTGCCCTCTTTAGGTGTGAATGATGAACAGGCCATGTACGTATAATTTAAAAGCACAGTCACTGAAGCATTACTGAAAACACTTTGTTGGGAGGGTCTGGATAACCATAGATGATGTTCAGTCAGAGTAGAGGAGTCTTTTTAATAATCACTGCCATGCTTATTTAAAAAAGATATCAGAGCCATGTCTTCAAAGGGATCTGTTGACAGACTGCTCTAACAGTGGGGTTGTGAAAATGAGTAAAAAAAAAATTCTTTTAAATGACAGCATATGCAAGATAATGATGAAATATGTTCTGTCTATTGGACTGGTATTAGTCTTTTCTCAGATTCTAAGATCTATAGTTCCCTGCAGGATTAGTCCTTGTTGACTCTCATTTTACTCCAGAGTCAGTCGATGCATCTTCTTATATTCCATTACAGCCTGCAAAAGCCAAAAGAAACAAAAAATAGCTTCACAAAAACACTCTCACCCAGGCGTCATAAATCAAGAATAAACACAGATTTTATTTCCCACAACAAGTCAGCAGTAAAAAGACAATACTATGTTTGAATGGAACCTCCAATAAAAAAAAGCTATCAAAAATGTTGGTTTTAAAAATACATCATTTATACCAAGCATCTTCAAAGCAAAGTTCCTGAAAAGAGTTATGGGTCACTGAGTTATTATTCGTCAAAATGGTTGAGTGGCTTATTTTTGGTTCAGTTGCCACAAATGACTATACAGTACATTCCCACATGATCACACATGGTCCTCTTTGAAAAAAAGTGGGACACCTACAGTATACATAATGTCTTTTTTTTTGTCATCATCGTAATAAAAATGTGTTATCAGAATGATCCGGCAATGATACATATCATACTTTTTTCTTTGGTTCTATCTCAGTTCAGTGGCGTCCATTTTTGCACTCTGGCACCGTGTTGAGTCTACACTTGGGAGTTGGATGCCATCTTGTGCCACAGCCTGGGAACAGATGACAAGTATTCATCTGCAAGTGTTGGGAGTTATTCTGAGCTGACAATAGCTGTCTGGTTAATTCTTTGGACCAGTGCCACTCCTGTACAGTAGGAAGAAATGTAACAGCCATTAGCCTGTCCCCATCGCTGTGTGGATAAGCTGAGCTCCTGCTTTTTACGCAGCAAGGTGTTGAGCACTTGACGAAAAACTGCTCTGACAAAGCCAACTCTCTCTGCCCTTGTGCCCTGTGCAGTAACTTCCAGTCGTCTGCCATGTTTGAAGGTTCCGAGTCCGTCGAGGTGGAGGTAGCGAGCACAGACAGCACCGTTGCCTCATCCATCAGCGCCTGCAAGAAGGTAAATATATCGCTCCGTCACAAAGATAGTCCCAGCCCAGTAGAGCTTTTTCAAGAAGTACGTATTGCAGCAGCCGACATTGTTTACTCCAGCTTAAATGTTCTGGTTTTAGGAATTGTCGGCTCTTAGAAGGATATTTACTGGAAAATTTATTCAAGACTAGATCAACAAAGAAGACATTTTTTGATTTGGAAATGAACTACAGCTGCAGTTAGGATGACCACCACAATGGTCTGCTTAGGTTTACTGCAAAGTCATGTTCTGCAAAGTCAACCAAATTGTCAGTGAAAAAAAGAATTACACACTACACAAGAGCTGATTTGGTGCAAATAAATTGTCTTGAGTTTAGAGTGTGTGACATGGCTATGCACTAGGTTTGTAGAAATTTATAAAGCTTTGTATAGATTTATTTTCCCTGGGGATTAGAGCTGCACAATACATTGCAAATTTATTATTATTGCAATATCATCAATCACAATATTTGTATCGCAAAGTACTTCTTGTATTGTGATAATGTGGTGGTCTTTCACGTGATGGACGTTTACTTTAAATCATTTTTCAAACAGAGCATTAAATCAAACTGTGGTGCATCCAAACAAAAAGTCCTAGACTTAGTTTATTTCTACATTAGTTTTGACCTAAAGCTTTAATATTGATTTAGCCTTTGTTTATGACAAGTGGGAGTTAGTTCAGAGCCTTATCTTTCTTTATCTTTTTTTTTTTTTTACCAACACCATTAAGGATTATTGCTCTATCTTGAATACTTATGCTAAAATGATTTCAAGTGGAAATCAGCCGTTAAAAGACTATTTACGAGGATAATTCTCCCAAGAGGCAGCAATACAGGTAAAATAATTTGCAAAAGAACAATACAGCTTATGTTTACTGTAGTTTCCTTTGGTAAACACAAACCCCAGACCAAGCTCCTGTGTGTCTCTAGGGATTTACAGTGTTTTTTTCCAAAATATAAGCCATGCCTCCTTCTGTTTTATTGCAGTTGTTTTGCAGGTGAGATAAGTTAACTACAGTAGAGTGGCTAACCTTACACTTCAAATTAATGGATATGAAATATTGTTGCGTAGTCTAGCCTGTAGAGTCTCGTTTAAAAGAACACTTTAGACTGGTCCAATTGTTAGTGTGTGTCCCGCCGAGATGTGAGGTGATGTCTCTCTCATAATTGGGCCTAAAGTTCGGCTGACCCGTGCCAGTAGGCTTTGATATGATCCCAGCAAGATCAACAGAGTTTTACGTCACCTTGACTTGGCCCCAGGCCTGCACAGATGGCCTATTCCTGAGGGTGCAAGTATGAGTGGCATGATTAGACTCTATAAATATACCCAGACTATAAACGGGGCTCACACAAGTGCCATGTGACCAAACTAATACATAATGACACTATGTTTATGGTATGGATTTAAATGGAACTGTAGTCTGGAGAAGACAACCTCTACCCCACTGTTTTAGAAATTAACTAATATGGTTTAAGTGATTGAAGAGCTATAAAGAGGAAATAAAATTGGTTTATGTCATAAATGTCCTAGGACATCATGCAAGACTGTGTTCTCAAAATGAAAAATAATTGTGCTTTTCCTCCAGCATTGCTCAGCTTGTCGGCTCTAGGCAGTTTTAAGGGTATTTCCATTGTTTTTAGACAAATACAAATAATGCTTACATTTTTTTCTGTATACTACAAACATTTGCCCCATTTAATCTACAATTAAGGTATAGCAATCTATATTACATGAGTTAAGCAACAAAACTTTGCTTTTTGTTTCTGTATCTTTGCGTTTACAACTTGCAGATTATCATTGAGGGGATCTTTAATTTTTATTTTTGTGGGTTTTTTTGTTATTTTTGGATGTTATTTTTGTGCTTTGACAAATGCATATATCAGTCAGTGGGACAAAATACACTTGCCTGTCCTAAAGGAGCTACTCAGCAGTATCCTTCACACCATAGGCTTCATTAGATTGTCCTCTAGGCGAGTAAGTGTCATATATATAATAAGTAGTGTCTGGTTAGCTGGCAGATTATTGATCCTGAGCCGGGACTCAAAGAAAGGTCAATTGATCCCATCCACTGCTGAGGCTAACAGCGAGTGGCAGATGGGAGTGAAGGAATGAATGTGGAGCTGTGTGTTTGTTAACGTTGTACATCACCTGAGTTTGTTTTATCTTTGTGTTGCAGGTGCTGTGTGGGAACAGCGTGTTGGACTTGCCTGATTTCTGGCTCAAGAACGAGAAGACTCTGTGCCGGCTGGGGCTGATGGACGACGACGGCGAGGGCAGCTGCACCATGGTGAGGAGCATACTGTACCACGATGAAAAATGCACAGCCTCTCGGCAACAAAGTCTGTCCCGTGACGTCTGTGGAGTCTCTGCAGCAGAGCAGAGGGGCTTTTATAACAGCTAGGTCTGAATTCTTAGGAAGAAGTGATGGGATGTGACAGGTAAAAACGCACTGTCTTTGGTCGTGTCCTCTGAGCGACTTATGGGAAATGGAAAAGATGTTGCAACACAGTGTCATCTGTGCACCCATGATGTTTTTTACTTGATGTAAAGAGAACACTGATAAGAATAAAGCTCAGACTTCAAAAAGAAATGTTTTTATTATAAGTTAGCCTGTGTTGCTGAAAACTATACTATACCACTGCTACAACTCCTCTTACCTGGATGATTGAGAACATTCACAAACAAAGATAGTGTTATGGGAGAGGACGGTTTTTGAAAAAGGAAGGTATAGACCTAACATACTGTTGAGTAAGTTAGTGGATTGTAGAGAAATCACACAATTATGTGAACAGGCTCAAAATCTTAATGAAAAACGACCATTCTTGCACACCATTTATTTTTTTATTTTTTAGTTAAGTCAGTCTTTAACAGATGAATAATACATTCTTGTTTCTGTAATCACATCTCAGCACAGTATGGAATCTGTGAATCTGTATAAACTTTCTGGTTTAGTGAAAAATTCAAGATGAAGCTCTTTGACAAGCACTCCAAAAGGGTTTCAGCCGTGTTCACAATGATAGTTGACTGTGTTTTTGATATAGAGTCTCCTGCTGTGCTGCACCACCCAAAAGTGCATCTCTCCCTGAATCTAATGCCAGCTTCTTCATGAAACATAGTCAGAGTTTCTTTTTCTTTACTCTGTACTAGACATTCTGTTGAAATCTGCTCCACATTTGACTGATGCTAAGGCACCAAGGCAGTCTCTTTTATATTTGATGAGTCTGGCGTTTTGCTGTGAGCTATGCTGCATAATATTCTAAGTTTCATTCTGTCTGTAAGGAGTGTGATAAGTGTGTATACATCTACAGGAAGCCTGTATTTCTTCTTGAGTGTACTGTTGTACAATCTGACATTTTGATGGGAATTCTCTGACAGACTATGTGTTTGGATTGCTAAGGACACGGTGCTTGTTGAGGCAAGGGCGCTGGATGAAGGGAGAAATAAGACATCACAGGAGTGAGAGAATGAAAAAGGGAAGAGCTTTGAGCAGCGGAGGAGACAATGCTTAATCTTCTCTGTCGCCCAGTTCTGCCTGTTATGTGTCACTTTTGATCTCACTCTCATTTGAAACTGCAAGTAGAAACCCATGATAACTGTCTGTGGCTAAAGGCTCTTGTCTGCTGGTCTGTTTTTGACTGCATAGATTCACCTGTATTGATTATAAAGGCTCATTCAACTGTTTAGGTTGGGTAAGGTTTTCTAGATCTGTTTCCATTCTCAAAATAGTGTCCCATATAAGCACACTGTACCATAGTTCTTGGGCAACTCATCAGTTTTGTTCCGAATAGTGTGGCACTGTTACTAAAAGGTGGAGCTCAATGCTGCCGTCTGTGGATTGGATAAAAGAGAACTTTGGTGAACTTCTTTGGTAAAAATGACTATTGAAAGAGAAACACGATGCAGTGTTTTCTGTCCTCCAAATAAACATTTAGTCATTTTTAGCAGACACTTTTATTCAAAGCGACTTACATGAAGCTTCTAGTCACCAGTGTTACAGCTGGAACACCACTGGAGGAAAGGGGTCTTGCCCAAGGACACAAGGACAGTATGAACTGTGGGGAGAACAGGAATCGAACCGCCAACCTTCCAGTTATAGGACGACCGCTCTACCACTGTTTATTATTTCCACTTTGCCACAGTCCATTTTAAATGAGCCTTGGCTCCAGAGAAAACACCTGCACTTCTGGGTCATGTTTAGATATGGCTTCTTTTTTGACCAAAAGAGTTTTAGTTGTCAACTGCAAATGGCACGATGAATTGTGTTCACCAACTATGTTTTCTGAAAGTATTCCTGAGCCCATGTTGTGATTTTCATTGCAGTAGCATTCCTGAATGTGATGCAGTGTCGTCTAAAGGCCCGAATCACGGGCATCCAGGCTTTGTTTTCCGGCCTTGACCTTTACGCACACAGATTGTTCCAGATTCTCTGAATCCTTGGATGATATTGTGCACTGTAGATGGTGATAACTTTAAACTCTTTGTATTTTTTCTCTGAGAAACTCCTTTCTAAAATTGCTCCACTATTTTTCGCTGCAGCATTGAGGGAAGGCCCATCTTGACTTCTAAGAGACACTGCCACTTTGAGAGGCTCTTTTTATATCCAACTTTTTTGGAATGTGTAGCCTGATTGTTTTGATAAAAAAACCCATACAAAAATCTCACTGGAAACATGGCCCATCACAACATCTCCACACACGGATATTGTTCCTCATAGCAGCTTTGGTTCAGGTCTCGCTGTAGGTGGGCATCATTAGTGAACTGGCTGAACTTCTTGTGCAGCGTCTAATACGATGTGAGCTGTAGGTGGTCAAAATACAAATGACCTTCACCCACATCTCAGCAGTAGCCTTATAATAAGTCTAAAAATCATTCTCTCAGAGGTCAAATCTATTTTATTCAACAGATTTTACTTAGATATTTGTCAAACGATGCCGCCTTTGCTTTTTAAACCAAGGTTAATCTGTCAGTCAGTAGATTAAATGCCTCTTGTTCCCTTGAAAGTGAGTCCCATTAGTGCCATTTTAAGGAGCTGTATGTATTATGCCAAATTAATTATTCATGAGTGAGATCATAAAGCTTGACAATATGCTGAAAGAAGTCAGTGCTTTATCTTTCAGCAATACAACGAGAACAAAGTAAAAGTGGCTGGTCTGTTTTGTTATCTTGTTCCACTTGATGGTGTCATGAGCTACTGCAGTGCTGAGTTTTGTCCGGCATCTGTGTAACTTAACACTTGTTTTGTATTTTAATATCAAAACTGTCTTGCACATGTGAAAAGTAGCAGCTCTGCAAGCCATTAAAACATCCAGTAATTTGTAATTCTTAACACATTACCTGAGCAGGAGTTGGTTTAATGTGTGGTAAATAACAGTCCCACAAAGTGTTTTGACATTTTTCTCCCTTAAACGTGCTTCAAGTATTCAATAATCATTACCAAGGTAACAAAAATGGTGGCAATTAAGCAAAGAACATCTTTTTCACGCACTCACGTCACACCTTCTGAGTGTGAGCAGCTGTGTTCTGAAGTGAACGTTCCTAAAAACTCAAAATAGCAGCCATGTTGAAGAGTTTTTTTTTTCTTTCTTTGATTTCTTAAAGAGTGAGATCTGTAGAGACCTTCTTTTAATTGTAGTGCAAACCAAAACTGTGGCATCTGTGCCAGTTTTCTGTGGAATTCAGTTATTTGCAGTGTGTCTTTCTTTATAGCATCGTCAGTAAATCAATTCAAAATGTTCTGTAGAAGTCTGTAGAGGTCCCCAACCTTTTAAATTGCAGACTCTCATTGAAGACAAGACGCTTGGGGGGTTGCTCTTGTTTGTTTCTCCCAACGCGGTCTGTGCTGACAGTTTTTGATTGCTGTTAATAATTATTCCTGCTATAAAACAAAGAGTTCACTTTTTAAAACACTAAAATTGTGGAAATGCAAAACTAAACTATTTTTATCTTTTATCAGATAATTAGCATTGAACATTACTCTGTCCCGTGCTTCTACCTACATCTTTATCTTCCTTGTTCTTTTGTTTAATACAACAACACAGTTTGATCTTCAGACTTTTGTCCAAATCAGAAAATGGCCATTTAATTCCTTTACTTTGTGTGTGTTTCTGTGAATAAGAAGAGTGTTAATGTGAGCGAAGCAGATGTGAACCGTTGCCTTGCAGTGCTCTCGGACTCAGACGTGACAAATTGCTCTTTCAACTCTCAATTCTCGCTTTGCCTTTCTGGCACTTTACGCAGCCAATCAATCAATGTGAAGCCTACATCTGATGACAGTGTGGGAAATAAATGTTTCAGGTCTGGACTGTACCGGGAACAGGAAAGAGAGTTAGACTGTCGTGGAAAAACGACAGGGAATCTTAAAATACTGAGCGAGAGAAAGCCCCAAAACCACTCAAGGATTGGCTCAGCATGACAGTGCCTAGAGTAACTAAAAGCAGAAATAAATCCAGTTAGCTTTGATAGTCCTGATTTATGACCTGTTGCAAATATTGGACTTTTAGGGTGTGTTTACTTTTATGGATTTCCTGCCGGGAATTTTACTTGGATGCTAACCAGACATTTCTCGCTTTAACGGAGAGGTGTTCCGAGCATGTCCCATCTGGAGGAGGCCCCGGTGAACACGTAGGACACCCTAGAGGGACAATGTCACTCAGCTGGCTGGGGAATGGCTCAATATTCCACTAGAAGAGCCGGAGGAAGCCCCCGGGGAGACGGAAGTCAGAAAAGCAGAATGAGATGGAGTTCTGTTTGTGTTGCATGCAGGGGCGTCGGACTGGGGGGGTAAAGCCAGGGCCTAGGGCCCAGGGCCCGAGGCAAGGGGGGGGGCCTTAGAAGTCAGTTTTCTAAACATACATATACATTGGTATCACTATGGTATTTGGTACGGGGGCCCAGCAAGATGGTTTGTACACAGGGCCCAAAATTTGGTGCACCGCCGCTGGTTGCATGCAGTACACAATGAATGCAATGTTGTTTAATTTGCAAAGCCTCACCACTCCAACTCCAGCTAAAACTTTTTTTGTCCCAGAAAGGATTTATATATTGGCCACTCTACAGACTTCAGTGTTTTTGTCCCCCAAAAGAAGACCACAGATAGAACGAAAGAACAAAAGGCTACCAAAGTATCATATACTGTAGCCTTTTTGGCAATGTAAACTTACCTTTATTATCCTGGATTGTATCGCTTCAGAGGAAACAAGACATACAGTTGTGATGATAAGTTTACATAACCTGGCAGAATTTGTAATTTTTTGGGGGGGATATTTTTAAGAAAATGTAAATGATAACACAAGAACCTTTCTTTCACTCATAGTTAGTGGTTGAGTGAAGCCATTTATTGTCAGACAATTGTGTTTACATTTTCTAAATCATAATGACAACAGAAACTACCCAAATGACCCTGAACAAAAGTTTACAAGTTCTTCACCACCTTTAACATCAATGACAGCTTGAAGTCTTTTGTGGTAGTTGTGGATGAGGCTCTTTATTTTCTCAGATGGTTAAGTTGCCCATTCTTCTTGGGAAAAAGCCTGAGACTGAGATGTTCAGTCCAGAACCTTCACTTTATGATGCTGTAGCCAATGACAGGTCGACTTGGCCGTTGTCATGTTGGAACATCCAAGTAGGTCCCATAGGCAGCTTTGATGAGTAGAAATTTTCCTCCAATATTCTCTGATTTCAAGTTTCAAGTCTGCTTTATTGAAACTTGAAATCAGAGAATATTGGAGGAAAATTTCTACTGAAGATAACATGCTGCATTCATCTTTTCCTGTGCTTTTGTAGCTCACACACATTATTAGTGATCCACCTCCATGTTTCACAGTTTCCAATGTTGTATCTTTCATCATAGGCCTTGTAGACTCCTCTCCAAATGAAACATTTATGGTTGTGGCCAAAAAGTTCAATTTTTGTCTCATCACTCCAAATTACTTTGTTCCAGAAGTTTTGAGATTGTCTCCTAATTGTGCATCTTGAAACAGCCACACCACTTTTTTCAGAGTCCTGTATTTCAGCTGAAGTTATTTGTGGGTTTTTCTTGCATCTTGAACAATTTTCCTGCAGTTTTGGCTGAAATATTTGTTGGTCTACCTGACCTTGGTTTTGTTTCCACAGAATTTTACATTTTCTACTTCTTTATTCGAGTTTGAACACTGCTGATTGGCATTGTCATTTCCTTGGATATCTTTTTATATCCCTTTCCTGTTTTATCCAGTTCAATTACCTTTTCCCATGAGAATACAGAAATGTCAGTGCAGCACTGGATGACAGATGCAAGGGTCTGTCAGGAGCCCAGAAACTCACTGACCTTTTATACACACACACTGATTACAGGCAAACCGGTTTCAGATGAGGATGGTTACCTTTAGTAGCCCTTCAAACCTGTTTGTGTCACTTGTGTGCATGTTATCAGGCCAAAATCACCAGGTATGTAAACAGGATCATTTGGGTAGTTTCTGTTGTTATTATAATTTAAAAAGAGTAAACACAATTGTTTCACAATAAATGGCTTCACCCAACCACTAACTGTGAGTGAAAAAAAAGGTTTTTGTGTTATCATTCATAATCTCTGAAAAATGCCAAACAATCACAAATTCTGCCAATGTATGTCAACTTATGAGCACAACTGTAAGTGTCAGAGTTTAATCGACCTAAGGCATATTTCTTCATTCCTCATGTTATCTTGTGCGTTAAAGGTATTTTCTGGATGATGGTCCTAGTTTTTTGTTGAGGCTCAACTGATTTAAAGCTCCAAAGATGTTCATTTGGTCTTCCAAGAAAGTTTACTTTTTGTTTTTTTCCTACACTCATACCAATGTTTTTTGTTTTTACCTTGACATGTTTCCCCTGCTTAACTTCCTCCAGTCTTCCGCATGAGAGTGTCACGTGTTGTTACTGTGACGTGTCTTGTCAGCTGATTTATACAGGTTTTGTCATACCTCTTGCAACAGTAGTATGATGCCTCTTGTAGTCCAACTTTCTTAGAACAGCGTTTTGGACCACTGCAAGAGAGAAAACCATCTAATGGAGTGGGACAAAGCCAGGATTTCAACAACGGAGGAGGAAAATGAAACTGTAGATGATGAACCAGGATGAGGGGGGGTATATGAAACTGGGATGAGTAAAGTAAAATCCCGTGACTTTTCTGAGGCAGGCTGTAGGAAGTTTGGCAGTCGAAACAAGTCAAGGTAAAAACAAAAAAACCCCAGTGAGTTTAGGAAAAAACTAAAAGCTAATTTAAAGCTTGCCTTTATTTTTCTGCTGAAGCATGAGCCCAGACCAGTCTTTATGGAGCTGTTTTAGCCCTAACTCATATTATTATGTTTATGCAAGCTAGAATTTGGGCTGTAAGCCAGCCTTTTCTTGCTTGTTTGATAAAATACCCTTTTTTCTGAGAAGGTGTAATCAGCAGCTCTCACAATCCACGTTATGACCTACAAATGCCACAGTACTGTTCTTTCAAATTCTCCAGGTCTGACATTTTCAAAACTTAACAGAACACAGTGGATAAAGGCAAACATTATTTGAAAGATGTAATTTTGTGATGGAACACAAGAAACTTCAGAGGCAATGCTTGCTGCTCAGAATTAAAGCCTTTAGGATTTAATTAGAACAAGAGGAATGAAGGCTGCTCTGGGCTGAATGTGCTTGTTGGAGGTGTTTGTAGCTGGTGATATCGTTCTCAGCTGAAAACGTATGAGGAGTTTACAAAAGGCATCAAAACAGTGGCAGAAATTCCTGATACTGCAAGACAATAATAATAATAATAATTAATTGACAACTGTTCTTTCCACCTTTGAGAAATATTCAAACAACGTTTTTTGTGTTTTGACTTGTTTGGATGTCATTAGTGGTGTTCAGATCTATTCTAAACCACAGTTTGCTCACTCAATCAGCAACATTGCTTGGTTACCAAAAATCCACACGGCAATAATCCAACTTCCACAGTTAGTCTAAACCAGACATGTCAAGTGTGAATGCATCCTTAAATAACACTAATTTAAGATGTTATTTTGCTCACTTCTGGGAACCCAGTTCTATCTCTTGGATGAACTATTCCCAGAACTGTGACGGCATGTTCGCTGTTAGAGCACACATGTCAGTTTTACATATACGGGAATAGTCAGTTGGATAAAAGCCAAAGGATTTGATATTTTCTGCTTTGTCACCCACCTCTGGCTGCATCATGTTGTCACCTTTGATCGCTCGCTCATGTTTTAATGCATGAAGTCAGGTGAGAAGTGCCATGTTGCTGCGATAGTCACACATCAAACCCCTACAGGAGGAACCTTTTGAGGAGGATTGCTCCAGATATTTGTCTTGCAAACATTTGTTGTTTTCACTTAATGGTATTTTAGTATACCACAGAGAGTTTAGTATACCACACTTTATAACCCCTGAGCTGCCTGCTGATTACACTGCAGCGTGTGAGGCTCAGCAACGTAAAGGCATGTCATATCTGTACTGCACAAGTTGTTTCTTTATGATACACGGCAAATTTGAAGCAAACACTTTAAATACAGGAGTGTTATAATTAGCTAAACATATTTATTTTTTACTGGTTATCCTGTCTTCAGAGAGAGAGGAAAGTTTACATATGGATGTCTCTGGACAGAGGAGAGGAGCCATAGTACTCACTGTACCTTGCTGTGAGGCAGGAGTACTAACAACTCTGCCAAAATGCACCCTTATTAACTACACTGCAAAAATTACTAAATTCCAGACAAACACATTAACAGAGCCACACCAGTTTTTAAACTTTATGTCAAAGGTTACGTATGAGGCAATTTAATTCAACAAAGCACAAAGCAAGGACCTCAAGATGCTAACTCTTATAATACAAGACATTTGCTACATTAGAGGCAATAAGTATATAATTTTCACCAGACAAGCTTTGTTTGGCTAAGGTTCTCCAGTGTTTAGCTCCATCTTTTAGTACATTTGTTTTAGGTTTATAAATGTGGAAATTTAAAATGACAAATATCTCAAACAAAGCTTTACAAAGAACAACTGAGCCATCTCTCTGCTGTTTTCTCCGCGTTACATCTTCCTGCTTTGAACCTGGATTCAAAGCCTTCACACTTGAGTCATGTGCACTGTGTCCTAACCCGTCCCTTCCCAGAGAGAGAGAGAGAGTCAGGGGGGTGTGAAGCTGAATAAATGTGCCTTCATCCGCTGCATGAGCCTTGACTTACTGCAGAATCAGCTCTTAAGATAAACAAATGTTCTACTGTTTTATCTCAGTCGGTCCACTGTCTTAACTTGTGTTTTGTCCTCTCGGGACCTCCAGACTAGAAACAAATGTGCTGAGTTTATTCTGGAGCATAAAGTTTTAAAGTGTCCTCTCGGCGAAGAGATGACTATTGCAATTTGTTAACAGACCACAAGAAGGGTCATTTAAAACTGCATTTGATGGAAACTCAGAAAGACTGGACATAGTTAATCTGTTTATAATATTGATTGCAACTTAAACACATTAAAAGAAAATGTGTGTATCATAAAGCACGTATAGCCTTTGCTTCATTTTATGATAATTGTCCCACACATATTCTATGTCCCACTGCGGTAGAAGGAAACAGGGCAGCAAAAAAGTGGCCTGCTGTGGCCTGTTACAGTGTGCTCTAAAGCATTATGTAACAAAGGATGTGTGGAATCTTTTCACTTGTGACAAAAAGGGACAATAAAAGCAGCTATATTTTAGATACAGATGAAAACCTGTAGCCTATTATTTGCATCTACATTCAACTTTTAACGAGGAGGCTACTGTCTGATTTTTATTTTTCATTCCTTTATTATTCCTGTGGAGAAAGTCACCGTCAACCGTACACGGTTTTTGATGTTTGTGGGGAAAACTGGAGTAGCTGGAGAAACCCCACCTAAGCACGAGGAGAACATGCAAACTCCACACAGAAAGCCCCGCCCGTGGTTGGAACTCCGGACCTTCTTGCTGTGTTATGACAGTGCTAACAATGCTAACCGTGCCGCCATTGATGTGTACTTTATTTCAATTCATTCACTCGAACTGAAAATTTTCATTTTTGTGTTTTGATTTGTTTTGACAATATTTATTGGGATTTATAGGGTAGTGTTGCAGTGATGGTGATAACACTATTGACCTGTTCAATAATGAAGAATTTGCTATTTGAGATTGATGATTTTCATGGGCTTTGAGTGATTTTCCTACATGAGCTTTAGGGCCTGTTGAGCCTCTAAATCCCAGTGCAAATCACAGAAATGCACAAAAATCAATAGGACTCAGTATTCTACCAACAATGGAGCTCTGATGTTATTGACACGTTCAGTAAATCATGGCATGCAGGCCACTTCACTTTGTGAACAACACATGTTGGTCTATGCATAGCAGGGTACGTTTTAGACCTGTATAGATTAAAGCAGGGTCGAAGTTGCCTCTAAGATGTCAGAACACTCCATCTTCATAACACAGAAGATGAAAGAAATATTCTCATTGTTGTGAAAGCACATCTTAGCACTTCTCCAAATGTGAAAAAAGAATGTGATGTTATATGCATTTTAAGTTCTCTGCTTTGCCATTAACACCAGTTATTCCAATTATGTTGCTCTCTTGGGTTTTTATTTCCTCACATAGCAGCAAAATGCTTCCTGTTAATTGAGTTAGAATTTCATCGTACATTTGCAGACCCACAGGGAATAAATCTATATACCAGAGATTCTTCAAGATGCCTACTTCAAGCTTAAGCCATAGTGTTTCCATATTTATCCTGGTGGGAAGAGAAGCATGACAGCAGGAGCTTCTTGAGCCCGGGGCTGCAGCCAGAGCAGCTCACAGCCAGCACTAATTGTATGAATGTGAATATTGAATATCTGTATAGGAAGCTGTTCAAGTACACAGTTTTTGGTTCTGTTTTATGGAAAAAGGAGTGATTTTTGTGTTTGATGATCCAAAAGTTGTTAAACCCTTTTGGAGTTTAACAGTCAGGGTAAGATGGCATTTAATTCAATAAAAACTCAATTGCCAACAATATTAATGAAGGGGCGCATAGGCTCAGTTATAGATTGGTTGTCCTATAACTGGAAGGTTGGCGGTTCAATTCCTGCTCTCACCACAGTTCATACTGTTGTTGTGTCCTTGGGCAAGACACTTAACCCTCCTTGCCTCCAGTGACACAGCACTGGTGTATGAATGTGTGAGAATCTGTGTACATTCATGTGGCTTTGTCTTGTATGTTCATTAACATACATTGTCCCAATCAAATGAATGAATAATAATAAAATGTGACACCAGCTACTGAAGCTGGAGACTTTTTGGTGTCCTGTGCTTAATAACCATCTCTTATGTTAGTTTAGACCCAAATTTTAAACTATTTGTGGCACAATGCACTTCAGTTTGAACTCATCTTCAATAGATCTGATGCCTAGTCTGATTGGCATCATTGGTTAGACCAGACTAAGCATCAAATCTATTGAAGAAGAGTTGCCAACTGAAGTGCATTGTGTAGCTTGTGTCGCTTTTGCTGTGAATGCTCCTTATTTTTGGACAGGATTTGCAATTATAGCAACTGAATATAGCAAAGCAAAAGTTGTTTAAATAACATTGACAACAACACTAATTGCAATTATTCATTGTCAAAAACATTTCCTACAGCTAAAATATTATTGTTTAAATATTACTTGTACAGATAACTTGACTCCAAGCCTTGTATCGAGGTTAAATCTCGGCCGTTACAAGCGTGTTACATTTGTAGTGATGAACATTTCTCCTTGGAAGCATGTAGCAAGGCTTGAATGGTCATCAAATTACTGAGTGTTCAATCATTCCTGGGTTCAGCTGAACTAAAATCTTCTTGTTGTCATGGCACGTTCAATTACATAATATAGGTACAGCATGGATGTACTATGCGACATAGACTCTGGTAGGTGGTATGTCTGTCTGGTTTGCAGAAAAAAGAGATATGGGCTTTATAAACATTTGCCTCACAGTACAGTAACAGTTTAGGAAAAAGTTTAAAATTGAAACAATCTTTTGCAATTCTCCTTTCTTTTTCTTTATGTGCTTCCTATTGTTGACTTTTAAAAGACCAAATGCACAAGGGCAGCTGTACACCTGGAGTGCCTTTGTGTTTCAAGGCATTAAAAGAGCAACAAAACAAAAACAAAAAAACAAAATTCATTGCAGTTAAAGAAAAAAGGAGACAGAAGGACTAAGGTGGCAGCTGTGTGTGGGAGGATCAGAGTAGTGAACGGAGAGAGTGTGGCCGTGGGGAATCCAGCTTTGACAGACAAAGACTCAAATGTTTACAATTGACTTTCTATGTAAATATGCACAATTTGCATGTTATCTTGCATGACTTTGTGGTTTGGTTTTTGAGTAACCTCCATTTGTAGGTTAAGGAAAAATATCTGCCTGCCTCACAGTTTACTTTTGAGGCCAAACAGAATTTCATGCATAAATAAGTTTGGACAATGGAAGCCCTGTGTTTGTGCGTGCATTGTTTTGGCCACACACTGCATCTCAAACAATAGCTGTACTGTTGTCCTGGTGCCTCATCAGGGATACAGTTTAAATCAAGGCAGGCACCATCTAAACATCAAACTTCCCAAACTAAACAAATGAAAAATTATACCCAACTGTTATTTCCCAGGCAAGACCTTGGTTCGTCCTCCGTAAAGTGGCGCTTGGTAATCTCTGCTGACCAGTCGGGTTGTACTGGGCCATCGGCGCAGGTGGTGAGAGGAACAGTGAGGTTTCACTCGGTTTGGAAGGACCGGTGATGAGAGCAGCTGTAGATTTTCATGGGTTGAGCACCTAATGAAGCGAGGAGCCTTGAGAGAGAGAGTTATCTGCTGCAGAAGGAATATGAGCCGAACAGTACCTTGTACAAAGAAATGCAGTAAAACCATATATTTTATTATTAACATACAGTATAATATATCCCTCTATCAATCCCTGACTTTTACTAGAGAAGGCATATGACAAGTAGACAAGGCTAAACTGTTGGACGAAGTCATTGATAGTGCTCATTCCTGGACAGAACATGTGAACAGACTCAATGAATTAGTGTTGGTTGCGGAGGCAAATGAGACGACTTTTTTAAGTGGCAATGGGAGCTGGCTCCTGTCCGCGAGCCGTTTTGAAATAATGATCTCCGCTCTACAAGTGCTTCCTGCAGTGAGTCGACTGAATGTCACGTGCTGTTGTGTAACCAATCGTGTGAGGACAGATAAGCGTCATACCATTAAGGAGAATATGAATGTAAGTGACAGTAGGAAAAGAAGCAGCGTCTGAATGCATTTTAATAACTGTGAAAACACAAAGGCACAAAGGCATTTGCAAGATTAAGAGGTCATATTGAGCAATTTATTGATAATCAAATTTTTATTTTTTTACTTTTGAATACTTAGGTATAAAGGATGTATTGAATAATTTCAGTGATATGTGCGTGCATATACACATTTTTATGTATATGTACACATTATATGAATTATTAAAGGTAAAATGAAAAGCTGTGTAAAGTGACGCACATCTTAATGAAGCACAAAAGGCCGCTCACTGATGATGGGATTGTAAAAGAGGTTGTGTCTGCGATGGATGAAACTTTATTCAGCGACAAGTTCTGAAGCAGACAGACACATTCAAATGAGCCCATGAGAGTAAACATTTTGTATAAGGTCAGGGTTAATGTTCTGGCTCTCCTGCTGTACACTATACAGTACAGTGAGGTCTGACAATCTAATACATCTCTGCATTATTTGTGACGACTATGACCAGACAAATATTACAAGAGCCAAATATTTTCCTTTTAAAGTAAAAACATCTTTCCCCACACATTCCCCCATTGATAATTATATGCTTGCTCACACTCGGCACAGTGTCTATCAGTGACTAATGATGAGGCATTCAAAGACAAGCCTTTAATCTGTATCAAACTTCCGCCATTTGTCACTAACCTCCATCTTCTTCCATCTTTGTATTTGCTGTGTAAGAAAGTGTTATATTGAGTGTTATAAATTAAATTCTCACATGTCTGTTCAGGCTGAGGTCCTATTGCACACAGACCTGAATGTGATGTGATTTGGGACAAGTGGCCAAATCTGATTCAAAGAGATTAGATTTGGTCTGACATGGGCCACTTTTCCTGCAGCCTAAAGGTTGAAATGCTGCCTCCACAAATACAATAACTCTGGCTTTGTTTTACTTGTCTTTTTCAAGAACATGATGTTGTTTAGCTTAAAATAACAACACTCTATTATAAACTGTTCTTCTCCAAACAGTTTAAATCACACAAGACAGATGCTTGTGTCGTTTATTATATCTGTGAAGAAACAGCCTGAAGAGTGTGTCCTGTCCTGGAGCTTGTCTCACACAGCTTGGACCACATGCTGCCCAAATTTAGAACAACTGCCTGTTGACTGTCGCCGTCTGATGGGGTTAAATTGCTTCAACCTTTTCAAGGTCATAATCACTGGCCTCAAATTTTCCCTCGGAGCACGCGCTAACCACAGGCAACGTGTTGGCAGGACGGAGAATGTGTCATCGCCGCACACTCCACAGTCAAATTCACTTCAGCTTCAAGTGAATAGAGCTCCTTAACACAAAGATCCAAACAGCACTATCTCCCACAGGAAATGCATCCATGTAATGTTGTCAGAAATGTGGACAATAGGAATGTTCCCGGTTATATTTAGTCAAGAACAGCACTTTTTTCAGATTAGAAAATGGTTGCAATGCTTATCAGAAAAGTCTGCAAAATAAAATAGAAAACTCATTAAAGGATCCTTATTATGAAAGACTTCCTGATTTAGCTCCCATCACAGGATAAATGGGAAAATTTGCGGCTCATACCCACTTTATAAGAATGGTGGGGGAGTGACCGACTTAAAGCTGCTTGGAACAGATCATCTGCCCCGATTATTTTGTATTGTGTCAGATCCAATTTAAATTTTCCTAATCTGCTCTACAATCTATCGGACATGACTAACATTTTATAAATTGTTACGCAGTATTCCATCATTTAATAAAAGGGTACAACATCACAGAGACTTAAATATTGTGTGCATATTTCAATATTTCCACAATATACTGCAAAGAGTTGGGACATATTTGAGCTTGTGCTACTGAGTGCTAAGTTTCAGGGTTGTATAAATGAGGAACAGAATAAAAAGCAGTCAAAATAATAAATGAATGAACACAGAGGATTGTAGTTTTGGAAGGTTTTTAAGCCTCTTTAGTCGTGGTAAAAGTGTGTTGTTGCTCCAAATTGGGAGTGTGCCAACATTTACAGTACCTACAGTAACTGTCTCCAAGGATGTCAAACACCTTTTCATCAGTATTAACCTAACCTATATGGAAGAAGACATACCAAAGAGCACTGAAGCTGCACATTTATTGCAGCTCCATAGTTTACAATTTCTACTGATTCTGAAGTAGGAGGTCACATTGGCCTCCATTTTTCAAACTTGCAACAAGTGCAGGTCTGTGGATAGAAATGGTTGTATGCTTCTGTGCACATGGGTTTATATGGAAAGTACTCACCTTGACATTTCCACCATGTTCCCAACTAACCGTCAATAAAACTAAATATTGTACTCTGACTACAATATGACAGTCCTCAAGGCTCCATGATTGATAATAAAAAATCCTTGAAATGCGGCAGCTAAAAGACAAAGATAAGAAAACCTAAATTTGTCCCACAGTGGGGAAATTGCATAAGGGTTATTTGAATAACACCCCACTAAGCTAAGAGGAGACAGTGACTTAAAACTTAAATAAACTTACCCCAGCTCTAGCACCCACATTCAGTTTGATAAATACCAAAGCTTGCGTGGAAAGGGGCACACGTCAAGTTTTCTGGTGTGAGCAACTTTGATAAATGACGATCATTGTCTTCTGTCAGCGGCAGTGGAAATGCAACCCATTCGAGACTGCGGATGTTCTGGAGAACACACTCAAACATAATATAGATGTAATCAATGGAAATCAACAGATTCAGATACATAATGGGGAAACTGTTGATAATGCGCTCTCATATTATGAAAAACATAATCAGGGTATTGGTTTTGGTAAATGCTATCACAGATTAATTACAAAACGGTGTGTATGTTGTTGACATTTAGCAGCCATTCACCTCGACACTCCGTGATGATGCGAACAACAGACAAGCAAATGAGCAAGCTGCCTGTGAATAGAGCGTTATTATTGTCAGGAGTAACAAAGGGCAGAGACTTTTTGTATTCAAATCAATGTTACAGGCCACAAATGATGTCTGCCAAGGTCAGAGGCTGAGACAAGAAAAGCTTTTCGATATATCCGAGCATTGTCAGCTGTCAGTGACTTCACATGTTGAATACATGACTGACTCCATTTTCTTGAGGCAATTTCCCCAACATATTAGACTTGGAGAAGATTATGTTTGACCAGATTGGAGGTCAAAAGGAAATTGGTCCATTATGAGTGTGCCGGATTATTGTCTTGAGTGAAGGACATTTTGGGGTTCTTTTCTTTAGCTGTGCAGAGATTTTTAAAGGGGCAAGCTGGAGGTTTTGGTGGCACCTGGTGGCCACATTGAAGATAGCAACTATAAAGTGAACATGCAAGAACTATGTTGAATATTGCGATAACAATAAAACCTGCAATATTTGAATGCTAAGGCTGTGGACTTGGTTTTATATTTGGTAACATTATACTGTAGTTTAATTTAACTCCCTGAATGGACCGTTATTTTGGCATGCAAAGTTGAATACTGGCCATAATGAACACCGTAGCCAATATTATTCAAGCAGTCTTTGTGATATGGCTTTTACAATTCCTGATATTGCGATAATGATCATTTGCTATATACTGTATCGTGCAGGCCTTGAGCACATCCTGTTTGCTCAAGGTCAGAAAATGAGTTTGCTTTTGAAACAAAATCTCTTTTAGGTCCTAAATAGGCCTGCACAATATATTGCAGATATGTTGTTTGCAATATCATGGATCACAATATCCATACCGCAAAGAACTTTTAACAGTGTATTGCAATAACATCATCGTCCAAACAAAGCCTTAAATCAAACTGTGGTAATAAAATAAAATAAAAAGTCCTGGTTTTGACCTGGTTCTTTTCTACTGTTTAGTCTTGTTTCAGTTATTACATTAATTTTGACAAGTTAGTCCTGAGCCTTATATTTGCATTTTAAAGCAGTTAAACTTTTTAACTTTTCCAAATATCGCAGCTCATAATGTTATCACAAGACTCAAAATAGCTAGTGCTAATTGCATGTTTTTAGAAGCCCTAGTCCTTAATGTCTTTCATGTAAGATGTGTGTGTTTAAACTAGAAAAGTAAATGCACTTCACCTCTGAGCATTTGTACAGAACTTACTCGTCACCAAGCGTTTTCACTCTATTAATAAACCATTAAATATAAATGCCAGGGCGTTTTATTCATAAACACTCAGCTTCTATAAATTTGTTTACAGCATAAATATATGCCACTCCAAACATGATAGTTGCACTGTAGTATGTGGAAAACAGTCATTGCAGCATTTATGTACGTATGTGTTATTTCAAGGCTACTTTGAAGATGAAGTCTGAGAAATGTAACGTTTCTTTGACTCTGCTTAAGGTTTATAGGCAGATACCGCCAAAGAAATGTTGGAATGTGTGTGATGAATATCACAAACCACATGTAAGCTCAGTGTAAACTCGGAGCAGAATCAATCAAGTGCACCTCGGAAAGTTCAAGGGAAATGCTTTCAAACAGAGATGTGTGTCAAAGATGTGATTATGCTATATATATATTTCTCAGGTCTGGAGAGAGGGGGAAGATGGCAGCAGGTAGTCGGCACAGAAAAACAGCACACAGTTTCCTACCTGTGCATGTTTTGCTGTTGAAGGTTGAAAAGACATTCTGCATCTCAGTGACTCTCTTTATGACGACTAGCTTTCATTTCAAGCATGACAGTGTTTAGACACATATAGACGTCTGTGTATTTGTGCCCAAAGTCTCTTTGTATAAGAAGAAGCTGCGCTCAAGAGAGACCTAACCCGGCTCTAGTGCCGTCAGAGGCGTGCTTTATCCCTTTAGACACACTGGAGTAACGTAACCATGCCATCTTAGATATGAGGCAGCCCTTTAGATGGCCCCAGACTCCCAGATCTGACATGAGGACTCCATCACACACCATTAAACCTCCAGCCAGAGGCGGAAGGAGAGGGAAGACAGACATCAATGATGGATTGTGACCTACTGCAGACCTCAAAGTCAAAATAGCACAATGAAGCTGATAAATATGCATACTTATCTCATTAATGTAGCACAGTTTTGTAAAGCTTTAAACTTGTAGCTAGTCAACACTCTTGTACATTGACCCTTAGTTTTCTCTGGGGTCAAGACTAAAGTAATGAGCCCCTTTTAAACTGTTTTCTATAATTTAATGATGGTAATTTGTCTCAGCATGCCATGTCCTATTTATACAGAAGGGAATGTGACGGCACAAAATTGAGCCACTGTGACCTTGAGAGTACTGACATTCAGTAAAAAGAAGGCTGACCAGCATCGAGAGTGATTAATAATATACACAGCACACATTCATTCATTCTCTACCGCTTAGTCCCGTTAGGGGTCGCAGGTGACTGGACAGTGGCCAGTTAGTCACAGGGCTGACATTTAGAGACAGACAACCATTCACTCTCACATTCATTCACTAGGGACACTTTAGAGTTGTCAATTAACCTGTACATGCATGTCTTTGGATGGTGGGAGGAAGCCGGAGTACCCGGAGAGAACCCACAGTAACACATGGAGGACACACAGACTCCTCACAGAAAGACCAGAGTCGGCCGAGAATGTTTGAGTCGGCCAGGTTTTGAACTCACGACCTTCTTGCTGTGAGGCAGGAGTGCTAACCACTCTGCCACGTGCACCCTTTAACACACAGCACACAATTTAGAGCAAAAGCAATAAAGAGAGTAAAAGACAAAATGTGAAATCAAAGCGTAACGGCACATGGATAATTTAAATATATTGCTGGAACTCAAGGTAAACAAGCCACATTCCCACAAAAGGGGTACAGGCCAGGTCCATTATTTACAGTTTATGGTCGTGTTTTGCTTCAGGAGTGTCACTCGTGACAACAATGCACTAAGAGCAACTAAAGTCCACTAAGTACCTTGTCACAGTTCAAAAAGTTGGGAACAGCCAACAGGGACCCGCCTGAGGATCTAAGGCTGCATGGAGGCTTGTGAGGTGTTAAAAATGCAGTTATAAAGCTTGGCGCAAGGCCTAAACGAGCTTTAGGCGGGGAAATTAAGGTATTGGGGAAAATGAAGGTATTGACTATTTTTTCTAGATTGGGTTGACAGAGAATAGATTTATTTTTTCTTATTGTACAGAGGTTAAAGAAGCAGGATTGGGTGACTTTTTTGGTCAGAGTCAAAGATGACAGCTAAATTTCTGGTTGTGGGGGTTATGTTAACAGAGAGGGGACCGAGGCTGTTCTTGATAAGGGTAATAGACTGAGGGGTGTTGATCAAAACTATTTCAGATTTTGAATAGTTCAATTGTAAAAAATTCTGTGCAGCCAGGCTTCTAATTTTATTTGGTCTCAGCGGGAGGTACTGCAATACTGCTTTCCATAGGCAATTTAAAAGTAAACACATACACTTGCATTACATACCAGTTTATTTATTACACCAAGTCTAGTCAGAGACAATAAAGTACTTGACAAAATTGTAAACTTTTGATTTGTCTTGATTTAAACCGTGATTTAAGTCCTTCATAGCTGAGTCCAAGACAAGACGATGTAACAATTACTTTTACATGAGAGCAAACCTGTCTTAAATACTCCAGCACTCTCAAATATAAAAATCTCTGTTTGTGCTCTCAATGTAATGCAAGGTCTTTTTATTTCTCTTTTATCAGATCTGCTTTGTAAATTTGGACTCGCAGAAAACAGACTGCCGTGATGAGAAAAACATCAAGGTGAGCAAAACTCTTCTGTGTGCACACTCCCACTTTCATTCCCACCTACCTTTCCTCACTCTGTTCATCAACTCTTATCTTTGTATTTTACATAAAAACATTAGCCCAGTTGCCATGGATTCAGGATTATTACCTAGAATTAGAGGCTTGATCTGTTTGGAAATATGTAGATTTTGAAGCCTTTTGCAGCTGGTGGTTCCACTAGTGGGCGATCAATAATCATTTCCAAGGAAGGATTCCATAATTATATGTGTCTGTCTTAGAAGCATGCAGAGCTCACTGAGTTTGCCTTTGCAAAGTTTTGCTCTCTGTTATCACGTTGCTTTGTCTCAGTGCTCGGCATGTCTCCTGCAGAAATTGGCATCAGTGTCTCCAGACCTGCCAAGACTTGTCGAATTACTGACCGTCCAACAGCCCAAAGAAAATGAGATCCTACTGCTTGATGGCCTTGAAGGACCAGACCCCTGTCAAACACACCCACATCCCTCTCAGGTGAGTATGCATATAAGGATTAAGGTCTCTGCAAGTATGATTGGCCTTTCACTTAATTATTAAAAGAAATCTTGTCAGAGTGACTTAAAAATTATTGCACAGGAAGTGATTAGGTTAATTAGATTAGGTAAGTAGAATTATTTTAAGTACATTTTATTTAATAACTTTAAGTAGGTTTTAATTCTTTGTAATATAGATTAAAAAGCATAATTCTAGTGGCTATCACATTTCAAATGTTTTCTAAATGATCTCTGCCGTTCTGTGATTTTTGGAGACTGCAGTTGAATTCTCGCAAGATTTGTAAGTTTACAAACTCGCAAAATTCAGTCTTGACCTGCTCCAAGCAAAGTATTCACGGTCCGAAATGTAACCTATCACACAGAGAGGATTCTAACCAGGCAAGAGCAGTGCCAGAGATGACAAAAGTCTGTTAATTAGCACTGCATGATCTATCATATCAAATGTGGCGCTGAGCTCTAGCAATAACAGTAGAGCTGATGAGTCCTCGTCAATCTGAAGGAGGAGATCGTTAGTGTTTCAGTGGAATAAGAGGCACTTTATTTAATTTTATGATTAAAGAAATCTAAAAAGTCTTGTGCACTAAAGGGAGAGGAGACTTCAGTTGTTTTTGGTTGGATTAGCTCAGCAACCTTCCCAAAGACAAACCTGGGCTTTGTCCTGAGAGGTTCCACTGAGTCTGTGATGATAAATCCAATCACTGACCAGGTATTCATTTTCATTATCTTCCCATTTGCAAACGCTTTCAACGGGAGCCCTCCCAGATGGTACTGTGGACCGTTCTATCTGGCAGAGTCGGGTTACAAAATGAACGCATGACAGTAAATCAGCAATAAAAAGGCAAACCAAGCAAATGCCAAGGGCCTTGTGGTATGTTGGAAGGGCACAGCCAGAAACAAGTGGTTACCTTTATTTTAAGAACATTTAGCTTTACTTTGGGCTTTAAATAATAGCGTACTGTTTAAACAAATTAAAACACTGTTTGTACAATCATTAATTTGCATGAATATATGAATAATTTGTGCCCAAAGTTGAGTTTGAGTCAATAGCCCCATGGTATCTTCTGCCCAGACCTCTGCATATAGTCTTGTGTTCCCTAATACATTCCCAGGAAATATAATAATAACAAATGCATTTATTTCAGTAAAATTATGCCAGCATATGTATTTGTCTCTTCTGGCTGTGTTCTCCTGACAAACACCTTGCATAAAATCCATCTAATATACTGTACTGTATCAGTACAAACCACCAGTCTGTATATTTAAATATGCATGGCAAATACATGTATCTCTAACAGGTCTCTGTACATGTTTTATTCAGGCCCAGCAGCAGCAGCAGCAGCGGAGTACAGGTGTGTGCCTCCTTCAGTGTTCAGGCCAAAAACGCTACACTCAGCCTTCTAATATCATTTTCGAGATCAACAAGTTGATGATCGGTCTGCAGTGGGGAAAGGAGAGACAGCTTCAACAGGGACACTCGGCAGTGCAGCGAGCCGAGGACGACACTAATCGCTCCATTTCGTCCATCGAAGAAGACTTCCAGACTGCCTCTGAACACCTGGGGGATGACAGCGAGGATGATGGTTTCAGAAATGGTGAGCCATGGAAGATATTTTTGTCCTGTTTGTTTACAAGCTCATGAGCAAGTGAGCTTTTCACAAGTACACAGGTATGAGTGTACAGAAACGCACACCAGATGTTTTGGAGCTATTCTACCTCTACTACAAGCTGAACTTTACCATGAATTTTGTATTTTTGAATTTGAATTTTGTGAATTAAAAAGACAATAATTTAGCAAACTGCAGTGAAGCTAAACAGCAGGAGAACTGCCAATAAACCAAACAATTGTGCTTTAATAATGTAAACGGTTAATATATCTCACTTAACTACTGTTACCCTCACTATGTAACTTTTAGCCACAAGGTGCTAAAAGTCACGTAGTGTTGCTTTAACACAATACTCATAACTTATTAAGTGGCAATTGATCAAAATGTATATTTTTTTAAATCATGGCCAAATTAAATATTTTCCCTTTAATCAGTTAGATTTATACTGTATGAAACAATAAAATCACCTCAACACTCAACAGATGTAGAAGTTATACTAAAGAACATTTCCCTATTTAGCAAATTTAAAAATGCCCTGTTATATGGAACTTGAAAATGTATAGCCAAGTGTCAAGGTGGTGTTGCTGTGATGCCTCGGCAGTTGAAGCATTGCTGTAATCAAAGTGGACATTTCTCATTAGCTCCCTTTATTTGTCCCTGTCTGCCCACAGAGTCGGAGAGCAGTGACCTGGCAGAGAGCTTGGCAGAGGTGGCACAAAAACACAGCGTCAGACTGTGTCAGAGGGGACAGCCAGCTCTTGATCGGGCCGACAACCAGGCCAAGGCAGAGGGGCGACGACGGTCATGCTGTCATACCCAGGAATCAGCTGGACACTACGCCACCAACCTGGCAGAGTCGGTACTGCAAGACGCCTTTATACGCCTCTCTCAAGATGAATCCTCCTTTGTGTCTGAGGCTGCTGTCAGTGTTTCCCGCTCTAGTCAGTCTTCTAGCTCATCTGGCCATTCGCAAACAAAGGGACCCAGTGTACAACAGCGTACCTGCTCTTTTGAACTGCCCAAAATTGTCATAGTACAAAGCCCGGACAGTTCTGAAGGGCCCACAGAATGGTCCGAGTCCCAGGTTTCCAATGTGGCTGATACTGCAGAAGTTGAAAAAACATCTGAAAATGGGACTCCTGTACATATTGCACATCACTGTAGAGGACATGCATCCAAGCATGTAGAAGTAGCTTTGGCATGTGCTGCCAATGTCATTGGAACCATTACCAGCCCACAGCTAACAGAGCAGCTTGCCGGGGAGACTGCTTCAGAGGATGATGAAGAAGAACTTCAGGAACCAGAAGAGCAAGTGGACTACTCTTTCCCATCAGCAATGTGCGGAATGGCTCAGGTAGCTGGTGCTGTAGCAGCTATTGAACTAACAGAGGAGTCAGGGGAAGGTGGGGATTCAGACGTAGAGTCTGCTGATGTCTATACAGCATCCAGGGGTCTAATCTCAGCGGCTGAAGCTTCTGCAGCCTTCACACTTCACTGCAGTGTAGCAGAAGGAACAAGCGTTGAAAAGTTCCGAGCTAATATTGCTGAGGTCTTGCATAGGGAAGCAGCCGAGGTTTTAACCCAGCCCCAAGGCTATAAGAGTGTAGCCCACCTGCTTGAGACCACACATTACAAGATTGTAGATGGCATCACTTGTCCAAAAAGATCCTGCAAGGATGAAAGAGAGGTGGATGACTTAATAAACGAGGTTGCTGACAGTCTTTTTAAAAATGCTCTAGAGAAAGCAAGGAAGAGAAAGGAATTGGAAGGAAGTGGCAAAGATGTTCCAAGTTTTCAGTTCTTTTTGCAGGAGAGTGTCAACAACTTGCTATTTGATATTCTCTGCATAACACAGAAGAAAATTAGTCATGCATCTCAGATTGATCAAGGCTTGTTTGAATCCCAAGCAGATGAAAATAATATGACTGATGCCGCTACCAACAAAGATGGAAAATTACACTACTTATTGGGTAATATTCAGCCCTGTAATAGTGATAACAGTGGAATACAACGCAGTATGGATAGGTCAGGCATTCTTTCAAGTCTAAAGGAGAAGTATACAGCAGAAGACAGAGATCTTATAACCCCCTATGGACAGAAAGAGCTGGTTACCCTGAGACAAAATCTGTACAAATATGCGCCATTGCCTGCCAAAGAACTTTCAGAACATCAGACCGTCCAACATAGTCCCATCAGGGAACCTTTGAGTGAGATCCCAGTTTACAGCGCAGAGAGGAGGGGGCGACTGGGCACCAGCAGTGACAGCAGACAGTCCTCCCTAACCCCCCAGTCATCCCTTAACTCATGTAACTCTTTGCTCTCACTGAAAATGGATGCAGACTCCAGGACACCTATCACCTGTTATGCTGAGGATCTAGCATCAACAGTGGTGTCCATGGCTACGGAACTAGCTGCAATCTGTTTAGAGAATTCCACTGGGAAGCAACCATGGTTTTGTGCTCTAAAAGGGGCAACAACAGACGGGGCAGAGTCCTATTTGATCCCTGCTTGCCGCACAGTGCTGCGGAGGAAAGATAGTCAGGGTAGTAATGCTTCCTCAAAGAAACACCGTGCACCACGTCTCAGTGAGATTAAAAGGAAAACAGAGGAACAACCGGAGCTAATGGAAAGATTGGTAAACCGGGTGGTGGATGAGTCAGTGCACCCAGATGAGCCCCAGGACCCCTTTGCTCTGTTTGCTTCAGAAGTCACAGCTCGCATGAACTGCCCTGAACTCAATGTAGTGGACACAACCAAAGCTGGGCAGCCACGCAGCAGACTGCAGTGTGAAAGGTGGAGCCGGGGCAAGGCATCCAGCTATGAGAGCATCCCGGAAGAGGATGGTGACCCCTCTGGGAGATCCAACACTCTAGGGCCTGGTAATCGCTTAGGCCAGAACCTAAGTCGGGGCAGCTCTATCTCAAAACAGTCGAGCTGTGAAAGTATTACTGATGAGTTCTCCCGTTTCATGGTAAACCAAATGGAGACAGAGGGCAGGGGCTTTGACCTCTTGCTGGACTACTACGCAGGAAAAAATGCCAGCAGCATTTTAGCAGCAGCTGTGCAACAGGCGGCATCTAAGAAAAATGGTCATCTTAATGTCAGGACCTCATCTTGCCTGTCCAAACAGTCTAGCACTGAGAGCATTACTGAGGAGTTCTACCGGTTTATGCTACGTGACATGGATAAGGAAAATAAAGAGTATGGCATTGCTAAAACTAAAGAATGGAGCAACAGTCTGTTCCCCCCTTCCCCTCGAAGTCCCTTTTGCATACGTCAGTCCTCAGTCCCAGACCGTCGTTCCTCAGACTCACGTCTCACTGTCAACTCACCCATCAAAGCTAACTCTTTTGATGGATTTGCTCGAAATGTCCATGGAGACACTCTAAATATCTTCCCCAGCAACTCTGTCTCAGCCACAGGACTGTGTAAGTCCGACTCCTGCCTCTATCAAAGAGGTAGGACCGACCAGATTACAGATATGCTGATTCATGAGACCTGGTCCAGCTCCATTGAATCCCTAATGAGGAAGAACAAAATCATTGCTGATCCCCAGGACAGTATTGAGCTGGAAGCTTCAGGAGACTCGCAGCCCCATGTGCAGCAGTTTGCCAATCGCCTGGCAGCTGACATTGTAGATATCGGCAAATGTGCACTCGGGGGGCAGCAAGATGCAAATGGGACCAGCTCAAGGCCACACATGCCTGTCGGAGAGAGGAGGAGGGGGTTCAAGCAATCACATCTGAGTTGTAGTCGCAGCAAATCCAGCCACGAGCAACCTGGCAATGGATTCGGTTCAAAAGACTGCAGTGGGCCTCGAGTTATTGGGCCCAGAGGTGTGCCCCTGATCCACATCGAGGCAGATCAGAAGGACGAGGAGAGCTTACTTAAATCTGAACGGACAGGGGGCAGACCTCGGGAGATGACAACAGAAACCCCTGCTCCCAAACGGACTGAGAGAGTGAACAGCAGCAGGTAGTGCATCTATCATAGTCACTTTTGTTAAAAGCACTTTATCCCATCGTCTATTTTTAGTACCAAGATCATCATGATGTTTAAAAATAGACAGGGCAAAGAGGACATGTGATTAATAATATTTTAGTAAACATTAAAGGCTTCAGTGTCTTAAAGATGAAACCACTCTTCTGCTCTACAAATAGAAAAGTGAGTTTACAAAGCAGGTTTAGTGTCTATTCTTAGAATCAAAGGCGCCACAACTGGGAACAGTAATCTATTTTACTTGTGCGTGAGGTTTGACAAATTATTGGCCTGGGCTGTGACTCCCAATGTCCCTGTGATGTACAGTGTTTGCAGAAAGCTTTTAGTGGCTTCATCTTTCACCCGCGGTGGGGCTGTTCACCTCCCCTCCCCACCTCCACAAGCAGCATTGAATAAAAAAGAGGCTCAAATAAAAGAAAGTCTCAAACAAAAGGTTTTTAGAAATATTTTAACCATATTTAAGGTGATACTGCTGAATAAGCATTAATCAAAAGCAAGTTAGCAAAAGATTGATGTTTTATTTAATGTTCTTTTACAAATTCCATTTAAAAAAGTAAAAAAGGAGAATTTCATGTTTTTAGGCTACTCTGAAATAAATATTAACGACATAATGAAATTAATAACAAAAGATATTTTTTTAACCAGCAACATTTCTCATAAATGCCTGTGCTGTAGAAGTAGATTTAATTAATTAGCTCTGTTCCCACATTACATAGAAGACAGTGATTGGTGAATACACTGGCTAAATGTTGATGCTATGTGTGGGCCGGATAGACGGTCTGCTCCACCGTGATTGGTTATTTCAACGAGAAGGGAGGGTCTAGTGACAACAGAAGCTTGTTTTGCTATGGATTACGCTAACACAAATTTTGAATCTGAAAAGAAGAAGACATTTAAGAATTGTCCGTCTTCAAACTCCACACATAACACCTTAAAAGGGTTTTTCAACAATGTGCCTATGGAGCTATAGCCAAATAGATACTGTAGTAGATAGGTGAAGTCGTTTGTTGCTTTTAAACTGTCTGTGCTCGTAATATGATGTTAAAATGTTGAAATGAATCCAACTAAAAGGCGTGAATGAGTATTTTTAGGTGAAAACAACTCTAAGTTATAATCAGGGAAAGGGTGCAAGGCTTTTTTTCAGTTCAGAAATTGTCAAACTAAGTTACCACCATTACTGTGTATGTCTGATTTAACAACCAATCACAGCAGACCGTTTGTTTGACCCATACTTTCTGGCATTGACCCTGACAAAGCCCCATTTTAAAAGCCCAAATTAGAAAAATTAGAAGGAAATAAAGACTTTTACACTTGCACTGTTTGGTCTGGACTTCGGACTTTCTCGTTTGGTTTGAACCAAATCTTCAGGTGTGAAAGCTCCAACGAACCATGGTTTGGGCCAGACAGCTGCTCTTTGGCCCGGCAAAAAAAGGTGGTCTTAGTCCGGACCAAAGTGAATGTTCAGGAGTGAAAACGCACTTATACTTGCTGACAGGACTTTTTAAAACTTTACAGTCTATAAAAGCATGTAGCTGCAATTGATAAAAAAAATCAAATAAAAAAAAGCCTCTTTTAAAGTTAAAAAGGATGCATTAAGCCACCAAACAGTAGTTTTTATGAGGCTATAAAAAGACAATGGCTCTGACAGCTTTTTAATTTCAGGCTGGTCACTCCAGCTCGGGGCCACTGTCATTAGTTAGTTTATCGCAGACAGCAAAGCAATGGCTGATGAACACAAAACATTTTCACAAGACTCATCAAGCTGGCACGCTCCACAGAGCCCTGAAAACTCTGCCTGATTGGCCTTGGAGCACAGTGTCCCCCGGGGGCCTCTTTGTGGAATATTTTGGGATAATGAATAAGCAGTTTTGCATCTGCGGGTAAAATCTAATGAAGCAACACAAAGTGTAAAAAGTACAGTGAAGTGGTAATACATAAAAGGATGAGTCAAGAAGAGTGAACTTATTTTTCTCAAACTCTTTGTAATCTGTTGACATTTAAGCACTCAGTATGGTCGTGTTTTCTATATTCAATAAAAAGAAGTGGTTGAAAAGCTGCCCGGGCCATGGGAGAATCACAGCACACAGCTCTCTTTCACTCAACAAAACAAGTAATCCAGAAACAAGTGGAGTGCGTCTGTCTGTCCCTGGTGTAAGCGCTCGGTGCAATCACTCAGCAAGTCAATAAAAGCTGATTTCTCTCCAGACTTGTCGAGGATGGCAGCCCTCAATCATCTGATTATGACTTCATTTAATCACTTGCCTTGAGAAAACAATGGAAATTCAAGCAGGGCCTTTGGGCAACATTGTCAGCTGATGCATTAGAGATATTAAAATTAAGTGGTGCAGAGTTGTTTAAGAGCCACTCAACTCTGCCAGGCTTTACTTTTTTTAAAATACGTATAGTTCCCTAATGTTAAACAAAAGGAAATACCTCCTCTTTTAAACATGGCACTCCAAAGTTTCTGGATAGACAGGATGCATATGTTTGGTGGGTAGGTCAAGGCCAGAACCTGTCTCGATCAACTGTCTTAAATTAAGACCCCAGAACACTGTAGATTAACCTGTTAGAAGGTTAACCTCCATGTCTAACACTTTATCCTAATCTAGTAGCATGTACTGGCATGTGCATGTAGGACAGTCATCCTAGCTTCAGGTTTACAAAGTTTTCTCTTTCTCACCTTTTCAAACTTGTCAGTTTAGCCATAGCTCCGTATAGACTATTAGATAATGTTAGCTTGCAGTAACTGACTCTCTCTAGTGGGCAACAACGTAAGATATTTAGCCATGTCAGCATTTGACTAATGATGTACAATAATCAAATTCATGCAAAATCCTATGTGATCCTATTTTACATTTGTAAAGTACACACTGCACTGCAAGCTTTAGAAACTTCACATTGCAGCAGCGGTTTTTCACAGCCCGTCCATGCGGTTTGCTCTCCCCAGCAGTGAGAGGGACAGGCCGGCTGTGGTGAAGAGGGACAAGCGTTCTATGAGTGCTAGCAGTGAAGAGAGCACGGGGAGCTGGTCTCATATGACACCAGAAGATGACCCCCCTGAGGAGACCAGTAGTTTTATCCAGCTGAGCGAGGGGTCAGTAAGCATCGCTCCTTGATCCGCTGCTCCTCCTCCTCACCCCACTCTCATTGGCCCCATTTGCCACCGACCCGTGCCAGTGCCAGTTTACTCCCTGATGTTGCAGTATTCCCTCTTCCATAGCTTGCATACAAGATTAGACCCTGTACTAACCTTGCACACAAAGCGACATGCACACTGCTTTAGGACAAAGCTCCCACATCAATGCCTCTGATAAACATTTGCTACACCATACTCTGCTTCATCAAAAATGCCATGCCTTCCCTACACTGCGCTGCTGTATGGTAGCTACTAGTCAACATAAGCTAATGCTATGTTTTTTTTTTAAAGGTGCACCATGTAGAATTTAATGACACCTGGAGGTAAAACTGTGCATTGCAACAAACCAAGTGACATTGAGTAGCTAGTATGTATTTAAAATTATTCTCCAACTTAAATATGTCTGTTCCAAATGAAAAAATAAAATAAAATCAATAAAATCTGTAAACCTTTAGAGTGTTTTACATATTAACCATATTATTGTTAATTAATCAGGCTGCACACAATTAGGGAAACACATAATATTCAATAAATGTTCTGTTTTGCAAAACAAAACAACAAAATTACATCCAAATTTCCCTTTTGGTGTATAATAATAGCAATATATAAAGATACAGGCAATTATTTTGACATACAATCCTATGATGTAATTGTGCTTCAATCAGTTCTTAGCAATAAAAAAACTACAAAAAAATCCAGATCACAACTGAAAAATCTTATAAAACGATTATACATTATAGCATTTTGAGCGTCCCACTACATCAGTAGCACCTGTGAGCCCAGTGCTCTGAGCAGAAACACATCTGTGTGGAAACATAAAACAACTTACACAAAGGCACTAATGAGCATGCTTCTCGAAGGACGGCACAGCCTGGAAAAAAATAGTGAACTTGCTCTCACTGTAGTTTAATCTAAGGAGATGATGACACAAAATAATAGGTTACCTTAAACGTAAGACCTGACCTTGAGAGAGCCTACATATTGCATTTTTAAAATTACATGTTGCAATAAAACTACTTTATATTCGTGGGCAGTGAGGGCTACTTTCTAAAAGTATGTAGTTTGATGTTCTGTGCAGCAGTGATATAACCTGATGGATAGTGCAGATGCACCACCATAACACCCACAACTCCACAAACTCCACCTCATCTGCCTCCCCATGATGTGACACAGGGGCACCTCATCCTTCTCATAATGGGACAGGCTTACCACCGGACGTCAATCACCAGCTCTCCCACCTTCGGCCTAAGCCTCCCTGCTGCTGCTATTTACATTTTAATCACTAGCTAATGAACAACATGACCTGCATTGCTGTTCCTATTTGCTGTCCTTTTAAAATTTAGTGATTGTGTCTTGAGACAACCAAAGTAATGTAAGCTGTTGCTGTATTTTCAGGAATGGGACGAGCAGCGCCTCGAGTCTAGGCCTGACGGACTTGGATGCATTCTCCGATATGCCCTCTCAAAGCACAGTAATCAGGTAACTGTCACAGACTGTCTCCGGATTTTTTTTCTTCTCATAAATCTGTCACTCTGGTGCTTATTATAAGATTTTTACATGACAGGCAAGTCTGCATGTAGCATATTGCCTTTTCTCATGTTCACGCTGTGAACACAGCAGGCAGGTGACATGTTGTTATGACAGAGTGTCGGGCTTACAGTCATCTAGAGCAGAAGCTAATTGCACATTTTGTCATTAACGCATTAAGTTTGTCTACAGCGGCTCTAATTTGGTATTTCTGTGCTTGCAGTGGGGAGACAGAGAAAGGCCACACAGCTGTAATGAAGGGGAGTGTCTTTGGTAAGTGTAGTCATGGATGCTCATGTCGTTACAGTGTAATTAACTCCTTAATTCTTCAGCTCCTCCTTCAGCGTTAACATAGCTTTACTTGTGAAACTGCAATGTGGAAGGGACATGTGCTGTTTATTTAATCAAGGAGAAATATGGGTGGATGTAATAAATACCACATAGATCACCCTTGCTTAGTAATGGTACATTCACGTGGTCCTCGGGAACAGGTTTTTCCGTGTTGAAAAATGCTTATAAACACCTGCTAAAGTTGGAACAACAGCTCGGAAACTCGGGTGAGTTGCAGTTGCCCGAGATTCTACTGACGTTGACTTTATTTGCATTATCATCATGGTGGAGGAAAGCAAACGTTTAAGATAGTTTGGCAATGACAGTCATAAAATATTTCACACCAACTGTCTTGTATTAATAACTTTAAATAATAGCACAACTATTTTTTTGTCCACTACTTTTTTTTTTGTCGGCTAGCTACTTTGACTGTTTTGACTCATTTGAAAATAACTTTAGCTAATTTTTGTCTTAGCGTCCATCTACCTTATTATGGTTTTGAGAAGAACAAATTCCTAACTCAGATACCCAGAGTTTCAGAGGAACACATGAATGCACCATAACCTGGAAGCCTTACTGAAATATAGTTCTATTTGATAAATAAATTTTAAATGTTATCTATTACCAAACATATACTCATTAAATGAACATTTCAGTGTGTCTGTTAAGAGAGGGAAGAGGATTAGGGACTATGTGAAGAAAATTACCGTAAATTACTCTGTTATAATATAAAAAAGTAAAAAAGTCATAATTCTGAGATAAAAGTGAAAATTCTGATGAAAATGTCAGAATTCTGAGGATTAAGTCATGATTTTGAAAAATGCCATCAGAATTCTGAGATTAAAGTCTGAATTTGGAGAAAACGGTTGGAATTCTGAGATATAAGTAAGATTTCTAAAGTAATCCTGTAAAAACAGACAACTGACAATTCAGTGATATGACAATTGTGAGGAAATTGCTGTGATTGTAGTCAGAATTATGGGTACCATAGATCCCATATACAAAACAATCCTCACTTTATCCAAGTTCAACTGCACAACATTTAACGCTAAGATAAATAAAATAAGATATTCTGTCTAATCCAGTAATGGTTGGCGGTCCAATAGTTAGGGCAGACTGCACTAACAGAGCTGCTCACACATCACGAGTGTATTATGATACTGCCTGAGGTTTTTTGCTGATAGTTTGCTGTTTATTTTATTGGTAAAGGCCACCTCAATATTCTGATCCACTGAATGTTCCACTAAATAACATATGGCAAAATGTATGGCCTATTTTAGCTTTCCATTGGTTCATTCGAAAGCTCTGTTGTCTATTCATTAAAACTAATAACATCTCATTTATTTTTCAGAGGTCTGTCCGCCAAAGACAGCAGGGAGCAGCAGCAGCCTCAGGGAGCTGTTGGTGGTACACTGTGACCTTGAATCGGACTGCGTTGACTCAGAGTTGAGGGTGGCTCTACAGTGGATTGCTGCGTCCGAGCTGGGCCTCCCTGCTCTCTACTTCAAGAAGTCCAAAGAGAAAAAAGTGGCAAAGGTATAGCATATGTAAGAAAATTGAATATAAATGAATAAATGTAAACCCTCTTTATGTCGGCGTTGAAAGTGTTATTGTTCTTTTCAGTTCCAGAGGGTGGTCCACCTGATGTCCCAGAAGGCATGGCGGGTGGGGGACTTGTTCAGTGCTGTCCTCCAGTTTTGTAAGCTGAATGAAAAGGAGGAAGAGGAGGGCAGATCTCTGTCCAGTCTGTTTGACTGGTTGTTAGAGACGCTGTAAGATGCTCCCTCTGTAACTTCTAACACCTGTAACGTGTCGTTAATGTTTGTCAAATAACAAGTGTCTGCAAGCACAGCACTGTGGTTCAGCATACTTGTGTTCTCAGATCCTGTCCATGGAAGCTGTCTTCTGCCTGTCTCCAGCCATAAATGGACTAGTCTCCCTTTAACACATTTTTATTTAACTGTAGACTCAAAGAAAAAAAGAAATATACAGTAAATGCTGGGCATTCCTAATGGGAATGAACTAGCCTTCCAAACATTATAGAGGGCAGGTTTTAACTGCTTGAGATTATAACATATTATTGACAGATGTACAAATTCACAAAACCAAATTACGTTATATTTTTTTTATTTATTCAGAAAATAAAATTAAAATCAGCAGTCTCAAACATTTTGTAACTTTGTAAAAGGTGTTGAAATTGAAGCCAGGATAAAGACTTCTGATAGCCACTCAGAAATGCACATTTGCTTCAAGTAAGCAATCTGTCTATGTTTGTTGTGTTCACCTCTCTTGTGACATTGGAATTCAGTTTGATGCAAGTATGTTCTCTTGTTACAAACTCGTTATTTTGTTCTCTGTACTGTATATACTGTAATGTAGATTGGGAACTGCTGCACCTTGGAGTAGTGGACTGCTCTCTATAGCTTTTACTTTGTTAGAAAGACGGTCAGGTTTGTAACGTTAAATTTGTACGTGAATTTGGTCTGTTACTTGCTCTACTTAGTGGTACTCTAGTGTTACATCAGCATTGAGAAAATGCACACAGTCCAACTGTAAACTCCGTCACCATAAAACTGAATGTATTTATCTTTTGACATCAATAAATTTATGTGATGTGAAAGACATGTAGTCACTGATCATTTTTGTGAACAAACCAGCACAACAGTGTGATTGGAGAAAATACTGCTCAGTTCAATCTCTCAACATTAAAGGCAATAAAATAAGAATATAAAGCGTTTTCTAATATTATGTAAATTTTGTTATGATGATATACTGATGCAGGGTATTTTCCTGTAAAAAAGAAGTGTAAAAATTCAGTCAGATATAATTTTGCAAGATAATTTATACTGTATTATAGTTTATTGGTAAATAAAATATTCTGCATATGTCCTCCTCAAAGCTTAATGGTTTAATGTGAAAGGCTAGTACCAGATCCGGCATGTGTTGTCCTTGCTTCCTGCAAAAGAGCATATACATTAAAATGATAAAAGAGCATATACATTAAAATTATAAAAGAGCATATACATTAAAATTATAAAAGAGCATATACATTAATAGTAAAAACAGTCAAAAGACATGTAGAAGACATGCAAAAGTCTTTAGCAAAGGTCTTACACAGTAGTAACAAAAGTTTTATTTTATGTAGTTTGTAGGTTCTTATTTCTTCAACAACTACAATGTTTATACTACACTCTTTTGTGCAATGACAAAGTTTGAACTAATGAATGAAAAGACTGTTTTAGCTAATTAACTGGCCTGCATGAAGCAAAGAAAAAAATCAGTTGATTGTTAGAGTAAAAGTAAAAGTAGTCAACAAAATGATTACTTGAGTAAAAGTAAAGAACTGCATTTCAGAAGACGGACCAGGCACTTGAGACAAAGCATAGGAATGTTTGAGGTGGCTAAATTATATTTAAAAACCCAAGACGTTTTGTACAAGGTCTTTATCTTGATTGTTGTCTTTTTTTATTTAAACTTTACTTCCTCGTTCTTCCTTACAAGTGTTTGGTTGCTCTTCTTATTTGCAGTATATTTTCCAAGAGCTACCTATTTTGAGTTTTGACTTATTGGACAAAGAAGTTGAGCCAAGTTACTACGACTAATGCTGCTACTGCTACTACTACTACTACCAGCACTACTACTACTACTAAGTACTTATTGAACTGGTGCTAAAAAATACTCAAATACTATAAATGTACCTAGCTAATACTCCTGTTGAAAACTACTTAAACTGGGTTATGGACAGTCCAGTGTAGTATAACCTTAGATAATGACAATGTTAAATAGCCAAACTATTTCAACATGCATACTGCAAAAAAAGGAAAGGGATTTGGAAAGGTTTATTTTTGGAACTCTGGACATACTCTTTTGGCCTGGCAGTGTGGAACTGACATTTCTACTCTTCATGATGTGGAGTGTGTTCACCTGTAATGATGATGTCTCCCTCGTAGTTGAAGGCACAGGAGAAGATCTCATCCGTGTGCCCCTCGAATATCTGCAGACAGGCTCCAGTCTCAACATCCCACAGACGGGCTGTTTTGTCCACGCTGGCAGTCAGTAGTCTGGTGCTTTGGGGGCTGAAACACACCTACCAAGAAAATAAAAAAGACAGCATTCACAACTATGCTATGAATAGTTTAGATGGATGACAAAAAAGAGCGAATAGCGTAATTTAGAAACGTCACTAAATTGGGATTATTATTTCATTGAAGCAATTTGACTTTGAAGACTTAAGGAGGATCAAGACAGGCTGCTGAGTGAAGAGTGTATTTCTAGTAGCGAATTATGAAAATCACAGTTGAAGCTCCTTTTATCAAAGCTATGGTTTATCGTTCCCTAAATGTTTTAATATCCCCACAGTAAGGTACAGGAAGAGATGATTGAATGAGGCTAGCTCTGAATAGCCATAAAAGTAAAGTAGGTTTTTATTAAGGCTCTCAACTGGGCACCAACCGAAGAAGGAAGAAGAAGTGATGAAGAGTGATTTGGGAAGCATCTGACAGAGATAGATGACTGAAGGGAGAAGATGAGCGTATGGAGAAAACATTTCTATTTCATCTGCCAATGTAACAAAAAAAAATGGGTTTATTAAATTGTCCAGATTGTACTCTTTGTTGTTCAAAGTCTGGCAAGTAATAAAGCTTGGTATATTGTATATAAAATGCCAATATTTTCTCCAATGTGGAGCCTAATCAGGTTAAGCTTACCCATATTATTGCACTTGCTAGCATAAACTATAAATCTATTTATAACCCAATGTGCCATGAATACCTAAAACCCCCCACAACAGACAGTTTTATTTAAGCTGAGCTCCAAGAACATACCTTTGAGATCTCACCCTCGTGGCCCTTCAGGGTTAAAAGACACTGATGTGTTGTTGCGCTAAAAACCTGGGCTGTGGCTGAGATAGACAGAAGACTGTGGATTATTAAGACATCCCATACAGATTTTGTAATGGAAAATAAACAATGAGAACAATTACTTAAAAACATAATAATACTGTAGATGTACACATTTGCTTCTTAGAAAAGACAGAATGATGCTGCATTCATGTGTTGCCATGAAATCAGATTTAACACTAGTTTTCTTTTCACGTAAAAGCTGAACACTAGTAAATACTTAAATGTACTCAAATGTGCTCCCATGCAGCACTAAGAGTATTCAACATTCATATGTAAGTGACACCTTATAGAAATCCCATTTTTTTATTCATTCATTTCCTTATGCCTACTCCTGTTAGGGGGAATACGTGGATGGCTGGAGCTTAATCCAGTAACTTTGGGCCTGAGGCTGGGTACACCCTGGACCATAGGCAGTTAGTCGCAGGGCTGACACTTTGAGACAGACACTGACAGACAACCATTCACTCTCACATTTATTCACTAGGGATACTTTAGAGTTGCCAATTGACCTAAACATGTACGTCTTTGGGCGGTGGGAGGAAGCCTGGGTGTTTGGGGAGAATCCACAGTAACACGGGGAGGACATGCAGACTCCTCACAGAAAGGCCAGAGAACTCCAGACCTTCTTGCTGTGACACAGGAATACTAACCACTCTGCCACCATGTTAAAGTCAAGAGTCAATGTACAATATGCACATTATTTAAACAACTCTTTCATATTTTTAACTTGCATTTTGTGTCTGACATGAATGTTGTGTGACTCTAAATTTGGAAATAAATGGCCAACTTGGGATACCATATTCTCTTCCCTTTTTTTAGTCCACGCTACAAGACTAGGTCTTTTATTACAGTGTTCTTAAAATGCAAATGAAAGTGCAAGTATAAGACATGGCCTTAAACCCATTCTCATGTTCTATAACATGTTGTGTATATCTGTACAGGTATAGTATACATGAAGCCACCTTAAATGTTAAGAACCTAGCCCATCATTCTATTTCCTGTTTCTTTTCTTTACAAAAAATTGGTCCCTATAAATTTGAGTTAGATTTGCAGGGGGCAGTACGCAGAATAAACTGCCTTTAGATCTTGTTTCCATGTGATGTAGGCTGTGCAACAACTTAGCATCAACCAAGAAGAAAACATCCAAATACGTTGCCTGAATTAATTACACAAGGCCTGCCAGATTTTAGGCTTGTCAGGTAAGTAAGACCCAGAGATCAAAGCACTCCCACTATAAAGATAATTCCAAGTTATTGTTCTCACCATCAGCAGAAGCTGTAGCAATGAGCTGCCCAGTTAAATCAAAGCACACATCCAACACCTCTTCTTTGTGTCCTCCCAGCGTGGCCACACACTTCCCACTGACTGCCTCCCACAACTGCAAACACAAAAAAATAAAACCCCACAAACAACACTAAATGGCAGAGCTCTGCAGAATAAACATTGGAAAAGAAACACGTGAGCTTAAGTAGTTGTTAAGACGACTTAGTGAGTGGCTTTATTTGAACCAGATTCCCCACAAGGAATAAAGTGTGGCGGATAATTATCACTTTGAACATGACTCTTCTTGGCATAATTAAGGAATTAGGATTTAATTTTTCTCATTTAAATCAAGGAGAGCCTTGAGACAGGTTTACAGGAAGGAGGAGGAGAGTGCAGAGGAAAGTGCAATCATAGCAAGAGGTTAATAGGCTGTAAAATGTTTTAAACTTATTGCCAATCTAATATAACAACTTTTAATCTGGCCATCTAAAGTTTATGTCTATGCCTAAACTACTTAATTTTGCATTTTAAATGTGTTGTGTTTTTACATAATGTCCATACATCTCTGACTTTTAAAGAATGGTAGAATTGGTGAACACAGCAAAAGTTGAAGAATTATGGCATTGTGGTGTAGTGCAGATGAACAACTTTTAGGCTTACTGCTATCAGTCTAAGATGCTTTAGACTTAGCGTAGGTCTGATAATGGCTCACCTTGCAAGTTTTGTCCATAGAAGCTGAAACAATAAGCGAGCAATCCCAATTAAACTGGACATTGCTGATCTCCCCAGTGTGACCGACCAGATTGTGAATGAGCCTGGGAGAGAGAGACACACACAGATCAATTTTACACCCTTTATAGTTTACTTATACATTTTGATGCTTTATAAATGAAGATGTCTGACCCTCCTGAAGGAACATCCCATATAGCAACTGTGTGGTCAAAAGAGCCAGTGATGAGCTGATTGCCCACTGTGTTAAAACCCAAAGAGAGGACCTCTGCATTGTGACCCTAAATAGATTCAAAATGAGATAAGATATGGTGAGGTGTTGCTTTCTTAAGCTTATCAAACAAACACCAAACACATGACATGCTATTGAAAAGTGACATCTGTGAACTTTTGGAAAAATAAAAAATAAAAAATAAACATTTGCATAACAAAAACAGATGAGTGCTGACAGGATGATGGATACTTCTTGATGTGAAGTCCTGTAGGAAAAGCTCAACTGCAGAGAGCTGCTTTTCTCTGAGCTAGAGCCAGCCAAGCAAGACGTCACTCCATGGACCCACATGCAGTATGCTATTCAAAGGTGACTCACTATTCCCTTTGAATTGAAGTAAGAGTGACTTGTGAAACTTAATTCCAGGTGAATATGTGGACTAGTCGTGTGGGCACATGAGTCAAACAAAAGGCTCAACATTGAAACTAGTAGCTACATACGTAGATAAAAGTGTAGTACTCACTGACAGTATGGCCACCACCTCACCACTCTCCACATCCCACAGTCTGGCAGTAGTGTCCATACTGCCTGTTGCCACCAGTGTACTCTGAGGGTTGAATGCCAGGCAAACCTAAAAGACACACAACTTTATCTCAAAGTTTGCCAACTCGTTTTGGACTCACCCTTCCAGATAATAACAATAAAACGTGTACAAATGTAAATGTGCCCCAGTCTACATCAAGCAGATCAATAAAAATGTCAAACGTACTATTTCTGCTGTGTGTCCTCGGAAAGTATGAAAACACTTGCCCGTCTCAGTGCACCACAGTTTGCAGGTTTTATCAAAAGAACCTGTGGCAATCTTGTCTCTAGGAAAAAGAGAAATGCAAAGATAGTATAGAGGCTAAAAGTTGTTTTCAGTGTTGCTCACAAGTGTAAAGACTTTTGCTTTTTACCCATAGGGATTGTTGAATGCAATCGTGTACACCACATTTTGGTGAGTCATCAAAATATGAAGTTCAGTTCCTGAGGCCGTGTCCCAAACTCTACATGTCCTGTCATAGCTCCCAGTTATGAACCTGGCAAGGAGAGCATTACTAATTAATAAATAGGCACATACAAACAGAAAATCACAACCACACTCCTGAACTCACTTTGTTCCAGACTTGTTAAAGGCAACATTTGTTAGTGGCAATATGTGTGCTGTAAGTTCCTGTGGAAGAGAAAGTAAATCCCTCTGTAATTTCTGTAATGCATATATTTATTATGGTTAAAGAAAAAAAATAATGACTTGTCTAACATTGACAAAACAAAACCTATGGTGGTTTTGCTGACATTTCTTCTGCTGAAGCCGAATAATAAGTTGTTTAACTTGGTCAGCCCGGGACTCAGTGATCAAAGGCTCTGACTGCCTAATCTCTGCCACCAACTCATCTGGATTTGACCTGCAAAAAAACATTTTATACCTTCAGTGTCATTATTTAGATAATAGGGTTGTAAAACGATCATCTCAAGGTTATGAACATAGCTTTTTAACCTTATTTACCTCAACATTTTAAGACATTAACTCGCCATTTTAATGTTCGGATCAAACAGCTAAGGTCAAAACTTACATTAACTATGAAATTGTTTAAAGGCCATACAAAAGCACTTTCTGATAATCTATTGTCTATATTCAATTGATAGTAAATACCAAACATAAATACCATAGAACACGGAGCCTTATTATGTGAAATTAATATAAAACTCACGCACTCTAAAGACAAATCCAAGAGGTCTATTGACTTTGTCCTCAAATGTCCCTCCTTCTCGTATTCTATTATAATACCTGTGGGGAAAAAACGTTTAAATATTGGCTACTGGTAGGCTTTTAACGATTAAGAGTACAAAGAGAACGGATATTTTTAATTACCTGGTGGGTAATATCTTAGAAGAAACCGCTTAAGCTTCATATTGCCAACTACACGTTTCTCTGTCCTAACTAAAAACAAGCGGTTGCTATGGTGACTAGGCTGCCACCAAGAACAACACACGCATGCGTGTTTTAAATGTACATTCATGTTGGCAAAACGTTACCAATATTTAAAATTTATATTTAAGTATATAGTACATTTTTAGTGAGTAGAGTTTGTGATGTTCTGCGTTTTCTTTGTTAGCCGTTAGCTGTAGCACTATAACATTATGAGAAGTGTGGGTAGCCAAAATCTGTAGTCAGTTCCTCAAGCTCCGTTACAGTAAAGGGAGAATTGCAAGTGTTCAAAAATAGTGCAAATGACTACTCGACCAACTGTTCTAATTTATTAATAACAATGAAATTTAACTAAAAATATAGGACTAGAATTGATTCCAGACAACAGTTGCCCTCTACTCCAATAAAACACCGTGAGAATTATGGGCTTACAGAGCACGGCGGGACACGGTTTATGAGGTTAAGCCTTGCCTTTTGGCTAGAATTTGATTAGCCTCAGCTGAATCAGAAATGGGATTAAAATTCCACTTTCCCAAGTACTTATGGAAACCCCATCAAATCTGACTGTGGGGATTATGTGTGTTGTTAATAGCTAGCTACAGCTAAACTATAAGCTAATAAGGTCCACTGAACGAAAAGAAAAGTAGTCTATTAGTAAATGTAAAGCATTACTTAGCTCACTTGTATAATGGAATGTTACTTGAGGAAAGATACTTTTACAAATCCAAAGTTGTTTCAGAAAATTACTCATTAATTTAAGTTAAGTGTAATGTGGATTACGTATACAGGCTTACCTTCCTTTTCCTTACAAGCGGTGCTGTTATTTTTTTTATTACTGGGCAAAGTCTTTTGCTGATAAAAACAGAGACAATGATAGGTGCAGATACTTATAATCCCTGTTTATTCTTGCTTCTGTGAGGCAAGAAAACTTAACAACCAGACCGGTTTCCAAGTTAAGACCAAGGTAGTCAGGAGAATACAATACACCTTTTTAGAGTAAAGTTATGAGCTGCTGGAACAAACTGATGTCCTCAAATTGGGCTTATCCTACCACAGTCCTGTGTCTCTATGGGTTTTTTGCCAACTGTAGAGTAGCAGAGCCCTTCTTGACTCCATATTTAATTGGACCCTACAAGAACATCTCAGAAGAAGTGGTAAGAGCCACACCCATGACAAACATAAGTATTCTTAGTTGGTGGTATTTATTAGGTATGACCACTGAACATTTGTTTCTTTGTTTTCGCAGCTGACCAACTACTTGTTTCCCATATGGACCTACTCCTATCTATCATTCCTTTTCCCTGTATTTCTGTTGACAGATTTTCTAAAACACAAGCCCCTTATTATAGTTCAAGGACTCTTTCTGGTCACCAACTATATTCTGCTCTGCTTTGCCCCTGGTCTTGCTGCTATGACCTTCCTGCAGGTGAACTGAATGATTGTTAAAGGACTGTTTTATCAACCTCTTTGTTACAAATTGAAAGGGTTTGCCATGCTATAGTAACATATATTTTTTACAGATCAACTATGCAGTGGTCACTTCCACAGAGGTGGCTTACCTTTCATATATTTACAGCGTAATACCTACAGAGAATTACCAAAGAGCAACTGGTTACCTTCGCAGTGCTATGTTGGCTGGATATACATTTGGTGGAGCTCTAGGTCAGGTGCTCATCTCCCTTGCAGGTAAAGAAACATTTATGCAACTCAATCTCTGTACTGTATATTAAGTGTTTACTGTAAAATAAACTATCATTTGAAAGAATAACAATATCTTGCTGAACAGGTGTGAACTACTTTTACCTCAATGCCATCACTCTGGGAATTGTAAGCATGGCTTTTCTCACGTCTTTCTGTTTGCCAATGCCCAAGACAAGTCTGTTCTTCAAAGGAAAAAGGCTAATGGTTGTTGCTCAGAGAAAGAGAATACAGTGCAAAATGGTGTTGTTGGCTGGTGCAGCAGAGAAAATGTAACCAGAGCAGGCCATCTACTTTGGCAAAGCTTCAGGGAGTCTTACTCGTCAAGGTAATGTCTTTTCTATTTTTATTGACTTGACCTTTTACACATTTGTTTTCTGTTATATCTTTACTTGTGTTTTAAATGCAGGCACATAATCTACTGGTCGCTATGGTGGGCTTTGGCCACTGCTGGATATGTGCAGATCTTCAATTACACCCAGTTGTTGTGGGACCACATAGAACCATCAGCCACATCATCCATTTACAACGGAGGTGTTGAGGCTACATGCTCCCTGGTTGGTAAGTTTGATGTTTGAGTGACAGAGCAAGTTCAACCCCCACTCAAAACTATCTCTATTGGCAAAAGGTTAAAACATTTTACGAAACAATATATTTCTTTCCTTCATGCCACTCCACAATCAACACAACGCTAGCCACAAAATGTTATAATAAACAAAAACAAAAAATAAACAAAGCAGCTAGCATCCCAATTAAAATAAACCAAAAAGGAACAGGAAGAAGATCAGATATTAATAAGATAAGTGGTCTACAGCAGTCTAAGATTATTTTTATTTCTAAATGATTAATGTCTTTACAACATTGTACAGCAACCTTGTCATACCTGTAGAGTAGAGCTACTGGAAGTTTTCACAATTTTCCAATACTCATCATATTTATGGGATGTGAATATGTGCAACTGTAGTTTATTGGTCACATTTGACCTATCATTTTAGATGAAACTAAGCTGTAGTGCTTTTGCCAGTAATGACAGAATAACACAGATTTGGGAGCTGCAGTGCAGTGCAAGGCTTTTTATAGAACACACGTAAAATGTAATGATGATTTTTAAAGCTGCCATGTGTGATGGCACATAGACATATACAAACCTGCAGTTAAACAAAAATTACCATGGCCTTTGGGGTTTTATGGGCTAACCGATTACATAGATAGAAAACACAAATTGATTCAAAGAAGGAATAGCAGCAGGTTCGTGCTCCTTCTGGCTTGTGTCCAACCTGACTTAGCCTCAGAAGAGGATGAGTAATTGCCTCAATTAAGAAGACAAAGTTAGAAGGTAATGGATTATCAGATTTTTGCTGATAGTTGATTCTCAAGCCAGGCAAGCAGTTCATTGTAATAGTTCTGCTAAAACTCTGTAGGTGCATTAGATAAAAAACATACCCCCTCTTTACAATGTTCAAGGATTAAAGTAAACAAATCATGGAATCACAACGAGGATACACAAGCACATGGGGTTATTAACCGCTGGAATGACCGGAATAAATCACCTCACTTTTCCTTTTTAATGGCTCAGGTGCAGCAGCAGCCTTCTGTGTTGGTCACATCAAGGTGAGCTGGGCAGTGTGGGGTGAGCTGGCCTTAGGACTGTTCTCAGCTGTGGGGACAGGTGCAGTCTTTCTTATGGCACTCACCAGCAGTATATGGGCCTGCTATGCTGGTTACGCCATATTCAAATCATGCTACATGCTCCTCATCACCATCACAGCGTAAGTACATTTGTATTTGTGATATTTTCCTGTGATCTCAGTGATGTTTTCAGACAGTTTGAATCTCCAGATTTCAGATTGCTTCAAACCTCTCCATGGAATGCTATGCTCTGATGTTTGGGATCAACACGTTTGTAGCCCTGGCATTGCAGACTATATTGACTGGTATTGTTGTTGATGAAGCTGCTCTAGGATTGGACATTGTCACTCAGGTACATAGATTTGTCCACATTATTTTAGTAGTATTGCATTTTGTAGCAAGTGCGCAGCAAAGAGTAAACATTGTGTTGGGTAGCAGGCCCTGAAATAGATAGGATAAGGACATGGTGACATCTGGTGGCTGTATCCTGCTAAGTCATGAGATAGATTGTGTTTGAATTTATGGCTCAGTAAGGCTTTTATAACTATATAAGTGGTTTATAAGTAGTGTTTAATTAGGGAGTTGTAAACTATTAATGAATAATGAAATAATATAACTATAAACTATACAAGTGATCTTAAATATGCAACCATTGTATATATCCTGCACTTTACTGCTATTGCACTTCTGGTTAGACCTAAACTGCATTTCGTTGCCTTGTACCTGTACTTGTGTAATGACAATAAAGTTGAATCTAATCTAATCTAAATAACTATTTCTGTTAATAATAGACCATTTTCAACCTTATTGTATTTAAATTATTTGTTACCTTTCTTTGCAGTTTATCGTCTATGGGAGCTACTATGCAGTAATCTCAGTGCTGTTCCTAATTCGAGGGACCTACACAGCTTGCACACGTCAACAGTGTTCAGAAGAAAAAGTGCAAGACTCTGGTGTGGAAGTGTTTGAAGAACACTTTTGACTCAGGACAATAAAATATTTTGATAGAGGAACAAATGACTGCATGTTGCCTTTTTGCTTTGGAAATAAAACCCATCTTCAATAAAGCTAAGTAGGGCTGACAAGTGTTGAAACTAACTGAACTACCTCTGGGACACGTGGGTAACTCTGGGTGAACTGAACAATAATCAAGCCTGTGCTGTACTGACACTGGTAATTGATTAACCAACGGAAGAGGCGTTGGAGGAGTAACGTACATAAAGGAATTCATGCACACGAACGGATCAAGGGACAGAGGGAGTTGTGAGAATGGAAGAAGTGAGACGATGGAAAGCGGACTGGAGGTATCCAACTGCACTCCTGTGTATTTACGGTTTCTTCAGCACAGTCAAACCTCTCGAGCCGTTTCTCATCCCATTCTTGACTGGACCAGACAAGAATCTAACAACAGAACAGGTAAAACACTAACAATTAAATGCAGTACAATCAAATCTTACAAAGTGTCTATACCTATAACATTTTACTCAAACAAATACTAAGAGGTAACTGTTATCAATCTGTAATCATGACCTTTAATTTATTGCTATGATGTAATGTGATTACAAACAGATTATTACGCTGACACTGCTCCTTTCCTGACAGGTAAACAATCAGATTTTCCCAGTGTGGACCTACTCTTACCTTTCCGTGCTGGTGCCGGTGTTCCTGCTCACTGATTGGTTGCGGTACAAGCCTTTGGTAGTGTTCCAATGTGTCAACTTGTTCATCACAACGGCATTGCAGCTCTGGACTCAAGGTGTACCGCCATGCAGACCATGCAGTTCTTCTATGCGGTGGTGACAGCCAGTGATGTGGCTTATTTTTCCTACATCTACAGGTCTGAATGAACAAAATATGTAGCGGCATCCTTCTGGTCTTGTGTCCCATTCAATTTGAATGTGTTTTTTCTCCAGTGTTATAGATTTGAAGAGGTACAAGAAGGCTACGTCTTACTGCCGTAGTGTGCAACTCTTGGGGCAGACAGTGGGTTCTGTCCTGGGGCAGCTTCTAGTCAGCTTTGACCTCATGTCCTACAACAACATCCTTGTCTTTACACTGGTTCTTACATCCATAGCTCTCTTCACATCCTGCCTTCTGCCAATGCCACAGAAGAGCATGTTCTTTCACCGGAAGAACATAAAACATGACACTGAGCAAACTGATGTACAAGCAGATAGAACTGTGGACACACCAAGGATGTCTAATGAACAAATAGAAAGTGATATCAAAGGAGAAACCGACTAACAGTTTGAAAGGAATTGAATCTGTTGAAGAAAACCGTTGCGGCAAAGTTCTTCGTCAGTTGTGGAAAGACTTTGTCCAGTGCTATTCCTCCAGATACCTGCTTTATTGGTCCATTTGGTGGGCTATGGCAACTTGTGGCTATAACCAGACAGGCAACTATGTCCAGGTCAGCTGAATATATTACATTATGACACAACAAACTGACATGCGTTATATTGTTATACCACTGTTTTCAATAAGCCTAACATACAGTATAACTGGAATTCAGAGGATGTAACAAGAATAAACATTGTTTGCTGGGACTGTATGTGTAACCCCCAGAATGCCAGTGATGTTTATGCAATATTCCAGGTGCTGTGGGAGCATGTGCAGCCCTCTCAGAATTTCACCATCTACAATGGAGGAGTGGAGGCTGTTTCCAACCTTTTGAGTGAGTATGCAGTAAGCACAAAGAAAAATATATTAATTTGAACAACTCCCTTTTCAAGGTGCAGCAACAGCATATGGCATAGGCTTCATTGAGGTCAGATGGGAGCAGTGGGGAGAGCTGGCACTGGGCGGTTTCTCTGGACTTGGCGCAGCAGCGCTCTTTATGATGACCTTTATAGGCAACATCTGGGTGTGCTACATGGGGTACATCATTTTCAAGTGTCTGTACATGCTGTTAATAACCATAGCCATGTAAGTGTTGAATTATATAATTATGAATGAATGGATTTCACTTTTGTAAACAGTGCACATTGCTTTTCTTAGGTATCAAATTGCAGCTGATCTGTCAATGGAAAGATATGCACTAGTGTTTGGAGCAAATACCTTTGGGGCACTAGCTTTGCAGACAATCATTACATCTGTAGTTGTTGACAATGGGGGGCTGGGTCTAGCCATCATTCCTCAGGTAAGACTTATGTATAATATATAAGATAAAGTGTGTTAATCCTTTTTTAAATGATGTAATTGTAATAACTTAAATTTTCTTTGCAGTTTACAGTATATTCAAGCTATTTCTCAGTCATTGCTATTGTTTTTACTCTGAGAGGACTTTTTTCCATTTGGAAATTTAGAAGAGATAAAGGGAAAGCACCACCAACCTTTGAAGAATACAGATTCTAATTTATCACCATTGTATTCTTTGTTGTGTAGTAGAAATAAAAGATTTAAATTACTGATGGCAACACAATGAATATAAACTTTTTTTGTTTAAAAAAATCACAAGATGGTAAACATTCATATAAATGAACAGTTTGGTCTTTTCTTCTTACTTAAAATTTATTTTAATATATATATATACACTGTATATATTTACACATTAACTTAAAATGTTCTAATACTCATTTAATGCAAGTGGTTTTCAGTTTTATCAGTCATTCTTGTTTCCCACCCAGTATGTTAAGAAGCATTGTATTCACGCAGAGAAGGGAGTCACCTGCCCCTTCCTAAAGCAGCACTCACAGCTTTCACCTGCTACTATCACAATATACATCCTTATCTTAACTGAGCACAGCTTAAATGGTTCCTGCAGAAATAAAGAGTTTGTTTGGTTCTTTACAAATACAATTAAAGGCAGTTCCCCATAGCACTTCCAAGCAAAGTTCTGTCTTAATGTGGTATTTCAGATACAAATACTGATATGCACAAAAGAGATTATTTCCTTGAAGAAAAACATGTACAGAAATGCAGCATAATGAATGGGATGTACTGTACGCATATAACTTAATTTCAGCCATTTTGATTATACATTGTGGCTCAGTTGAAGCCAAATTCACAGGTTAAATAGAGAGGAGGGGATCAACCTCTCCCTCTGCACAGTCCAGCGCTTTCTTTTGTAGTCATAGACACTGTGACTGTCCCTCACACCTCTCATCTGTGACACAAACTGCCATACAAAATACAAATCCTTACAAAAAGTTTTTTTTTCTTTTTTAAAGCTACTTGTGAAACAATAGGTGCAAGCGCGCCATTGTTGACCCTGTTGTGGAGCTATTTATGTTGGTTGCTATAAGAAGGGGTTTGTTGAGGAGCCTCCAGCGGGATACTGCACTGGCGGCCCGGCTCCCTAAGAGAAGAAACATGAGAATACACAATAAATATCCCAGAAAAAGCTGCTGATAGATCACATCTTGATAGCTTATTACAAAAAAAGGGAATGGAATATTGATCCAGTATATTTGCACTCTACACTCTAAGTAAGTACTACTTACAAGGAATGGGTTACTAGAAACCATAGGTCCAGCCATTGTCTGCCCAAAGGGAGTGACAACAGGTTTTGCTTGACCAAAGCCTGCATATCCTGCACCTAAAAGATTTAATTCAGACTTTAGAACATGTATATCCATGTGCTTTAAAAGTTATACAACAAGCACTAACTAACTGTTAGCATTATGGCCCTAAACAATTTAAACTGGATACCTATACGTTAGTAATAACTGCAAATACACATATTAGAAACGGACCGTTGGATTGTTGTGGATAAGCTGGAGCCGGAGGAAAAGGAGCCTGGCCAGGAAACTGTTGTTGAAAAGTTCCACTAAAACTGGTGGGGAGGTTGAAGCCTGCTGTGTTTCCAAATCCAGACGGCATACTCATGGAGGCTGTGCCAAATGAAGCTGTATAAGACCATGAAATGGTTAACAATGTACCTAATACAAGATGCAGGTAGATTTTATGTGGTTGCCCGTTAATGCACACACAAAACCCAAAACTGAAGCGTGCATAGCAAATATAGGCACAGCAGAAGAAGAAGCTGAGCACACTATAGACCTACCAAAATGGGGAGGAATAGCCTGCCCCTGAAGTACCCTCATCAAGCCTGTCCAGTAAGCCAACAACAAAAAGACACATCTAAATCTCTCAGCCTATTCAACCCTATTATTTTTTAGCTTTTTGATGCATTTGTTTATGCCATATCCACATATACATGAACATACCTGCTGCAGCCACATTAGCTGCTCTGCCGTTGCTCTGGAATGGGTTGGTAGGAGGAGCAGCAGCAGGGCCAATGCCAGCAGCTACAAAAGGATTAGTTGACTGAGCTATGGGAGAGATGGGTATAAGATACAAAGGAAGAACGTAAAATGTTGTCTGTAGAGCTTGCACCAAGAGTAGATATTAGTTTACGTTATCCCCAATTGCTGTTTGGTAGTAAAAATACATTTCAGAACAAAGCTTTTCAGCTCACCTCCAAAACCTTGAACCATTGCAGGCAGAGACTGTTGTGCTTGAGCTGTTGTAGCACCATTATCTGATGCAAATACACTTCTGCAGAAAAACAAATCCAACATCAAAGCTCATCATGAGAGGCAGAGACAAAATAACATGCACAGGGCATGGGTTTAGCTCAGCATCGTACATCTAATGCCAAAATCACAGTTTAGAGTTCTGCCTCACCCATGTGATGTGCTGGTGGTGTTGTAAACAGGAGCAGCAGGAGCTGAGGGGCCAAACACAGTATCAAGCTCAGCTAAAGCAGCATAGCGGTCCCCTCTGGCCGGTTGGCTCTGTGGCAAGCCAGCCACTCCTGCTGAAGCCGCTGTACTTGTGCCACCAGAGATACCACCTCCTGAAAGAGAAGCACACAAACCAAACGCAAGTTCAATCAATCACTAATTAGGCTAATTACAGTCAGATCCCAAGGTAGCTGCCATATTCAACCTAGTAAAAATCACAAGGATCAATAGTTAGAAAAATGTGGATATTTTAGAAATAATTACAGTTTAGAAAAAGGACAATAACTTACAATAACAGCCAAGCACCAATTTCACATAAAATTGTGACAAATTATAACCAAGGGGGACTTTTATGCTTTTGTAATCTATTGTACAAAAGGTAACTTGTCCTTTGTGAGTGGCATGTCATCTAAAGGCTGATCCTGACAGCAGACTCCATACAGGCTTATCCGTATATTATTCGTACTTGGCTTAGGATAAGCAAAAACTGGACCTTCAGTAAAATGTCAGGGAGATACGATTTCAGAATAACAATCCGAAATAGTTTGACGTGGTCTATTAGTGAGTTGTTAATTGTTGTCTCTAAAACTGGCTAGGCAGGAGTAGTTTACCTTGCTCTGTTTTGGCAGAGCTAAACACATTATCCAGGTCAGCCAGGGCTGCGTATTTTTCAGCAGGGGTACTAGTATTCTGTGCAGCTTCTCTGCCAGCTCCTGTGGAGTTACTCTGGGAGGAGGAACTGAAGGATCCAAAGTCAGCACTACAGGATTTGGGGAAGTTGTCAAAATTCGCAAAATTGGTATTTGATAGTCCCCCTGAGGTGCTACCTGCGTAGAAGAGAGAGATCGAGAGTCATATGGGGATCTTGTTTTCAGTGCTAAAGAAAGTCATAAACAGGTTTCACATGGAGAGAAGAAGCTGCATCAAAGTGTTTAGTCAGACTAGGCAACTATGGAAGGCAAAACATTATGGTTTTGTATTATAAATATGACCTGAAATTAGAACTGTCAGGGAAGGTCAGCTTAATTTAGGCTACTCTAAGAAACTACTGACTGAGTTACGAAAATATTATGTAGTTTTCTTCTTCCTGTATATACCACTTTGTACCAGAAAGAACATGAATATCTGCCCCCAAAATGGATTTTCATAGACCTGTTGAAACCTTGGATCCATTAGGTCTCATAAACCAAAGCATTACAATCCCTAAGTCAGTGTTTAAAGAGTAGGAACCTGCATTCTTTTGCCCATTTGGTTTTCATATAAAGTAGTGTCAGTATGTTTCAGATGCCACCATATGCTTAGTGAGATACACACAACTAGTGAGGAAAGGATCACTACACACTGGTGGCAAAAGCAAGGGACAAGCTCAGAGACTTACTGTGTGCAGCCTGAAGAGGCAGTGCAGGGGCAAACTCACCCATACTGCGACTGGATGAGAGCACTGTGAATGCTGGCAGTCAAAAACCAAAGCAAAAAAGGATAGAAACAAAGCAATGAGCCATGTAGAATTAAGTAGACAAACAGACAACAACAAGCAGTGATCAAACTTAAAATATAAAATCAATGCAAATAATGGCAGAGCAAAAGCAGGCAATAGGACATAGAGTAGTGCGATTATCTTCTAAAGCTACAAGAGATGAGATTTCAGCTTCAGCCCCGTGCTACTCCACAAGCTGTGTTCCTAGATTCCACAGGAGAGCAGTGTTGCACACATCATGTTCAATAAACGAAAGGCCAGCGCACAAGTGTATGTGTCACAGTTAGCTTGAGTGCACCAGACAGAAGTTAAGAGCCTGAGTTAGAACAGAAACAGCCTGTTACTGCAGTGCAAAGTACTATGTGGTGCTGTCCGGCTACAGGAAATGCTTTGAGGGAAAGATGAGATAGGGATAAGAGTTTTTTTCCATGGCTAAAGTATACACTGTTAAAATAATCTGTAATATTTAGAATGAAAAACTATCACTATCAATGGTAAATATCTGTAAAAGGCAAAACATTCCTGTAATTATTTTCCCAATATATTACCTTAAACCATTTACATGGTTATATGTACTGTTATATGTACTATACATATGTAGTAAGTAGATTTTTTTTTGTTTTTATGTTTAAGTATTAACTATGACACTATAACATTTTGAGTTGCTTTATGTATGTGCCAAATTGTCTGTTAGTATTTTTTACAGTAAAAGTTTAAGGCAATTAATACTTGGGTCACAAGCATTTCATTTCAGAGTGCACTGATCTATGGAGCATGAAGAAACTGTTACACATGGAAAATATCTTACAACAGTTAAAGCATACAACAGAAAAAAAAAGAAAGATTATGTTACTGATCAGTATGTGAATGTTTGATCATTTAAGAGCTAATGTTTCCGGTTTAGACTGCATTTTATTTATCCACGTGCCGAGCAGACTCTACCTGTGTTTGAAGCTGGAAATGGTGCAGAGGGGAAACCACTTGTTGAGCCAGCAGTGGTCCCAAATGTATCAAAGTTAGCAAAGTCTGCATTTGCACTGGTATTCTGAGGCGCTGGCAGAGGGTTGAGTGACAAAGACAACAACAAGGAAAACAATGGGTAAGATGTCAGATGGTGGTTGACACATTACATGGCAAAAAAAACTATGGATGACAACAAATGCTTAAAACAATAAATAACATAATGCTTTCAAAAATTATGTGAATGCCAAGTTATAAAAAACACCATGATGCTACGAGATGCACATTTATGCTCATAGTGCTTAAAATTTGACACAAGGGTATGTGTTGATGTCTCTTTATGGGGAAATGACATGACATTACCCTGCACAGGGAAAGGAAACACTAATAGCTTTATGCTACATTAGTAACCATGGAGATGGGGGTCTGGCCATTGCTCCTCTGATAATACAGTCAAGCTTTGCAATTATGAAGAAATGATCAACAAATGGTCCAAGATCGACTATCAACTATAATATATAAATATTTCTGATGTACGCTGCTGACCTCTTGGCCAGGTCACTATTGTAAATTAGATCAATGGGTTTTATCTGGTTAAATTAAAAAAATGGCAAATAAATATATAAATGAGGGACTGGGGTTTCTCAAAAAGGGTTAATAAATGCCACTGCTCTACGTAATATATCAAATATATAAAAAATAACACACAAACAGGTATGTTTCTTACTTGACGTGTGGCTGTTGAAATGTGCAAAGTTAGCAAAACTGGAATTGGTGCCAGTATTCATGTTTGGCGGGGCAGCAAAGATGTCGCCACCCAAGTCACTGAGGAGGTCAAACTTCTTGTCATGGAACGGCTGCTGATGGGATTGTCCACGGCTCACTACTGGAGACTGTACCAAAAGAAATAAATTAAAAAAATAAGGTTTTAGGTGAGGAAACCCCAGAAGTCAATTTGTGACTTGAGTCTACCTAATAACAAAAGTCAAATGGAGATATAAGATAATATTTCTCTAACCTGGTTGGGTGGCGTGTTCTTGTTGAGGTGTAGTGTGGGGGCCGAGTCTCCCAGCAGGGACTTGAGGGGTCGAACCTCTGGGGTGCTGCTTGTGCTGCTGTTTGAGGAGCCTGAGATGGATGCATGGACCGAAGCCACAACTTTGGCCTGCTCTGGAGGTACATACCTAGCCACCCAACACAACAATTATAAATAATAAGCAATAAATAGACATTCCATTGCTACTATGTAAAAATTAGTTAGTTATAATTGGTTGAAAATATAATGATTTGAAAGTGACAATTACTTAAATGCCATTGCCAGAGCTAGTATTTAGTTACTGGGAAAACCCCAGGCAACTGAGAATTTTTGCAGCAAGTTGTAACATGTTGAGACAGAGACACGTAACCATTGCCAATCTCTTTTTAGTAAATTAGGTTTGTTCAAAAATCACACTACTTCAACAATGGACCGTTTAAATTGTATGCCGTTTTTATGATGACCTACATTTTGGCCAATTTAAAGAAGGGTATCTGGTGAGCTGCTTGAGGCTAACTGCTATGAGCTGCCTGTGAGACATTCCAAGCAAGAGAGATAAACAAAGACAAAGTAACATGCACCCTGCCAAAGCATCTTTGCACAGGTCACTGTCTCTCCAACAGGCTTACCATCTCTTCTTTTCATATTTTTCTTGAAGGAACTCTTTCACTTTCTGTGGCTCTCTGAAGTCGGGTATTGATAAGGTACGGTCATCATGAAGGCCAAGCCAAATCTGTTTACAAACCTGGAAAAATATCAAGTACAATTCGTTAGATCATAGGAAACACAAAAGCCACCTAAGAATTTGGTGATTCTGATACTGTGTACAGAAATTATGTAAATATGCAATGTTCTTGGAGTTGAACCTAAAATATAAATTTTTTTAAAAAGTGTAGAAAAATTTGTGTGCAAACTCAAAATGGTGCTTCAATGTTGCGCACTTTAAGCTACTGTGGCTCTTGTGGCTGAACCGAAACCTAACTGCGTACATTTTATTGCACGCTGTAGAATGCCATGCATCTGATTCAGGTGTGATGGAACCTGAAGGCCACAGAATTGATAAAGCAGCCCTGAAGTATATTTTCAGTTTTAACCTTGAATCACCTCAGTATCAGGCGACTTTGCCACAGCTTTTAATAGGCTTGTTTCCCGATGGCATTGCTCTATTTTGCACTCCATTTACCAGAAACTGTTTTAGAATGATGCACTCTGTAAGATGGTGAACAGGAACTTACTAGGATTAAACAGGAAAGAACACATTGCACATCTATTGTCATCAGAATGTGTGTATCACAAAGACTGGGGAACTGCTGTAATGTTATGCATTATGTTTATTTAAACATACAAGCCTTTATGTCAAAATAATTAGTCAATCAAATAGAGCCCTACATTGAAAATGAGGTGCAACCAAATAACATTATATGGTTAAAAAGCCGTGTATTTCTTTATATTAAATTTAAATAACTTTTAGCTATAAGCAAGGGGAAATTAAATCAAATACATTACAGCTACATTCCATGCCATCAAATTGCAGTGGAGCAGATACTGATATAGTGTCCACCTAAAACTACCTGAGAGTGCATCGAATCACCTAACTTCCGGTTAAAGGACGACCGCTCTACCACTGAGCCCTAATATCAGAATAAATGCAGCAAGTTGGTGTAATAAAATGTACATAAAGCATGCTCACACATTGTTAATGCCCACCTCATTGCCATGTTTCTGTAGGAACTCAATTTCTGATTGTGTGAAGGTTGTCATAGAGATGGACTTGACTCTGTGGGGTGGATTAAGTCCCCGCCTGCGGGTAAAGAAAGAGACGGGCGTTAGTTAAATATATTACATGTGAAATACTTCAAGTTCTGCTTCTCAGGTCAAGGTCATTTAATTAGCGTTTTGAGGGTCTGCTTTTCAAAAAGTGAAAGAAACTACAAAGACCTAATGAGAGACAGGTGAATAGAAAGGGTGTAAAAAGTTACAAACCACATGAGTGCCAAACTAAACTGAAGCCGTCAGTGCTGTTAAAAGAACAAGCAATCTGTCTTAATATAGAAACTTCCATTACGCAGTAACACCCACTTGCCCACACAAGCTTTATTCATTCTTTTGAGGAGGTCACCGCTCACGCCACACCAGGCCGAGTAAAAAAAGTTTCAACAGTCAAAAACAGCCTTTGGTGGCTTGTATATTAAGCTCCAAGCCTGCTTGTCAGACTGTTTATTCTAGATCCATGAGTAAGCAAGAACTAATGCGGCACTGGTTGCAAGGTCACAGTCTTGTTCTCCCACTCAAGGTAAACATTCAGCATATAGCCTGCTGATGTCAGTGTGGCACAAAAGGACATACATGGCTGGGGTTTTCCCAAAATAAAAAAAGCCAGGAGTTGAAATTCAAAAAAATGTTTGCCTCGTCTGTTACATTGCCTTTAAAGTTTAAAGCAACCTTGAGCAAATATTTGGGTATGTAAAATAACAATGCACAAGACAGCTCTAATTAAACAAAACCTATTACACACCAGATCATAAAAGGCATTTATAACATACCGTATATCTTTTGTGTTAGGAGTAATTTGTCTGTACAATAATATAAAGAAGACCCTGTCTTATTTGTATTTGAAGCAGTCTGAACTATCCCAGGAATGCACAGTGTGTCAGTGAAAGTTATGTAAAAAATATGCTTTTTGTTAAAATAATTCCAAAATTAATGCCAGTGTTAAAAATGTTACCTCCCAAACAACTGAGTAGGACTTGTAGCATGTTGTACATAGGAGTCATGGTCCAAAGACAGTGTAATACTAGACTCGACTGCTAAATTATTCACTGCCATTTCCCTGTACAAAACTTGTTCTCATGTCAACACATCCGTCATTCAGCTGACTGTTCGGTAAAGTGACACAAACAATAGGGTATATTATAACAGCTAGCCCAGATGAAGATTAAAGAAGCTATAAATACGACAACACAGCCAACCCCAGATCACAAAGTTTTACATATACCTTTCAAATAAAAGAGCTATTTTACCTTTTTTTTTTCCATTGTCCGTATTAGTGTCACTCATTTTAAAGTTGTATGTGATAAATAGATTTCACAAAGTGTGATATATTGTATGGTATTATATTTAGAGGATGTCAATTTCATCCTCAAACCATTTCAGTGCGAGTGAATTTATTGTTTTTATTGCCCTGAGGCAAGTGAGTGATCAGATCCTCGTCTCACAAAATGAAACTGGGTCAGATACTAGAAGTTCAGTCGCCCTGAAGGTCTTTGAATGCAGCACTCACAATTGTGTCAAGCAATGGAGAAAAAGCTGTTACTTTATTTCTTGTACTTAAGTTATCAAAATGAAAAATAAATATATTAGAAATGACTTTATAGCTTCTGGGAAAACAACATTCTGGATTCTAGTCTATGCTGAATTCTCTTAGACTGCCTTCTCTTTTTCTGCAGAAAGAAAATAAAATTTTACATTACTATTACTAATAAGTAGTGACGTCAAAATCAGTAACTTGCTACTTCCCAATACATTACAGTTTTACAAACCCTGCCACATATCGTGCAATAAAATAATCATGAACTAGAAGAGACTGAAGGAAAAAGTGTTCATTTGCATATTGTAACAGCTTGAGGGTTAGAGAAACTGGCAACATTAAATGTTGCACCATTAACCACTATACAGTGAGAACATGCGTCATAGTTTCAATCATTGCTTACCTGCTTTCAAACAAAACAGTAAAGAGACCATGATGGCTGTCGCCTCTTAATGTGGCAACAGTGACATATCCCATTATGGCCACATGTTGGAACCAAGTGGGGTAACTTCCTGACAGGAGCCCGTTCTCTATAAAGACACATTGTGAGCCATGTTCCTCCTGGGAAAGCCTCCACCTTAATGAGGAATGTGTTTCCACAGCAAATTCCAGCTCCATGAAACAACCACAAATATAAGAGGAGCTTTTTGTAACAAACTAGGTAATTGTGGGCATCTTATCACCCAAAAAAAATATGTAAAAAACATTACTGTCCAGTAGGAAGAAGAGGCTTTTTTTTCCCCAACTTGAATTTTGCAAGAGGATATTTCACACATAGGTGCAAAAGACAGTGCACATAAAAGCTTAAGTCAATATTAACAAAGAATTAAAAGGAGTAAATTCAAAACAAAATAGGAAAACTTAGAATAAAGCAGTGGATTGTTGAAAAGTGAACTCAAAAAAGAAAAGATGACAGTTAACTTTCCATCACTTCCTTTTGGCTCGTTTAAAAATCACATGCTGCTGATGTAGCTGCACAGTGAGTCCATACCACTTCCTGCGCTTACAATCACAACAGCTCATAGCCTCTGGTGCCGGGCTCAGATAAGCCCGGCACCGGTCTCTCAAATCCTCACTTCTGAGTAGGGTACATCACTGTCATACAAATATAATGAAGCTATTTTAACTAATGCTGATTTTTTTAAGCTACAAGACCGACGTTGTGTTGACCGCACCAAACCAAAAAAGTGATAGTGATGTCATTGCCAAGTGTCTTTTACTTCAATGCTCTTTGTAAAGCAACCTAGTAAGTCTAAAGGGAAGTCAAACATTTAAATTCATGTGAGTATAACTCAAAATCATCTCTTGGCTTTTGCCTATTTAAATATTATGAAACTTTAATCAAGAAGTCTTTTTTTTTTTTATATATTCTCAAACAATCTAAAAAGTTCACTTAGATTAACCACACTTTTGCTTTGATAACTTTTGTCCAGTGACCTGTGGCTTAACACCACTGTGTCCTTGACTCACACAATATGGAGATAACAGGACAGTTACAGTTAAATTATTCTTTTCCAGTACCCATCAGAAGCACACATGCACACAAATGACTTGACTGCAGATATTGTCCACGTGGTTTAGAAGAAGAGGGTGGGTGCCTTTTGTCCCAGAGGCAGAACATTGGATTTTATTGGCCTACACTAAATTTTTACCTTTAACAATAGTCACAATATCACACCATATATAAATGTGGATGGAGAGATGACAAACCTGTAACCTATTAATATGATACCGTTACTATATGTGATGTACTCACTTCTGAATTGAGGTGGGTTATCTTTAGCTGAATCAGAAGAAATGGAATGCTTCACTAATCCCAAATCCTGGGCTACAGATGCTTGGTTACACAACTACATTGGAAGGCTTTAAGTCAGTCAGTGCTACATTATGCAGGCCATACAGCATATAATGTGGAGTTTTGCGGGTTGCCAGTCAAAGCTGTACTTCTAAATAATAATATTCAGCCTTACTTAATAGAAGACTAGTAACTCTCTAACGGCCCCTGTCTTTTTATGAATGTGTAGCGTTACCAGTTCATATTTAATTATTTATCTTTTCACAGTATTGAATTACTTATTAGAACCCTACACATTGTAATACAAATGCAATACAAATTTTAGTTATCCTTTGTATGGAAATAGAGCTTGGTTAATAGTGTTAACAGCAACTTGTAGCAGCAGGCAACTGGCTTATCTGAAACCTAGCTGGCAAGTGTAAGATAAGTTAACTGTCTAGCACTGGGAGCTAAAGTTAGCCGCTATCTCCAAGGATTGCTAACCCACCATGTTAAGCACCTCTATCTACCCCGCCCAATACAATGCAACAAATAACAGCAAACCAGCATAAGACCACATTGACACAGATTGTTACGTCTCGAACGTTAGCTAGCGTTGTGCTAACTGGCTATGGTCCACGCATGTTACTAGCGGTTGAAGGGTATCGAAATGTTATACAGTGTACGCCATGTCTAAATTAAGGTCACTGGACAAGTTAATACTTACAAGATGCCAGAGCAGGAGGTGCACACAAAAGAGCCGACAGTCATGTTGGCATAGGTTGGGCCCCGCTGGTCGCAGTCAAAGCACTTTCTGTTGGGAGGCAAACTCGTCATTTCTCTAAGCATCTTCAGATGTTTCTCCTCCTGTTTTCGTTTCGCACTCGCCGCCATGGTAAGGGCTATCTAGGACAAATAAACGGGGAGATTGGCGGGCCAGCTATGAGAGAAATAGAGAGCTGTGCTTTTAAACGACAGCCGACCAGCAATGATAACAGGGAGGGACTGGGGAGCTGGCACCGTAGTCGGGGCGGCCTCGCTTCTCCTCTACAAGGAGTTTGAGGCGTTGAACTGGGTTAGAGTAAGGAACAAGAGGTTGACAGCCCCACACTTCCGCTTTCGTCTAAATTCCGTTATAGGTGTGTGAAATAGATTCTGTGTAAATACGACACCACTGTAAATGCCATTTACCGCATGAACACAGCGTTGCAGTTACATCTCGCATAAACTATAAATTGCATGCTGCTATTGTTGAATGTAATGGTGTAATGTTCATCGGTGCCAACGTGTGCCACAAGCTACTGAGCGCCAAATCATGTATCCTAATAAGTAGTATCAAAGTGTAATTTAAAATAATCCTTGATAGTTTTAGGAATGAATGAAGAATTACCAAAAATAAAAATACTAATGCTGCCCTTATAAAAAGCGCCACAATATTCAGATCATATGGTAGGAACTATCTTGACTCTTGCTTAAAAAAAAAAAAAGAAGTCTTTGGCTGTTGTCAAGGCCACTACACGATTATAGTAAACCACTGCCACCGTGTGGAAGAGACGTGCTATTGCAATGTTTTACAGAATGTAGAGTAAATTAAACCACCTTTGAAAAATGTAAAATAAACAAGAAAAAATTTATAACATTTTATTTTATTTACATAACAAAATGGTCATTATTTACAGAAAGATGAATATCCAGTGCTGTCATTTACAGTGGACTACATCAGAATGATCCAATGAGGTTGAGGACCATGGATATTTATTTGTATTAAAAATGTAAAGATAACTGGACAGATGAGTCAGTTTTTCTTTCCATCTTTACTCATCTAGAGAATGTAATTCAAACATTTTTAGGATGAGGTGTTAATTGCTACTGACTGCCTGAATTGATGGCGGCTGTTGCTCTTGTTGAGGAGAGAAGTAAATAGGTTTTCGGTTTTCAGCGAAGCCATAGAGGTTCCGCAGTGCCACTCGGGCGGCTTCTTCTTCTGCAGCAGCAACTGTCTCTCCTGGACCCTGGGCCAAAAGCTTCTTGTTGCTGAATCAGTAAAGTGGACAAAACAGGACAATAACATGACCATTGTGTGAATTATACTAACATTTTAATTTGGTAACCTTAAACAGATTTTAAGAAGACTTATTACATAAAAATTGAGACACACCTGTATAAGCCAACGAAGTAGAGAGGAAGGACGGTGCTGGCTCCTGCAGACCTGATGAGGCGAGGCTCTGGTAGATGAATATTCCTCTCTGTCAGCTCTTTTATTAGTAGGCCCATTGGATTAACCACTGTCCATAAATCAAATAGGTCCTTTCCAATCATTTCAGTCACTAGAAAATCCTAGAATTAAACAGAAAGGTGAAACTTGACAACCTACTGTCACCAAGTAACTGTATTGTCTATATAATGACGACCATACGGTGCTTCTTACCCTGAGAAAAAAGCCTGCCCGTTCAGCTCCACTACTCTCCTGAAGTGCTCCTATCACTGCCATAAATGTAGAATAGAGAACCTCATCAGGCACCGGGAATTCAGCACTCATGGTGAGTTCTTCAATGCCTAGATTTCTTGATACATAGGCCACAGTAGCTAAACCTGAAAGATGCCCTATAATACTCTGCGTCCCTTCACTGGGCAGGCATGGGAAGCTGGCCCTGCACCATTCAGTAAGGAATCCTTTGGTGAAAGCTTCCCCCTTGGCACTAAGCGGAATATTATCTTTCAGAACGAGAGCGGTAATCTCCGAGTCCATTCCCAACCCATGTCTCCTTTCCGTCTCCGCTTTAAGGTAACACGGGTTTACAAAAGCCCTTTTCAGAAGCTCCAAGGAGAAGTTCTCGTGAAGGCGGTTGCTGAAAGCTTGGACCTCTGCGTGATAATCCCAATTAGGCTTCTGTGAGCTACAAAACATCAAAGACATTTTCTTCAGTTCATGAAAAATATAAAAACGTTTCTTATAATGATAATGGCCAACAAGAGTTAACAAATCTCATTAAAAATAACGTATAATAAGACCTTTTAATGATATGTAATCACAGCTTACACAATGTAAAATCCCTTTTTAATACACCTTTATGGCCAAGAAATGTACATGAGAGACTGTAGCGCTCAACCAATCACAGCTCAGAGAAGAAAACACAGACTATCCACATGACAGGAGCTAGAATTCACTGAAAGCTAAAAAAAACTGGATTTTATTATCACTGATGAACACCACAATTAGTGGAATTAAGTAGAAATATTGCTTATTACTATTACAAGGAATCTACACAACGTTTTACTATTTTGCATTACGCTGTAAACAGAATGGGAAGTATTTGACACAACTTGTTTTGACAGTGAGTAATTAAGTAGTATAAATGACATTACAGTCCTAGCTTTAATTTCAGTAAAATATGGAAGGACGCTCTGTGTTAATGGTGCTGCTTCGGTGTTTGTGCCAACCAAAGTATAGAAACTAAACTAAATTCTAATTACACGTATTTTTGTTTCTAAAAAAATTTTTAAATCCTTTTATTTTTATTTCTAAAAAGACGCAAGCTTACTAAAACAATAAACTTAGACACTCAACCTACACCAGTGGCCTTGAGACGCTCCCTACAACGCTTGTGTGCTAATTAGCTAGCTAACCTAGCTCACCGTGGAGTTGGCGGTGGCGGTCCGTCAAGCTTCAGTTTCTTTGCCATCAGATACGTGTAAGCTTTCATCCATCTCTTCTTCTCTCTCACTTGCGTTAAAGACACATTTCTACAGACCTTCTGACAGTGAATTCCTACAGTTAGAGCACCACGATTCAATAAAATCCCCGCGGCCATGACGTCCGTAAACTAACAGCCAAGTGTAACGCTTAAACGTGCCCGACGCGGAACAAAAACTGACCTTGCTTTGGGCCGTTTGGCGCAACCATAGCAACACACATCAACTGTAGCTTACTGAGCCGACTGTGGTGTGTAGCTACAGGGAGAAATAGCAATTACTTTGGATTTTGAAGTTTTGGTAAGATGGGAGATGAAATTATACCAAAATCCCAAATGGAAGGTGACGACTTGAAATCGACAAATTTTTCTAGTGAAAACAAACTAAACAGAACGACAAAGTTTAACGTTCAAGACGAAGACAAGAAGAAGGAAAAGGTAACGCTACTACAGCAAAGCCTGGAGCAAGAAAAGAAGCTAAAACAATCAGGACCACGAATCACTAAGACGTTTCTGAAAGATCACTGTAAGCAGCATAAACTTTACTCAACACCCTACCTGAATGACACATTATACCTGCATTTCAAGGGCTTTTCAACCATAGAGAATTTAGAAGAATACACAGGACTTAAGTGTCTTTGGTTGGAAAGCAATGGCCTACAGCGCATTGAGAACCTGAACGCCCAGACTGATCTGCGTTGTTTGTTTCTCCAGCAGAATCTCATTCACAAGCTGGAAAACCTCGGAAACCTGCAAAAACTCTGCACTCTGAATGTCTCCAACAACTTTATACAAACCATAGAAAACATCTCCTGTCTCCCTGACCTCAGCACGCTTCAAATTGCCCATAACAAATTGGAGTCTGTGAAGGACATAGACCACCTGAGTCGGTGTATGTCCATCAGTGTGTTGGACATGTCCCACAACTTGTTAAACGACCCTGAGGTCCTCACGGTGCTGGAGACTATGCCAGACCTGCGAGTCCTAAACTTGAATGGCAATGAAGTGGTGAAGAAAATCCCAAATTATAGGAAGACAATAATTGTGCGCCTCAAGCAGCTCACCTTCCTGGATGATCGCCCTGTGTTTCCTAAAGACAGGGCATGTGCTGAAGCTTGGGCGTCTGGAGGACTGGAAGCAGAGCGTAATGAGTGGCAGCAGTGGGAATCAAGGGAAAGGAGAAAAATCCAGGAAAGCTTGGATGGGATGGCACTGATTCGGCAGAAAGCCCTGGAGAGAAAGCGTCTGCGTGAGCAACAAGAGAAAGGTATGTTCTCTTAACTTTACTCATTGCTATTTTAATCAATCAGTTTTATAACAATATACTGTTTCTTTTTTAAGGAGAGACTGAAGATTTGACAACTACCGAGATTCCTTGCCAGGAAAGTGACACCACTAGTTTGAGTTCAGAACAGATTGAGAAGATTGAAGTGTTTGTGCAAGACAGCCTGGATGCTCATGAGGAGTTTTTACAGAATGAAGAAGTACACCAACTAGACAATGAACAGCTTGATGGAGGAGAGTTAGATAAAGAACAGGCAAGTGTAGAGTTAAAAGGAGATCAGTTAGAGAATGATGATATGATAAATAATCCTGAAACAGAAAATGAGGAAGTGAATCCAGAAAAGCTGGCACAAAAAGAAGAAAAACATGACTCTGACAACGTGAACAAAGAAAGTCAAAGTATGAAAAAACTGATGAGCATGTAAAAAGGCAGCCTTTGAGGGCCAAGGAAGCTCAACCCAAATCAGAGGAAGTTCTAACAATAAATGGTCCAGGCCCTCTGGTGACAGAATTTAATGATATAGACGAGCTGGAAACTATCCACCTTCCACCAGACCGCCAGTTGTGCATAGATGATCTGCCGGATTTAGAAGATGCAGACCCAGACGACCATGACTTCATGACAGTGGTGTCCTCGCGGCAAGTGTCCAAACCAGCAATAGTGGTTTTATCTGACGAGGATAAATCAACTCAAAAGCAGATTGAATCTACCCCAGGTTTTGATTCAAGTAAAAATGAATTGTTCTTAAGCAAATCCACAACAAAAGCTTTCCCACTGCTGGATCTGGACGGTGGGGATGTCACTAAAACATTAATGTTCCAACAAAAGGTGGTAGAAACAAAGCAAGTGGCTGCACCACGTTGTCTGATCGAAGAGCTAGACTGAACCTTTAAAATGAAATTACACTGATGAGATACATATTTAAAATGAAACCAGACCATTTTACAATTAATCAATCAATCTTAAGTCCTTTAATTAGGGGAAGATATTTGGCTGTACACTAGGTTATAGTTCTATGTTGGAAAAATATATTTGTGTATACAGTTCTTGATTGTGCCCATTTTTGGAAATGTAAATAAAAGCAAAATTGCACTAATCCGTTTTGTTCATTGGAATTTTTGTGGTAATTCCAAATATTGAGATACATTTAGAGATTCAAGATGGTCTGAAGTGCAAGTACTAAGTGAGAATAATATGGTCAAGAAAAATATAACAGCATGGGACAAACATGATTTTGGCAAGTTTACTAAATTGTATACATCCCCATTCAAGTTACATAGATCTGCAATAAATACATTTGTACACTATAACATTGTAGCTCTATTTTTCAAACTGGGTCAATGATAGCTTTAGCTGAATACCTCACTAAAGCCCAGTGACGTTAACAGATATTTACAGATCATGCCTAGCACGGACCAAAAAAACCCATACTTAATAAAAAAATCAAATATGACTCAACAAAAATGAACAAACATGTAAAAAAATAAAACTGTACATGTTTTAAATAAACAAAGTCATATGACCCGTGTGCACCATGCTCTGTTCGTGTGCCGCTGCCATCCACCCATGTGAGAAGCTAATATCTGACGCACAGAATAAAAAGTGGTAGGATTTTTGTGCCACAAGCAGGCGTTAACGTCGCATCCACACCCAGGTATTGATGAGCCAGAAAGCCACAGTGACCGAGTACAGGATCATCTCTCGCTTTGTCCGATCCTTGTTCTCCTCTTCTAACAGCTGCAGTCTCCGGTTCAACTTGATGAGCTATAAATAAATAATGCAAAGTGTTTTCTCAGTCTGAGGGAGTTGAGTAGATTAGCCCACATATCACAGAATGGGACAACAAACCTGACGCCGCAGAGTGGCTGCATCAACCATAGTCATGTCATCAGCGCTGCTGTCAAAAGAAGCTTCATATGTAGATAATGCAAGCCTTTAAAAAGAAGAATAACAGTTTATATCAAGAGAATATATAATTCTTAATTATGTTGTTAATTATGTCACATGATTGTTTTTTGGACTGAAATGAGAATGAAATGTAGAATAGATTATAAAGAATAGGGATATACAATATAAAGTCAGTTTGCCAGTAATTTGCCAGGTGAAGTTACCTGGTTTCACGCAAGGGGTTGGAGCTTGAAGCTGAACCCCCTCGCAGAGATGGTTTGCTACAGAGGTGAGAGGAAGGGAAATACGGAGGAAGGATAAGTGAAGAGAAGAAAAAAGCATACACCTAACATCTTGGCCCTTCACGCGAGTGTAAACTAATCAACAGAATGGATAATGTATAACTGGCTTGTAACAAATATGTCCAATATTAATGATGAAAGCGAAGTATTAGAGAAGGTTAAGCAAATCCAATTCCTGATGCACTGCACATACTGTTCATACCAGAATATGTCAAACAGTTCCATTCCACTAGTTTTCTCACTCGTGAGAACTTGAATTTTAATAATGGGTGTGATCTAGTTCATCGAACTGCACATCAGTTACTTTTAATATGAAGTGCCTGTCTGTAAAAAGTGTAAAACATATCCCACAATTAACAAGAACCAAAAAACATGCTACTAGCCCAATTGTTCTAAGTTACACAGACAACCAATGGTAGAGCCCTCAGCAAACTGGATATTAGGATGTCACCTGGGTGGGTTCTCATCCAGGACCTCCAGGACCTGCTGGTAGGCCCGACGTGTAGTGGACTGGAGGAAAGACAGAACCCCACTAGCGCTGGAGAGGTTGTGCTCGTCTTCAGCCACAGTTAGAAGGGGGCAAGGTTCAGCAGTAGCTGAGGGTTTTGAGGCGGCACTGCTTAGTGGCCACAGTTAAGAGCAGCCAGAGCAACCCAAAACCAGACAAGAGGGGAAAAAAGAGGAAAAGAGAGGGAGAGAAATAAGGAAAAGGGAATTGTCCTCTGCTTTGTGCCATTTAAACCCACACCAAAAAGGCACAGTGATTTTTACTAAAATGAAATGAATCAAAAGCACTGGCAAGCATGTCATTTGACTGAATCTTGGTGATTCGTTTATTACTAACTGACTATTAATTCCACTACAATGACCCAGAAAAGATGGGACACACAACAAGGAATACAGAATATATAATAAATGTGTGTGAAGGAGAGACAAAACTGATGCACGGCTTATGCATATCCAAGCCAGTACTTACGCAGAATCATTTTGTGTTAGACTATTGTGACGCATAGCTATGTTTTCACTTGCAGAGCGTTCCCGTCTCAATCTTCCTGGGGCCGCAGCTGGAAAAAGAATGCAGTTGACAGTCTTTAGCCTTATTCCAAGAAAACAAATCAATTTAAATTCAACTGAATTACTTAGTTTTTTACTTACTATCTCCTCAGTCTCTGGTGCTGCCTGCTGTTCATCCTCCAGGAAGTCCAGGGGTTGCTCATTAAGAGTAAGCACTCTGGGTGGAGTCTTCAGTGAGAGACTTTCAAGTGGTGTTGACTGGATTAGGTCCAGGTCTCTGGGCCCGTGAACTGTGGCTTACTGTTTTCTCCTGAGAAAAACAAAAACTATTATTGAAAACATTTGAAATCAAAACAGCTACACTTTTGTTTTTAAACAGTTATTTTCATCCCTCACATCACAATAATAACCTTTAGAACATTATAACATTATAACCAATTACCTGATAGAGTGAAAAAAACAAAGTCCTAAAAACATCTATATATGGATGAGTAAATCAACATTACAACACTGCATCAATAATGGTGCAAGGATTAATGTTAACCATAAACATTGACTGAATGCCTACCAGAAACCACAATCCTATCTGGAACCTCCATCATGGCACTCTGGTAGGCACCCTGTGATCCTGAGATAGGGTCATCATGGGCATGAGGGGCCACTTTGAGCATCTCTGGGACACGCATCCTCTGGCTGATTCCTTCAGTGTAGTCCAACTCATACTGGATACGATTTATTTCAGCCATCTCTGCGGCAGGGGAGGGGAATGCTGCTCCGTTCATTTAGCTGAGGAGAATAAAACCTGTTTAGCAACAGAAAACGTAAATAAAAGATGAAATTAAACATGCGTATTGTGGTAGTAGTTCACTCCATTAATTAAAGTTTCTCACAGCAAATATAATATAAGACTTCAAACAGACTTCCTGGCGCTCTTACACACGATGCCTCTGCAGACTCTACGCTAAAGCTTGTAAAATGATCATCTGATAAAAAAGTTTCTTGTGACTTTTCTAAGAGGCACACGCTAAACCTACGTAACCAAGTTTACGCCACCAGCGACAATTCCAAGAATTAAAAACATTACAAAATATATATTTATGTATATATATAAATTAATGATAATGTCAACATTTTGGAAGTATCGGTTACTTCCTACTGCTAACATAAGTGAAACAGGTACATAACCATTTATATAATAGAATTATAAATTAAACGAGCGACCTCTGTGTATGGTTTCTATCTATTGATCCTTAGAGCAAACTTCCTCGTATAACCTTTCAAAGAACAGAGAAATCACATTAGCGCCATTCAGGCTAGCCAGCTAACCTGCTGCGAAGTCTCACCGTTTTTCGATGTCGTTTCTTTTTACAGGGAGATCCGTAGTTGTTTTAAGAGTAAGAGGTCTGCTCAAGCAACACTAAAATGAAAGTTATTGGGATGTAAGTATTAGAGACGACGGAGCTGTCAAACATATCCTGATGCAGATGTGAGAGAGGAACCTCTCCTCTCTTCTTTTTCCTACTCTTCAATCTAAACAGGAAGATGGAAGCCCCAGAGGAAGTGACGTCGCAATGACCGATTATGGCAATTTATTTTTCTTTATATTTTAATGATAAGAATTCGTCTGAACGAGACAATTTTCCCTCAACCGACTCGACTATAATATAAACATTGATACATTTAAACATTTTATTGATTAAATGCCAGACAAGCCAAATAAAAGTGTCGACAATTACAAATCTTCAAAAGGGGCATTTTCCATTCTTTTATTTATTTTATCCGCAGTTCACCTCTCAGTAAGTTGCTTTTAGTGTTGTAAATTGTCAATGCCGCAGGTAATTCTTTACAGAGTAGACTTTAATATTAACACTTATGCGTGTGTCTTAAAATGGTTTAATTAAATTAATTAATTGGACTATTATTTATTCAGTATAGGTAGATGAAATTAAAGCTTGCACAGAGTAGACCCGTTTCATGGGGGTTTGGAGCTGGCCCCTTGGTGACTGTGGGTGGTGCGTTCAAACTCTCAGAGCTCAGAAGCTGAGAGTGACATGAAGTTAGCAGCCAGAGCCCTTGCTCACCACGTCTGCAGCAGCGCTGGAGGATATGCGTGACTCTTTGAATAGGGAATGAGGATTTTATTAATATGATGTTTCTCTTTTGACGGACATTGATTGACTGCACGTACCCGTATCCTTACCTGGTCAAATATGATACGTTATTTTTTCATTTTGTGCGTGATGACATTTAGCACTATAGACGTTGGTTCATCTCTGGAGCTGCAACCTGGCATGTAAGTAAAGTGGATAATATCATTTTTACAGCCTTCTTTTGCAATTGTATTTTTGCTTGATTACACAGTAGGCCTAATTTGATGCGGATAGTTACAGACATAAAAATACTGTGTTCTTTCCATTCAGTTTGAGCATTTTATTAAGGACACTTTTTTTTGTTTCACTTCTTATGTAGTGCACTTTTTTTTAACTTCCACTAGGAGTCACTCTTTTGAGTCTCAATAGCCTTAAGTGATGCCTACTTTGCAGAAATGATATAGACTTTGAAACATATTTACACAGAGGTTTTATATTTTCAATGTATTTCCACTGTGATCAAATTAACTATGCTCATTGCCACAGGGAAAGTAACTTTAGTTGTCTCTGTATTGAATCCAGATGGTTGTAAAGGCGGATGCCTGCGCTGACAATAAATAAGATGCAGACCACTGTCTAAATGCTGTATAATCTAAAAAAAATAAGCCATCTTGTAGCTCTAATGAAAATCAGCCCCATGCTTGCCTACAGAAACATGGAATCTATTTAGCAGGGAAAAACAAAGACAAAAACAAAAAAGACTTGTCTTATTATGTGGAATCCTTTACTTTTGTCTTTTTTTGTATGGAGTTCTAACATTCAACTATTAGGTCTATTGCCACTTACTTTTTTATCATGCTTTATCTTTGTGCAGGCCAAATGTTTGTGCTGACCAGGAGATGTCTATGGCGGGAACCCGGCAGCCCTGTGTTCAGGCTTTCACTCGTATGGTCAAAGTGTGGAAGCAGGGTTGCACCGGCCATCGATGGTGTGTTGGTTATGAGAGGAGGTGGGTTGGATTTTTCAATAATTAATAACTAGCAATGTACACTTTCTGTCGCATTGTAATACTAAAACATATAAGGGTCCACTTCCAAATTGTGACAAAAAGAGTGTTGTTACTTTTTCAGGACAGCGTACTACACAGCATACAGACAGGTGTATAACATGGATGTCCACACAGTCTATAGATGTTGCCCAGGCTGGACTCAAAGGGGGATGAAGCGGGATGCCTGCACAGTAAGTCAACATATACTGTATTAATTAAGTAGATATGCAGTATGCCATATGCATGCATCGCACTTTCACATCAATTGGATTTTAATGACAGATAACATTGATGCATTATAAATAGAGCATACACATAGCTGAATAACTTAATAATTTATATAAAACTTTTCTATAAAATTTTTCTAAGCAAGTACTGCCATTCATTTTCTGTTTTTCTGTTGTGTTTGCAGGAGTGTGTGACGCCAGCACATGTTTCAATGGAGGACGCTGTGCTGAGAGAGGGGACCAGATCTGTCAATGTCCACAGGGCTTTATGGGAACACAATGCCAGTATGGTGAGTTTCCATTTCAAGTAATTATATCAACATGAATTGCATTATGCACAGTCGTCTTGAGTGTATTCATTTACGCAACAGATGGCTTCAAAAGAAAACCTAGGCTGGGTCTAGATATTATGCTATAACTGTAAAAGCACAGAGGGCTTGGTGTGTACGTAGTTTTGGTTTGACAAAGCTTCCCTGTGGGGGTCCTTTGGTAGTTAAAGTGCTCTCTCTTGGGAATAGTTCCCTTTGAAGAGTAGAGCCTCGAGTGTTGTGGCTAAGTATCCACTCTGTAAAAACTATACAGTAATTAGGGGTATCTGCAGTGTTGAGTTCTTAGTAAGAACATAAAAGTTTGGTGAAACTATGATCCCAGTATGTTCTCGGAAAAACTATTGCACTAATGTTTGCTGCCTCCAATTCCTTTAACCCGGTACCCTCTCGCTGTAAAAATACCTAACCTTGTATTCTAAATTACAAACTTACAAACCTGACAAATCTCTGCACTTTGTCTTGTTTCCACTTTCTGCTTTTGGTCTATGTCAACATGCAAGCAGCAGACTTGTTGTGAGTGTTTTGGAAGAGACCTGCAGAGTTTGTAAAGAAAGGATATTTCCTGTCCCTCCACATGCTTGAAAATACTCACTGGCACATGTGATTTCTTCTTCTTCTCCTGGAGGAAGAGCTCACCATTCAGTCAAGCTTTCTAAACAAGATATTTCACAGGGACATGTCATTGTTTGCAACTGGTAGCCTTCCGTGGGTTTGTTTTGACATGGCCTGTTTGGTTTTCACACATCAAGGTGGCTGAGTGGGAAATAGAAGGCATTGTACATGATTCAGTTCAAACTCTTTGTTTTCCTGGACTTCAACTGTTCTCAGTGAGAGCTCTGTGAAATGTTTTTCCCTTTTCTTATCTCTGGAGACAACTTTATCCTGTCTCTTCTGCCAGAGTCATTATACAAAGAGCCAAGCTTCTGTGTTCAGCCAGCTTCTTTAACTCTAACTCATCTTACTGCAGGGAGGAACAAATGCTCTGATCTTTCTGTATAAATCCTTGAATAATATTTTTTTACTTTAGCTCAGAACATACAGTATGATGCCCTTATGTTGTAAGGAACAAAATGGGAACATGTTTTTGGGTTAGCATTTAGTGCCAGAAATTATACTGTATCATCATGGCTAGTATGACTTGATGTTATGTTTGGAATGTGTCAGTGATCAAAAACAAAATTTCCCACTCATGATCCAACTTGCAAAAGTGAGATTTTATTAAGAATCAAACAATGTTTCTGCGCTAAGTCCTCATCAAGTAAATAGTGAGGGGATAAAATCCAGCCATGTGAAGTCATTCATTGAGAATATTGTATGTTGTTTGTAAAATCTCACTTTTGAAAGTTGGACAGTGTAGAAATTTCTATTTTGGGCGCTTATAGAGCTGCTCTCTGCTCTTGTACACCACCTGTCTGAAGAAACAAATGTGCAACGTTTGCATGACTTAAGTTTGTCAGATCTCTCACTACTCCCTATATGTTCACTGTATTGTTTGCTTATGGTGCATCTAGTGTTTAGTGGCATAGCTTTTGGAGGTTTTCTCCAGAGGCTTGTTAAATCTACAGCCACTATTCCTGTTAAGTCCTTCCCTCCTAACTGTTAAATCAATTTACAAGAAGACATTTTGGGGAAAAAAAGTAAAATTCATATTACAGCAGTGAGAGCATACTTTCAATAGATGGGAAAAACATCATTTCTTCAGCTGCAGCATTCAGATCCTGATTAAACAGTACAAGCCGTGTTTAGTTGAAATTTGAGATAGTTTGGCCATTAAACATTGTGACACAGCAAATGCATTAACATGTATGAAAGACATTTTTATGGCATTCTTCACGACAATTCAGGTAGATGCCCTTAGATCCACTTCTGTCCCTTCAGAATAGCCCTTTTATTTACCGGTTTTGTGAGTGTTTCATAATGATGCTAATGTTCCCAATGTACCACATCTTTTTTGTTGCTGCTGAAATTTTTAATTCCTAGACGTGATGACTGCTGTGCCCATTGCCCAATGTGTGTCAGATCAAGTAACTCCCTCAATTTAACCACCATGAATGAGCTGCATACTGTATTGGATATTTATTAATCTTGACAGGAAAAGAAAGTCATAGACGCTAAACAAAAAAGCTTCATAATTATAGTATATAAGCCAACCTTTTCACCACAGTTCAGCTCAGATAGATGCAAAAAGAGGAGGTATTTACGTTAAAAGCCGTGTTGAATAATAGTGAAACTGTGGTAATAGCTCAAACCTGAAACACTGCTCCCTTGCCTCTCTTTTGCTTTTCAGCACTCGTCATTGATTGTCCTCTTGATCATTTCTCTCTTTGGTATTCTTGCCAAGTTGTTGGTGTGATGTGGGAGCTGAGAGCCACCACCTGCTTCCAATCTCCGATATGAGACAGAAGGCAGCGTCTGTAAAAGTGCATGTCAGCTATTGACATGGAGGCAGCGGTGTTGACACTGAGAGGTCATAAACAGCCTGGACACAGCCCAAGCATGTGCTGTGACACACAGGTCTGCTCTGTAACTGCTGAATTTACTGCTGTTTGTGAATGCCACTCTGTCTCACTCCATTAGGCCTCGGATTAGGCTTGGCTTTGGGGAAACTGGTGCATGGGTCTGCAAGAAATTAGCAGAATGTCCTCACTCTCTTCTCACAGAAGAGAGTGAGGACAGAAAGCATCTGGTCCTCACTAAAAAAGCCTTAGCTGTTTTTAAAGCACTTTGTAGAAAAGTGATTATGGACGATGCTGGAGAATAGAATTTCTACAAGACATAATGACATGTACTGAGACAGCTGAACACATTTTTCACATTGTTTTTAGGAAATATATATTTACAGAAACAAGGGATGTGTCCAGAGAGTTCACATGGCAATCAAGATTGATTGTTAAATCTTGGCACAAAAGACTTCCTCAAGCATTCTTTTTAAATGTTCAGCTAAATTAATCAATAAACATATTTCCATTTGCCACAGTTCTTTTCAAAAATGGCACTGATTTTGTCCACCATCCTCTTTACTTGCCACTTCACTGTCCAGTTCCAATCCAAACCAGCCTTCCTGACCAGCCTGTTCGGTAGCCTCATAGCACTGACACTTCATCCCCAGCACACAACTGCAAAGAACAGTGTCTTCAGTCTTCAGTTGCACACATTAAAGGAACATTCTCACCCTCCTCAGATTCTCGCCAGACTTGTGCTCTGGAGAGCTAGTAGTTGTTCCCTTGTATAAACATTGCTGTAACCTTTTCAATGGGTTTTTACCATAGGTCTTTCTGTCCTTTTGTTGTGTCTTTGTGTTCCTTTCATGTTTGGCTCCATTTTTAAGATCTTTCCACTGCACCTTTAATTGACTTCTATTTACTTAAATCATTTATTTTTCTTGCAATTAAGAAAACGGTTTAACTTAATTGAATAGGAATCATTTGTGAAAAAAACAAGACCATGAGACGTCACTTAGCTTTATCAGGGGCATTGGTTGTAAGCCTGAACTTCACATAAAGATATTTTGGGTAAGGCAGCTTTAATACCTTTATAAATGTATTATATTATTATTTTTGTCTCATCCCTATGAATATGAAAAAGTACTGCACAAGTGTTGACTGTCTTCAAAGACAGTATTTTTCAGTTGTTTGCATGTAGATCTCAGATTATCACGTGCAAATCGTCTCTCTACATGCCTTTAGGAGTTCATTCGCAGGACCTTGAGCTGCCTCCCACAAGCTCTCTTCTCACATCAGTGAGCTCATGTCTGGACAGGGTCACTCCACTTCCCTTCTAAATAAAACACACCTGTCCTGGGTCACATATGTAAACTTTGGTTCAATTGTAGCTTACAAGGAATCTTAGCAGCCATAACAGTGACCTAAAGTATTTTGGTTGGATTAAAAGCTAAATTTGTGTTTTTTTTTCACCCTTGTTGAACAGCCGCAGCCTAACATGCTTAGAGTAGAGAATTTTAAAGCACAGAGAAAGTGAGCCTTGTTAGTGGTTGTAGGATTTGAGAGGGAGGAGGTAACTAGAACCCAACTGTAAAAATATGTTGAGTCATTAGCCAGCATTTGAAAACCTCAGGGCATTTTGTCTGCAGTGGTTGTTTGGTAGACACTTTGGCACCATAATGGGCAAGTTCCTTTTCAAAATATGCACAAGACAGGTGTTGGGTTTGGGTCTTTGTCACCTTTGGAGGTCTTTGTGACTGTTTTTCTGGGCTGTCCTTACTCTGCAACACCATTTATAGCTTTATTTTAATATAGATTAAGGCCATTACCAGAGTTGTATTTTTGTCAGTGCAGCTACAGGAACAGGAAGGTGGCTTGTTCTACTGCCACACCTTACACTCTTCCTTTGAATGTGAACAGCTATGGTGGCCCAGCAGGGACCTGGTCTTGTCTATGAACAAACTCATTGGAGGTACTTATTGAAGATGGGGATTAAAAAAGGAAACAAAATCATTTTAGTTCAGAAATACTCTAAACCTTTATGTAAGAATGTGTGCTCAAAACAAAGATTTGGGACAAAGAGAGGCAATGCGGGACACCTTATTATTGCTGTGTTAATTAACAAATGTCCCACAGACAGCGGATTTATTTTATTAATAGCCAAAGGTCTGCTTTTGTTTTTTGTTGGTTAAAAAAGACAACACTTTGCATATGGCCCTGTACGCAGTCAGAATAATAATAATAATTAAAGCCGCAAGCGGCGATAAAGGCCCTCGCCTCTCTTGAGACCGCGGGGACACATGCACTCGGAGGAGTGCATTTCGTGCTTTAAAGCGTAAACTTCACGGTAAAAGGATTCTGAGGAGTTTTCTAAGACTCTAGCCGTGGCTCTGGAGGGGCCTTCTCTAAAGGAAGGATCCTGGCAATTGGGAAATGGCATTTATTTCCCAAAGGTTGCCTCTTCACAGACTACCACAGCCACAAATGTATCAAAAACAAATTGAGAACTTTTTGCACACGTGTCTAGATGATACTCACCAAATTTGGAGCTGTTTAGATGAAAAGCCTTTAGACAGAAGGGTGCGATTTTAGTGGCCATGCGTTTCACCCCGGACTTCCTGTTGAGTTTAGAGTGTGGCTGTCTTTGACTTTTCTGTTTGCCCTGAGGTGTCCTATGGATGTACCAAGTTTCATTTTTCTACGTTGGAAAAAAGTTACTTTCATTTTCCATAGGCCCAATGTATTTTGATTTTGTAGGGGTCGCCACTGAGTCATTTTTCGTATTTTTTTTTCGGGGACTTCAAATACATAAATTTTTCGCTGGGCATGAAATCTGGGACCAATAAAAATGACTTTTAGTTGTACACTTACTGGGTTAAATTGAGGATCATTTTGCAGAAAAATATGATAAAAAATATATAAATTATAATAAAATAATATAACTCGAGCAAAAGTCTAGAAAAACACTTGTCTATTTTACATACATGTGTTTAGCTCATTTTGCCCAAGTTTGGTGTCTGTGGAATGAAGCAGCTATTGTCTATGTACTTTTAAAAAAGAGGTGTATTCTAAGTCGGACCAAATTTTCAATTCAAAATGGCCGCCTTCCCGTGTGTGATAGGGTGTGGTCCCCATTGGCTTTTTTGTTCATAAGCCAATGCTGGATGTGTGTACCAAGTTTCATTTGCCTACGAAAAACTAAAATTTTCACTTCCCATTGACTTTTTCCAAATATTTGGGACGTTGCTATGGCAACACATTTATAGATAGGGGGTGGTTGTCATTGGCTTTTATGCTCGTCATGACATAGGAGATGTGTGTACCAAATTTTATGTCTCTATAACAAACTAAATTCTTGGGTCCTATTATAAGTTTGTAGGGGGCGCTGGAGAGCCATTTCTAAAGATAACCCTTTTATTTACATATTTTTGTGTTCATGTCATGAATGTGCACAAACGCCTTTTTGGGTCCAACTCGATCCGAGAAGGCGTTTGAGAGTTAAGAGACGTTTTATTTTCACAAAAATGGCCACCTCGTTACAGGCTTGCCACACCCATACCCGATAAGATATCAACAACAAAGTCACAACTTTGGTTGGCACACGTGTCTAGATGATACTCACCAAATTTGGGGCCATTTAGATTAAAACACAATGATTTGCATCTTTCTGCGCAAAGTGCGATTTTAGTGGCGCGCTTCACCCCACATGGCGGACTTCCTGTTGAGTTTAGGTGTGACTGTCATTGACTTTTCTGTTTGCCCTGAGGTGTCCTATGGATATACCAAGTTTCATTTTTCACGTTGGAAAAACTTACTTTCACTTTCCATTGGCCCAATGTATTTTGATTTTGTAGGGTCGCCACTGAGTCATTTTTCGTATTTTTTTCGAAAATACATAAATTTTTCGCCGAGCTTGAAGTCTGGGACCAATATAATGACTTTTCGCATGTTCACTGGGTCAAATTTAGGATCATATGGGGAGAAGAAGAAAAAAAAATAAATAAATAAATAAATAATCCGAGCAAAAACAATAGGCCCTCCCGGCCATCACCGGCTCGGGCCTAATAATAATAATCTTTATTTTTATATAGCGCTTTTCCACCTACTGTAGTAGGCACTCAAAGCGCTTTACATAGATTAAGCTATTTACCAGTGTTACAGAAAACTCACTGGAGGCAATGTAGGTTAAGTGTCTTGCCCAAGGACACAACGGAAGTATGTGGGGGAGAGCGGGATGTTTTGGGATGTTTCGAGCGGGGATCAAACCGCCCACCCGCCGGTCGAAACTGAAGTCCCTCTTGAATGCTTGGCAAATGTTTGATCCAGCAGAATTATCCCACAGCATTGTGTGAGTTTATATCAGACAGGGGAGCGAGTTTGCAATGACCCTTTTAATAAGAGGCCAGTAAAATTCTTTTTTTCAAGATTTTATACAGTTCATTGATTAAACCAAGTCAAAAGTTGCTGCTAAAAGAAACGCACCCCAAAGCTGAATTTCTTGCTTTTGAGTGACATTGCCCATTAAAATGACTATTACAGAACTCAATCCACAGCTTTAGCTAACACAGATTAAAGAGTTTAGATTACACCTGAAGTATGCCATATAAACGAAACCATGTGGAGGTACTAGTAGACTTTCATGTTTATTTTGGTCTCATTAAAACAATTACTTACAAAAACATAGTGTGCTGGTCTTGATGGTGAGGTTTTGAGGTGTGAGTGGCATCATATTCCGTGTTTTCACAATGCGGGCTTTTTGATCAGATGTATCTGACAGATGGCTCTTAGTTATGGCTTTCAGTAAGTTTATGAATACGGACGGAGATGAACAGTTCAGTACAGTCTGCACTAAAATAAACTTCATTTCTTTGCAATTAGCATTTATTTGCTGAGTGTGACATATTTTCATGACACACTCAGCTGCATTTTAAAGATATGAGTTGGCACAGTCATTCTTTCACTTTTGCTAAATTTTGTTGAACAATATGTGCCAGACAGACGTATCAGGGATATTTATATTTGTCCTTTTATTTAGACCAGGTGGCTCATTTCTATAACCACGGCTGTTGTAATAAAAGCATAATACAGTTGCCATTTCCTCATGCAATGTTATTTCCAGGTGTTACATTTTGAGTAATATGAGCACAAAATACCTTGAGACATCAGGTTTACGTAGACAAATCTAGCTTATTTAGCTTATTACTTGTTCTTTATTGTAAGCACCTATTTTCCTCTGTTTCTAACTTGTTATAAAACGGTACAGTGTGTCAAACATTTAGATTTTGTGCAGTATTACTGTCGACACACACAGTAAAAAATTGTAAATTGGCTTTGAATCCCCCTTTTGACTAACCTTGCACTGCAGCTGGATTCTCGCAAGATGTGGGTGTTTCCAAACTCGGGTAAATCCATCTTATATCGTGCCAAGCCAACCGGTTGAGTCAAACCCAAGCCTTTATCATGGAACCTCTTAAAAGGTCCTCGAGTAAGGGCCCCACCATACAGCAATATATAGCGATATACAGCAATATACAGCGATATACCGCTGTCCACCAGAGGGCAGGCTCCAAAAGCAGAAATATAAGGAGAAACCCAATGGCAACAAGTGTAAAAATAATTTTTACAGCCTGGTACAAAAGATGGCTCCGGTCTCTAGAGCTAAGTTTTTACTACATAACAACTCCGGGGGATGGATGCGTTCTACTATGGAGTAAAAGCCGAAATTTTATTCCTTTGTGGTAACGACAATATTGGTGAATAGGGGACCAATGGGCAGAAGTTGTCCATATTTATACAATCAACCATGGGCTCACCGGTCTCTTGTGACCAATGATGTGGCACAAACAGGAAGAGGTGGGTTTTTAATTTAATTCAACAAGCGTCTTCTTCTACTCTTTGTTATCAACATGGCTAGGCTGAAAGACGTTAGCGTTGATTCTAACGTCTTTCACTAATGCTACAAATGTGGCACTAAAGGATTTTCTGAAAGGAAAATATGTTTGTGCTCTCTTTCTACTGGCTTTGGCATATCCTAAATGCATACACGCTCTTTTCATCGGCCGATGTCCTTGTTTCATTTACCAATTTAGTGTTAGTTAACTTTCCTTTTATTTGCAGATTCACTTTGCAAAAACTGTTAGCGGTTTGATGTTTCTTCACATCATAACTCTGGTTTTGCAAAATGAATCGTTGTTATGATTGGCTTAAACAAATCTTGTGGTAGGCAGGCACTAGTCGGTGCTTCATCCAATCACCTAACAAGTTTCTGACAGAAGGCTCCTCCCTTTTGCAAACGCTTTCAACGGGAGCTTTTACAGATGGTTCTGTGAAAAAGAGCAGTTCTATCTGGAGTCAGGTTACCTTTTGACCTGCTTTTATTCTGACTGTAGGCTATCACTAGTCCCACTCCCATCACACCTAAAGAAATTCATCATTTTGTTGACACATAAAATATGTCACTTTGTTGATATGTTAAGTTGCCATTCACTTTTCACAAAAAGCACATGCAAACATTAATTCATTCTCTACCGCTTATCCTGTCAAGGGTTGTTGGGGGTTGGAGATGACAGCAGCTTCGGGCGAGACGGGGTACACCCTAGATTATCAGTGGGGTACACTCCAAAATAGACACATTTTAAGTTCGGCCCAAGGGCCAATAGCGGCAGAAATTGAAATTTTATGTGTCCCTCAGCTTCTGTATTAAAAATACAATTTCTGATTAAATCCAACTAAACCCTGTTTAAATCCATCTAAAACCTGTTCAAATCAATCTAAAACTTTTTGAAATCTATCTAAAACCTGTTTACCTTAAACCTGGTTAAATAATACTTACTTTTGTTCAAATCCAACTAAAACCTGCTCAAATCCAAAATTTCCTCTCATCAAATATGGACCTTTTTGCAAATAGGTTGGACAATAGGTTGGACCTGCCCTAAGTGATTGAGAGCAAATCAGGGGCTAACACACACTGACTCTACGGGCAATTTAGTGTCATCAAGTCACCGTATAGCTGGTGGTAGGAAGCCAGAGTACTGCAGAGTGAACCCTCAGTAGCACACGGAGGACATGAAGACTCCACACAAAAAAAACAATTCACTTTCACCCATGACCTTCTTGCTGTGAGGAACAAGTGCTAACCACTTAATCAACTATTCATTAATATTTGATCATTTAGTCTTTTTGGAACGCAGGGGGCTGGAGCCTCTCAGTTGCTTTGGATTTAACAATTAGAAACATACAGTGTGAGTTAAATGTGTCATTTGGAGACTCCATTTCAACTATACATCCACAGCATCCACATCCAAAGAAAGGTCATCACTGTCCCAAGGATCAAACCTACAATCTTCTTGCAGTGAGGCTGGAGTGCTAACCAGTCTGCCACTGTGCAAACCCAGTTCTGTCTCTTACATTTAATGCAAAGCCATAGTCAGTTTGAGACACTAACCTTTATGCTTAACTTCCACAATGAATTTTACAGGATTTCCAGGTTTTGTTGAATGGTCATGTAGAACCTTATAGGTCTGGCTCAGAAACAAACTGTACATTATATACTTGTCATTGACTACTCCTGCATTGCTTAAGTCGTCGGTACCACCCCTTCCTGTTTTCATTCTTCAAGTCTACCCTGAAGTGTGTGAAAGAAGGCCTCATAATTCCAAGACCCGAGGCTGGAAGTCCTGATGGGCTAACATGCTGGGAAATGCAAGAAGTGCATGCTTAACATCGCTATTTGAGGAAGAAGCTCATTAGGGCACTAATAGCTGCCATATGGTTTGGACACTCACAAACTAACACACCTTCATCTTTCTAAATGCATGAAGGCCTCATTGTTTACCAGGTTAACGTTAAGTTAAGTGTGATAGAGCTAATGGTCTGTGTGATGGGCCATGTGCTCCCAAGACTTTACAGTAGCAAATTGAAATGGCCTTGTTCCTTTTGGAATATAACCACCTCTCTTATATCAATATGCTTCCTATATTTTTGATTTATGTCTACATTTAAAGACATAAATTAAGTCTCCAAAATAATTTTTCATGGTTGAATTTTATTGATCAGTCATTCAAAGTATAAATCACATGCAGTCTGCCAAACGTACTTCGAGAGTCTTTGCACAAAGATGCCAAGTATTTGCATACCTGCACAACATAAGGCATATAACTCCACTCTGACATCTTTGTCTGTCTGTGGAAGACATTTTCTCCTATCTGTTGGGGAAAAGAACAGATGTTGCTTTTGCAGAAGTGCAATGCAACAGACCACATACTACTGCTGTGCAATAACACCAGTGATTCTATTAAATGTTAAACATGTTGAATTGTGCTGTTGTAATGGTATGCTTCACTGAGAACTCTATTATTGTTTGTGCAGTTGAAAGTCTTGATTTATTGTATGGCTTTGTCAAAGTATGTCCATTTGATTTAGTCCTCAATTTTGGAAACAATTGGACTTTTGTTTGAGATCCGTTGCTGCTGAGCTGGTTGTTGATGGTCCGCTTCCTTTGTGTGACAGCTTCCATACAACTCTCCACGAATGAGCTCACACTTTTTGTCCAGTAATGTTTTGTCATCTCTCCTTCAATGGCCTTCATTCTTCCAATGAACTGTGTAAAATGTTGTAGTATACAATTGAAGAAAACGGAAAGCAGCGGTCATAATGGGTTTCAGTCTTTTCAATAGTGTATAATCACATCAAATAAGCAGTTGACAGTCAAACCTTCATAGAAACCAGTTAAAAAAAGCCATTTTAGAACCATTGTCCCTGTCCTATTACTTACACCATGCCCTTAAATCCTCTTCAAAGTCCACATTTTTTCGCATCAGAAGGGCATCAGTGTCCAAAGCTGTGCACAGTCCCATTCATGTCACTTGTCTGGGTAACTTTTGTTATAAAAACAAGAAAACTAAACAGAAAAAGGCAAAAGGCACCTTGTTTTGTAGAGCTGTTTATTAACCTGCTGTCGGATTGGTGAGAAAATTAAATGATAATTAGGAAATTTGGTTTACAGACAAGACATATACTGTATATATAATGTTTATGCAATGTGGCATAAAAACAGCAACCATGTTGTTTGCAATGTACCACCGGAAAGATATTTGTGTAATATTCTTTAGAAAAGGTCAGGTCTGATGCACGCTTGAGGTGCATAAAGAGCGGAAGTGAAGTGAGGATGAAAGCATTACTGGACAATTGGGACACACTACAACCTTGCAGCCCTCAGAGTGAATGTGAATAGGGCCATGACTTCCTGCTCCTATTCTTACATCTGCCCAGAGCAAACAAACTGAGCAGTGCGGGACAAGAAGCACTGTGGCTGTAGGGCGTACTACTCTACTGTACTGCTCAGTAGAGCAGTCGTTCTAAAACCGGAAGGTTGGCGGTTCAATTCCCACTCTCCCTGGTTCATACTATCGATGTGTCCTTGGAAAAGACACTGAACCCTCCTTGCACTGGTGTATGTTTGGTGGTGGTTGGAGAGGCCGTTGGCGCAAAATGTCCACCATGTCTCTGTCAGTCAACCCCAGAGCAGCATTGGTTATATGTAGCTTAACACCACCAGTGTGTGACTGTGGAATGAATTAATAATGAGAGCGCTTTGAGTCTCTTGGGAAGTTCAAATTCATTATTATTATTTTGGCATTCATGAATTAAATCAACTGTTGTGAAATCATTATCAGATCTTTTTGCATTGGGTTTGCTCATAGACAACAGCATGTTTGGGACGGCAGGGCACATGCTACTAAAAAACAACACTTTAACTTATTGTATTATTTGTGAGGGTTAACATGTGTTCCAGTACATGTATGGGAGGGAAGACTTACAGCTTGTAGTAAATAAAATTCACTCTATCCTTGGAGTCAAGGTTTTTTTCAAAAGTAAGCCGGACTACATCATCTTGGTTTCAATTATCAAATAACTGTTGTCTTGACATTTGGAGCTCTACTGATTCTGTTTTTGAGCTTGCCTCGTATTTTTCAATATTTCTTACATTTAGAGGTTGATTTAAGGTTTTTTGATTCACTGGCTGTGCATATCTAATGGTCTTTTAGGGTCAGCAAAAAAATGTATTGTCGCTCTGAGATATTGGAAAGTGAACACGCTTGCCTGAGGAAAACTCAAGAGTGATTAGGCAGCTGCATGTGTGTGAAGAGAAATGATAATCTCCATGTTTATAAACTTGGAGGAACCAATGTTCCATCTGAATAGACCTTTTTATTTTGGTGATCTGATAGATATGGAAAGTCCGTCGAGGTATGTGTCCTGTCGGGCCACGAGGGAGAAAATGATCGATTGTGCAGAAGTCAGAGGGAACTTTATTGTTTTCGTTCAACTTTGTGTTACCTCTGCGTCAGAACAATAACCTGTAACAAACCTAGTGCCTGGAACACGTTTATTTGACAGAAACACTGAGTCTGGATAATTTTAGTCATACAGGGCAGAAATGTGAACACTACAAAGCCAGTGTTTATTTCATGATGAATTGTTTGGTATGCTAAAAAGAAGATAGGTGCCGGAGTGATACTGTACAGATTAACGCTTAGAAGCAATGATGCATATGGTTAGCTCTTAGGTTTGTGTAGGTCACGGCTGCATGTGGATGTCCCAGAGAGTGGGCTCATGGGAGCTGATGGATGTAATGAGACATGGTCAGTCAATAAAGCAAATAAACGTTCAAGGCTGTACAGTTAATATGTGAGAAAAGTAGTGCATGAGGTAAAGCTTTAGCACACGGTTCCATCTGGAAATATTTATGACTAGAGATTACAGTGCTTCTCACACAATGCATACTGTATGCACTTCAGTGGGAGTGTCAACAGGTGAAATGTGCACTTCTAAGTAGGTTGGAGTTTGCACAGCATAATAAAAGCTTAATGGTGCTCTTTTAAAATACATTGCTTTTGCTGTAATTTGACATAAGCTTTTTACCGAGATGGAAGTTAGGGCGTGATTTCATTTTCAGCAATTGCAATATCTGTATAAACTTGTTTAGTTTAGCTTTACTAATGAGTTTAACTCACTCTTATGTTGGCAAATAGTAATGGTAATCCCATTTTAAAACTGTATTTAGGCATGTGTTTATGTGCAATATGCAAATTAATAAAACAACTTCTTTCATGTTTAGTATATGACGGCACCCAGACAAACAAATTTAAACTTGAGCTTGTTCATTTTTAATCTTTCTGGGGATTATATATATGCAGCAAAGTGTTCATACTAATCAACCTTTTACATTAAAACCGTATGGAGCTTGTTTTATTCCTATTTTTAAAACTGTGACACAGGTACCAGTACCTGCTTGGTCACCTTACCTTTTGGTTGTCTGAGGAAAAGGATCTGACATAATTTACAATTAATTTATACATTAAACATAAAGTAGACATAATGTGACCATTTGTAAAACTCTAATATGGATAAAAAAATGTCAAATCATTTTTGTTCTACAACACTATTTAGGAAAAGCATTTGTCTGGATTCAAACAAACAAACAAACAAACAAACAAACAAACAAACAAACAAACAAAAAACACTTTTCCATTCTCTATAGAGTGCCTTTAAATGTCAAATGTGTAATTTATGTCCTAGCTCTTTGGCTTTAGCCTTCTTTTATTCTAAGATGCATTCTGTGGCAATTTATTCACCCCAAAAGTGTAATAATTGTTTTGGAATAAATCTATTGCACATATTCTCTGTTCACACTTAATGCTGTACAAATCACTGGAGTGTTATTGGTTTATGATCCACTATATTTCTGTGAGACATCAGGCTATCCATTCAGCTTTTCTACTTGTCAGTATAAATCAGTTTTATGCTTATGTTATAATGTAGTGTAGACACACTTGTGAAACACTGAAGCCTCATGTAATAAATACTGTAACATTGAGCTTGTTGTCTAAGCCTGTGTTTTTTTTTGTCTCCTTTACACTCACAGCCACTGCGCGGCTAAGCTAAGACATCACAGACACATCTCAACTTCAGGTGTGCTGGAGACTTGCTAAACAGTGCATTTTTAAAGCATCCAGACTCTGCCTCTGCTTGGCGTCCTGATGCTGATGGAATATGACCCTAAGCTGAAATGGAGAGCTCATTAGGGCTGTGAGAAGCTGTGGGATCGAAGTGGCTAAATGTAGGGAGCAGGGTCCTGTGGACTGAGGTCTCTGTGTACACTGTCCATTGTCTGTGTTAGAATTGTATGTGCAAAGGGTGGTGCAGTCACCTGACCCAACTATTACCTGCATGCCCTTAGAAACCAAGCGTGGGTGTGGCCTGAAACATGAATATGGCGACCCATCCTTAGTTTCTGAGGTTATGTAGATTTTTCATCCCGGCACATGTGCCCTTTTATTAGTATTTATTAGTGACATTGCAATAGCAATCCACTTTTTTCAACAACTTACGGTAACCCAGGAGGGACACTCTGTTGTGTGGATCAGATGATGTCCATTTAGGTCATAAATGTTCTAATACTTAATGCAAAATTATGTGTTCAAATTAGAAAAAAGAATACACTTTTTCCTATATTTGTTGTTTAGCAGTAGCTCCATTAGAGTCTGCACACTGATCTATTCACAGAACAGTTAGAAAACAACAGAGAAGGCTCACAGACAACTACAGCAACATGTTCCAACAATATAATCTATTTTTTGGTTCATTTTGAGACCATTGCGGGGCAAATTAGATTATGGTGTCTCTTTAATGTATGGGAAACACTGCTGTTATATTTCATTTGGTTCAGCTTATTGGCCTACACTACAAAACTTTGCACCATGCACCTTTCAGTTTCATTCATAACTCCCACTAAAGCAAATGTTTATCTCCACATTGGACAACTGTGAATGATGCAGACTGGAAATCCATGCAATATTCCAAGTAATTCCATTCCAGTTTACTTATGCTGCTCTTATCGAAGTAACAGACTAGCTTCTCAGATGTGCCATGAATATTTGTCTGGAAAAGAAATTAAATATTGTGTACAACAGAATAGTGTTGGCAGACAACACAGTTTATTCCTGAGGGTTTTGGCCTTGTTTTGCATTTAACATGTTTTGCATTAACCTTTGTATAAATACCTGAACACCAGGGGATTCAAGGGGACAGGGTATTAAAATGCTATACTACTGTGAATATTGAGCTTAGACTAATGTAGGAGCTTAGTAATGAGCAGATGCACTTATTTACAGACTTACTTCAGTTTAACAACATTTCACAGTATCACAGACTAAAGGACTTAACTCCATCCTGTCCTGTTCAACATGCAACAAATTCCTCTCCTTTTTCCATCATTCTGCAAGTTATCCATCTGAAATCTCCAGGTAATGACTTTGTTGCTCCTGCCAAGCTGCAAGGTCTCATTAAATCCTTTTACAGATGGGGACAGATCACTAAACTCCTTTTCCATTTCCTCTGTTTGGTCCCTAATGGACAGGAAGGGCCAACATAAGTGATTCATTTTCTGTCATAATCTGTTTGTCGCCGCTTTGTGGTCTGTAGTGGCTATATCGGCATTTTAGACTCTTTATCGGATAGAGATAATGGTGTTCAAAGGCATAGTTTGCAAGGTTTGCAAAACGTTGCATAGTTTGTTTGTAAGTGTAGGTGAAAAGAAAGTGTTGGCTTCTACTTGGATAGAAAAGGAAGTAGAAAGTCTCCTGTCTTGTCCCCAAATGATCGCTGTGTATTATGTTCCTAATGTTGACCTCTTGATGCGTTTCTTTTCAGATGTTAACGAATGTGAAGTTGACCAAGGCGGCTGCGAGGGCTACTGCTGTAACGTCATTGGCAGCTACTACTGCAAGTGTCCCGAAGGCAGTAGACTGGGGCCTGATGGCAAGTCATGTCAGGGTAAGAAGGACATGGTATAAAAATGTCACACGAAAATCAAGACAAGACATGAGCAGTGTAGGTTAGGACTTTTAATGAAGTACCATTGTGGAAAGTTGGTGCATTTTGTGTTAGATGAGAGCACCTAGTACAGCTCCTGTAATGAGCACTGGCCAGTCACAGGGACGAAGTGCTCTTGTAGTCTGCTTCTTTTAGGTCAGACCAAAAGTGCTGTTCACATTTCCAATTGGTTGAAAGCAACCTAAAATCTGTTGAGGGGTCTTGGTGCACAAGTTATTTGTGCACTAATTTTTCCATGGCAACGTTCACACTTATTTAAGTAACGTGCACTAACATTTTTTTTTATTATTATTTGTAATTTATTTGAAAGGGACAGTGTACATAATCAACATTAAATAATGCAAATGTACCCGAGTTAGCTGAATTTGGCAAATTTCTGTTGGTAGTCCATGTGCCAGTCATAAAAAGGCAGCCTAAAACCTGTGCCAAACATGGCAAGTGTCAAAACCACCTGAAAGCCGGTTTTCAGTGGGTGAACAGTGGGGTGTTTATTTATCTGTGACGTTTTTTTTCTGACACAAGTTATCTTGTTCAATATCTCTGCTGTTGGCCAGAACTCATACTTTGAGGATACTCATCTAGACTTAACTATTAAAGCTGTTGAAGTGCCACAGCCTAACTTTTACGTATAAACTACAGTTTACAAGTGAAGAATATCCAAGCTGGCAGACTACGTGGTTCTCCTTTAACTATTGCAATGACAGTAATACTTGCTGTTAAGATGATACGGCAGCAGAAGAACAACTGAGTATCTTTTCAAAATAAAAGCTTGTTAAGACACAGGGAGTAAGACCTCTAAAGCATCTGGACTCAGGTTTTCAAGGTGAAGACATTTTGTCTCTAATTCCAAGAAACATTATCAATTCTGAGATCAACTGGTAAGAGCGCTGAGCTTATCTGTTACGTGTAGCACAGGACTCAAACGCTCAACACAGAGAGAGTTCAGAACAAACTTTATTGAATAGCAGACAGCAAGGAAATCGGACTGGAGCTGGAGCGTTGGATTGAAGCTGGAGCGCCGGACCGAGCTGGCTGGAGTCCACAAGAGGAAGTGGGCCCAAAGAACAGGCAGGACTCTGCTGGACTGATAGCAGAAACTGGTAGCAGGACGAGGAAGCAGGAACAGGTAACTGGACCAGGTAACAGGAACAGGTTAGCAGGAACAGGTTAGCAGGAACAAGCAGTGCTGGATATTAACTCATGAAGTCAGCAGAACAATCTGGCAGAGACGGGTAGTGAGCCGGCTGCTTAAGTGCAGAGAAGACTGAGAGGGCTTTTTCCATTTGAACAAAATTGGCTTCCTTCACTCCTCTCTCAAACCATCTGGCCTCTCTGGCCAAGATTCAGACTTTGCTGTCCTCAAAGGAATGCCCTTTCTCTTTGAGGTGGAGGTGGACTGCAGACTCAGGTCCTCCAGGATTGGCTTTTCTGTGCTGATACATCCTCTTGTGAAGCTCTTGTTTTGTTTCACCGACATAACTGTCACTGCACTCACTGAACTGCATAAACTACATTACTCTGTTTCTGGGGGGGATCTTGTCTTTAGGATGGACCAGTTTTTGATGCAGAGTGTTTCCAAGTCTAAAGCGGATTGGAATATTGTCTTTGTAGAAAATTATTTTAATCCTTACAGCCTGTAGTACAGATGTCGATCAATGACTTGGTCCTTCCCCAGTCTCTGCAGACAGTCTATGACCTTCTTCGTACCCACTTGTTGGATCTCTTCTCAGTGTCTCAAAGGTGGTGGTGTCACTGAGTAAGCTGTTTTATTTTTATTTTTATACATAGTTTATATATTTATTTTTTATATAGCGCTTTTCCACCTAGTAGGCACTCAAAGCGCTGTTAATACTGGACTTGTAGTCATCTGTGTTCAGGATCACAGTGCATCTTCCTCATCTGCTGCAGAATGGTGATGCTGTGGTCCTTCTCCAGTGCTGACAGGGCCCTTCTTTGCTCCGAGGTGATATTGGAGGGGGGTGGTTTGGCACTAGCCAGCGCAGCTGTGACCTTGAGTCTTTGTTCCTCAGCTTCATTTCCAGACAATGAAATTAGAGATCTCCTGTAGGACATAGATAACCGCCTGGCCTTCTTAGACAGCGCAGTGGTTATTTGTGAGGACAGGACAATCCAAGTAGAAGCCAACACACACAGATCAATATTTACTGTTAGATTTCCACCACCCTCTGCAGCACAAGCTGGGAGTCATCAGGACTCTTACGGCATAGAGTCCAATTAAAACTTGGTAACACTCTGCTTCAAAAGCTGGTCCATCAAGACAAGATCCCCTCAAACAGAGTAATGTAGTTTATGCAGTGCAGTGAAGAGTGCAGTGACAGTTATGTTGGAGAAACAAACAACAGCTTCACAAGAGGATGTATCAGCACAGAAGAGCCAATCCTGGTGGACCAGAGTCTGCAGTCCAACTCCACCTCAAAGAGAAAAGGCATTCATTTGAGGACAGCAATGTCCGAATTTTGGCCAGAGAGGCCAGATGGTTTGAGAGAGGGGTGAAGGAAGCTAATTTTGTTCAAATTGAAAAGCTTTCTCTGAACACAGGAGGTGGCCTCAGATTCATGTTGCCTAGTATTTATAACAGTGTTTTAAATCTAAATCAGAACAGTTTCTAGAACAACAACAACCCCTGAATGGAACAGTGTCACTAACGACTCACCTGAGCCTTTTAAAGACTCTCACATCAGGAGTCACCCTGTCCTTTCATAGCTAACAACTGTAAGATCAGAACAGCCTGGTCCAATCAGGTTTGGATTCAGGTCAAACCCCTCCCTCTAGAGATAAAACTCAACTCTTTTATCAGTTGATCTCAGAATTAATAAAGTCTCTTGGAATTAGAGACGAAACGTTTTCACCTTGAAAACTGAGTCCAGATGCTTTTGCTTTAACCTTTTCTTCAAGATGACCTGGATGACTGAGAACCTTCACAGACATGTAGCTATGATTGGCCAATCATTTTGATATGCAATGTGTAACTTTCTAGCACACAGCACACCATAGAATGAATGCTATAAAAATATTGCCTTGAACCTGTCAATTTATTGATGACGTCTTACTAAGTATCCACACAAACTATTTGTAACCCCTACTTAAAAAAACTAGTTTTATCATAAGCAGTCTTTCTTGTGTTTTGTGTTCTCATGCTTTCACTTTATTCATAAACAGGCTGTTTAGTGCAATTGTTACAGGCTGCTCTGACTCAAAGCACACCATAATGGGTCTAAATTACTAGCTACAAGATATACTGTGGAGAATTCATTATAAAGAGACTGGATTACATTAGATTTAATGTGCTCAAGGCCTAGCAAACATGTTTAATGTATGTTGAACATCATAAAGTTTTTTGTTATGGTCTAGTTATGATATCTTTGCTATTTTGCACTCATTTTGCTCAATAATTTCATTGAAGTTTATACATGCTCGCCATATGAAGATGGTAAATGCATGCATTTCCACATTTCTATTTGCATTAGCATGGATTATATGTCAAAGAATGTTTAAGGATTTGCTTTAAACATTCTGGGTCAGTAGAAATACTAAAGCTTCTATGTCTAGACTGGGCTGTAAAAAGGATACTGCCAAAAATAGTCAGGGCAGATTTCACTGTTTCTTTGAGCCATATGTCCAGTCAGTAACAAAACTCAGAGGTTCTTTTGTTGTTCAGAGCTACAGTTGTCAACAAGCTGCCATGACCATCAACCTTTAAGACAGAAAATTGTTACTGGGTAATAATTTAGAGACTAGCAGCTGTGAGCGTCTTCTTATTGTGTGGCCAGATTTATGGGAAAGTGGATTTTGTTTTAATACCAGTATTTGTGATCCTTTATATAATTATTATTTACCAGTTGCCATTTTTCACATTGACATTCAAATTTCAATTATCTCAAATCAGCTCTTTTCTATTTGAGTCTGTTTCCTGATCTTGCACTTCTTCGAAAAGACCACTTGTTGTTGCTTTTCTGTCCTTCTGACATATTTAGCTTGCTACTTTGTCCACACAGGCAGATGCTTGGTTTAGCTCGGTTTATTGCCCCGCAGTGTCGCACTGAATACAAGTCAGACCTCATGTCCTCTGACTCCCCTGACCCCTGACACGACCACCACCGCCACCTCTGCCCTTAATGCCATAAAGGCAACAATTGGACCTTTGTGTGCTTCACTGAAATCCTTTCACACAACCCGACCAATGAGTATATCAAGCCTGACAAATCCTTGACAAAAGTGTTGAAGAAAAAAAAGACTGGTCCATGGATGTGTGATTCCTTTTTTTGATGATTGGGCAGATGTAAAATAGCACGATATTGAAAACTAGTATTGAAATGTCTATACAAAGCGTTAACCACGTCACTAAGAAGATTTGTGGAAACATGCTAATTCAAGTAGTTATAAGGTCATGTAATGCCTTTGTTTTGCTTATATTTCACAACTAGTATTCAATTACAGACCCACTAAGTTGCTAATACTCAACTTAGTCAAGCACATAAACAATGTTTGACATTAGATTGATTATATAGGTAAAAAGTAAATGTACACTCAATGCAAAATAACTATTATTTTTCTTACAAGGTATACAAGGATCACTCATCACTCAAGTCCTTTAAGTTATTGCAATACAATTGGCAGTAGATATTTAGTTCTGGTATGTTTTTTGCATACACACAAAAACCTTACCTTGCACAGCAGCTTGATTCTCTTTCTCTTTTCTTTTTGCTTAGGAACTGTGGTTCTGTACTGTACTGACAGTACTGACAGTTAGGGTTTTTAGGTATGGTGACAAATTGTATAGTAATAGAATTCTCCCTCCTTGTGGATGTGGCCTGTTAGATTGCTGTGGATGCTTGTTACATTTATTGAGGATGTTAAAAATTGGGCAACAATGGGTAATACAATTTTAGCTGACAGACAGGTCCAGTGAATGTACGGTTTACAAAGCAGCAAAGGAAGGACACTCACTTTGTTTCCATCACACTAGCATTAAAGAGACTATATTGTAGGCAGGATGTTGTCAATCAAAACAGTCACCTCCACAAGATTGGGGCCTAACAGAATGTGCATGTCAACAACAAAAAAAGAATCCAGAGAACTTAGGTCTAGTTGCTGAAGTCATGCTTTTACCTGATGGTGAATACTGTTTGTTTTGTCTGTGCCACACACAGATATATAATATTTGTGAATTATTTTTAATAATTATATGTAAGCGTTCTGACCTTCAAAGATCGTAAGTGCAGGTTGTGGATATACGGTTGGTAAACTAAACCACATGTTCCTAATGTTAAGTGACTGTGTTTTCCCACTGCTGCACACATCCTCTCAGTCATCACCACAGTGCACAGTGAAAAAGCTTGTGCGAGTCAGAGATGACAAGAGGGACGAGGCCAGCAGCTTGTGATGACTTGTCCAGATGTGTAGTAAAGCCTGATTGTCTGTGGGCTGAGCATGTTCAGGTATGTGCGGGGCTCCTGTCTGCGGAACACGAGCGTGAGCAACACGGACCCTCTGCTCAGGAATTCACCGCTGCTCAGGAAACAAATTGATTGCATGCATAATACTGCACAGACAGCACGATAAGCCATTCATCATTCATTTCAAATACATTATACATGTAGATTTGTTTCCCCAGAGGTGTCCAAGGTCATTACAGCGCTGTTCTGGTATTTGTGGTAAAAATGAAAATTAAAACTGGAAAAAAACATGGATTTAAATTGATATTACTTTGGGCCACACTAAAATGTTACCTTAAATAGAAATTGATGGGATGTAACTTTCAGTCATTCTGACAGTGTTGCTACGTCAAAGCACAGACTGATGCAGACATCATTAAATTCAATTAGGACGTGTTATTGCCATGCACAGTTTAATTATTATTGTACACATGCTCTGGTAATGAAATTAGAAAACAAAACAAATGTATTAAATTGCTAATGGCTATCTTTTTAAATGTAAAATAAATAAATAATTATTTGGGCTTGTATCCTGAAACATTACTAAGAAATGACTAATCTACTGACATTAAATTTTTTTTTCCAACCAGGGCATGGAAGCACTGTTTTGCTTTAAAAAAATATCATTATGCTACAGCTAGGACAGCGCAGGGCTAAATAAATAAAGCGGGGCTTTAGAAGCAGAACACAGGAAACTCACCAGGACACAGCTGATCAGGAGCTTGGATCTGGGGTTTGGATCATGGTGAAAATACAGTCCCAAATTGGTGCTGGTATTATCCACATTCCTCATCTCTGCCTGGGTCTGGACTAAGTCCTGACAGGTGTGACACCAGTCTGCTCTGTCTGTCTGAGATCCACACTGCTTTCCACATTTAACAATGCTCCACAGCTTGTTTTGAAGCTGAAGTGATCAGTGTCCAACTGTCCATGTGATTGAGACCAATTAACAAGAGGACGGCTTTACATGACGTGAGTAAAAGAAAAATCCCTGTGTGGTTTTTTTCTGACTTTAGTCCACTACCAAATTAAAAAAATCTAAAACGCCGCAGTTTGTATAAAACATTTTCCTTTAGTGTTGATACAGAGCATGTGCAGACATGTAACTGTAAGTTTTGTTTAGAAGACTTGTACAATTAAAAGGATCACACATAAAACCTGACATAAAAATCCCAATTCTGCCAAAATAATGATAAAATATATTTTTATCTGGATGTAAGAGACTTTGTTTAAAATAAAATGAGTGATTAAGTATAGGCTTGTCTGAATGATTAGTATTCTTCTAACAGTCTGCTCATCCGGTATTAAAAAGAAAAAGAGCTAAACAATAGATTCAACAATTAAAGAGAATACGTATGCGTTATAACACAGTCCAATGACTAAAATTAAAAAGAAATATAATTTAATAATAATAATATAATTTAATAATAATAATAATCGACACTGTACTGGAGGAGAGCCCTGTGCTTGGTTAAAAGCAAAACACATGTCACACATAAATCCAGCCTCTTGATAGCTGTGCCAGCTCAAGTCCTGCCTCTTTATACCACTGTCTTCGCCCTGAAAATCAGAAAAAGTAGATTTGGACACGCCCCTCAATGAGCTTCTGTCTCCGCCAGATATTGTACCTGCGTTTTGATCGGGAAGATATGAATCATAGAATTTTGAAAAATAAAACCTATTAATTGAATATACTGCCATAGTTAAATTAAATGTTATGTTCTGGTTAAATTTACTTCTTTCTTGATTTGACTTGCAGATTGTTGTGTTGTAGATAATATTAGTTACTTTTGTCTCAACAGTTCATTGATGCACTACCTCAACCAGAGTCTCCAAACTAATATTGAGCAAGCCCTCCCTATTAGTTTTTCAAGTCACCGGTTAGTTATTAGTTACAAATTATGGGGAACCAAATTATTATTTTTTGTTCTTTTATGCATTTTAGCTTTCTAGTTTTATCTTTATGTCTTCATTGTCGTTGTGGGTGCTATGATAGTTTATTAATTTAATGGGATTGTGTAGGTCAGGTAATATATGTATGGTTTAAATTCAATAAGAATGTGAGCTTTGAAATGTTCAAGGTCTCAGCTAAAGTCAGCATGTAGTCAGAATTATGGTACCACTTACTAGACATTAAAACCACAGAAATTTTGCACTGCACCCTGTCACTTAACGTGCTTCTTTGGCAGCTATTTATTTCAACAAACCTCTGCATGTAAACAAATGCATGCTGTCTGCTACGTCCATGATGAACAACCCCATGTGCGCTTTGCAACATTGCACGCGGTGGCCTTCAGATCCAACATGTCCTGAAAAACATTAAGTGCTGTTTGAGCAGAAGAGCCATGCTGACTGATGGAGTGCAGTGTAAGACTTCATCTAAAGTTAAAGTTTAGGGTTTTCATATGTAGTATGCCGTTCCATGATGTTAAATCTTTTCATTAGATTAAAGAGTGCCTTTTGGGAGCTTGTTTCAAAGCTCACTTGAGGACATGGGGAAGTGGTGTTGATTAAATTGTTACATTTTTACTTCTAACTACATTTAATATGGTAAATGTGTTTCTATTTTAGACTGCTTCAATGTAAAAATAAACAGGATGTCATAATGCCATGTTTGTAATAATGGAGCTATAAAAGAAGACAGAAATAGTGTATTAAATTCCCACACTCACTAAAATAATGTGCAATTGCAAAGACAATGCCTCTAAAGCAGAAAGACGTTTATTGGACTCTTTGGTGACAGCAGCTTGTGCTGTACACTCACGAGCTAACTAACATTCCTGACTGTCACTTTGATGTTTGTTTGCTGCTCAATATACGTGTTATGTGTTTGCTTTTAGATGTAAATGAATGTGAGGAGCTCAACGGAGGATGCCAGCAAACATGTGTCAACACTCCAGGCTCTTACCATTGTGAGTGCAACGAGGGCTTTCGCATGCACACTGACGCTCGGACCTGCATTGGTAAGAACTGCATGGAGAGGAAGTATTTATGACACTTCTGGTACCTATTATATTAATGCTATAAAGTGAGAAGAGGTAAGAGAAGAGGTAGAAAAATATTGGATAAACGGGTATCGATATCATTTGGGGTGGGCAAAGCAAAATCATAATTCCACCATTGCCACCATCATTTGACAATTGGCAGTCAGCCCCATTATGCCCAACTGCTGTGCATGCTAATGAACCCTAAGGCAACATATAATATGTGTTACAATTTGTTGCATTTCTGCTATTCTTCTTTTGTTTTTTGTTTTTTTAAATATAATTTTTTGGTGCTTTTTGACTTTATTTGATACTAGACAGGAAACAGGGTGAGAGTGAGAAGAATGATATTTGGGCAAATGACGGCCCTCCTATTTCTACTATTCTGCTTTTCTGTGACTCTGTCTTTCTTTAGAGTTTCTGATGGAACTGTAGAAAAAAGCTTTGCTGACACAAGAGAATTTAGAATTTTTAACAATTAACATTTAAATCCATGTGGTTTGTTTGTCCTTCTAGCCCTAAGATATATAACTATGAAAGGCATTGTGCTTCTGTTTCTTTTGGACACATTTCTCTTGTCAGTATAGGATAAGGTAGCGGCAGAGCGGTAGTTAATTGTGTCTGTGGAAGTCATCAGCGTTAAAAGCTGCCGGTCTCCCAGTTTTACGGCCCGTCTGAGTCCTCATGTCTGCGTTTAGAGCACCCACAAGGCACACTGCTGATATTCCTATTTGGCAAATCATTAAATCAGAAGAGTAATGGGATGGAAAGCTCATTACAAAGTTACCAGGCGTACTACTGGGCTGTAATATCACTGTCCACTTTCCAGCTTTTACCCAAATGTTTCCATAATTTTAGAGCTGCTGCATAGCTTTGAGGTGTGAAAACCGTTTTATATAGCCAGCATAGCAAACTGTATTGGTAGCTATTAATCATGTAATTGAATACCTTAGCTTATGGGCTAATTCTGGTGTCATTCCATGTGTGTTTTGTGTGCTGTTTTTGCCACAGCGCTAAATTCCTGTTTGGTGTTGAATGGCGGCTGCGAACACAAGTGCATGGACTTGGGAAACAATCAGTACAAATGTGAGTGCCGGAAAAACTACCAGCTGAAAAGAGATGGACGCCACTGTGAATGTAAGTCTCTTTGCCGACAGATGTTTTTGACATCTAGAGGCATCATCTGTCAAGTATTAGATGTACTGTATGTTACATAAAAAGATCATGTGAGAGTGCATTTGGCAACAGAAAATTGCAGGTTAAGTTAAAAAATAACATTAGTAGGCCACAAACGACCATTGTGAACTTAGCACAAAGGTCAAACAATTACCTGAGCTAACCATGGCTTTTGTTTGTCTGCGTGTTTTTGTATGTGTGTGTGTATCAGTGAGGAACCCCTGCACAGAGAAGAATGGAGGTTGTGCCCAGCTGTGTCATTCAGACGAAGGTCAAGTTCAATGCAGCTGCAAACCTGGTTTTACCCTGGCTGCGGACCGCAGGACGTGTGACGGTGAGAACTGTGTATATAAGAATATAATTTATCTAGACAGTGCTTTATACAGTGGATAAAAATGTTTCTTTCTCAGATATTTGCTGTGTTCTCCATTTACCTCCTTTAAAATGATAGCCAAGCTTCAAAATAACTCTATTCATTTTGGTGGTTGTTTTTGGAAGCCGTTCTTAGAATTCATCTTAGCAACACTTTTTGTGCTTCAACTCAGAGAAATGTGATCCCTGACAAAGCCTTCCTGTCTGGAAAGTTTTTGACTGCATTGCCATCAAATTATTTCAGTTTTTTCTTAAACAAAAGGATGTTGCTTTGTGCTGAACCTTTAATAGTAACCGCTTTTTATTGCATACATGAGAAAATGAATAGTTTTATTTGAGATCTGACTAAGTATTGTCTTCAGTGACAAAAACACATGCTCTGAACAGAACTGAACTACACAAATATTCTTGTGCCATATATTTCTTGTAATATAACTAAATAGTGTTGTGTTAGGGGCATTTTCTCAAGATCTAACAATTCAACATGTGCGTTTGCCGTTGTCCTGCAGATGTGGACGAGTGTACTTCAGGTGTGGCTAAGTGCTCCCACGGCTGTGTGAACATGCTGGGATCCTTCAGCTGCATGTGCAATCCAGGATTTGAACTCGGTGCTGATGGGAAACAGTGTTATCGTGAGTAAAGACGAGAGATGTTGAACAGGGGATATGGAAAGAATTATGCTAAACTATTTTTTAAACTGAAAGTGATTATGAGCTACTGCATCTACAGGTTACAGGCTTAAAACATCAACTGAAGAACAAAGAGCAATGTCACATTACGAATTCCTGCTAAAACATTAGGCAGAAAGACTTAATACATCTGCAATATAAGATGTAGTAGCCAAGTACATTGGCAGATAAATGGGACAGAATTTAGAGTCCTATCATGAAACCTGAAATGAAGATTGACTGCCTTTAATACTCTATCTTTAGACTTCCTTTTGATTAATGATACTTTCTTGACAGCACGGTAAAATAAAGACACACTGCAGAAAATGGTTCCTACCTAAAAATGGGTAAAAACTTATCCTTATTTATTCTGAATGGATGCATTTTTCCACTTTAGGCATTGAGATGGAGATTGTAAACAGCTGTGAGAAGAACAATGGAGGTTGTTCTCATCACTGCAAGCACACCACCAATGGGCCCTTCTGCTCCTGCAACCAAGGCTTCCAGCTCGCAGAGGATAGGAAGACCTGTATTGGTAAAACTTTGCCATTAAAGGTGGCTAATTGTTAATTACCTCTTTCCGTCTTTCTTGAAACCTGCTGTCCCTTGTGTACGTTCCTCAGATAGTGACGAGTGTGCCGGTGGGCAGTCCTGCTGTAGTCACTTCTGTAGAAACTACCCAGGCGGTTACGAGTGCAGCTGCAGAGCGGGCCACAGACTAAACCCAGATGGCTGCGGCTGTGATGGTAAGAGTTTGGGAGTGTTACCAGATTAACTGTCTTTTTAGCATGTACTGTGTTGTGGTGAAGTTGGTTTCAAGGCCATTTAAAGCGCAACAAACTCCAGAGCATTCGAAAATCAGACAAAATCCACAACAATCTTTATTATATTCAAAGTTGTGGTCAAATTCATTCAGAAGTCATCTAATAATCTAAGAAAAAATAAATATTTATAGTGAATTTTACAAGGGGGGCAGGGCAGAAGACGTTAAGAATTCACATACTTCCAATTTACAATTTTACTTACACTGTTTTACATAAAGCTGCACATTATAAGAAAAAAATGCAATGTTTATGTTGAATAATTACAATAACAATATGACATATATGATATTTGAATATGATATTTGAATAGCCCTCATTGGCATAGTATGGAATAGATAGAGTCTTGAGATACAGTCTACAGTGATATGTGTTGGATATTGCATTTGGTGATTTTACAACAACAAAATATTCAATATACTGTGCAGCCCTATTAGAGACTAACATGTTAATGCAGGCAAACTACAACAGAATGGATTTGGCCTCCTTTGCCTCTGTAACACATGCACTCTAAGCCCATTTTTTGTGGATGTACTTGGTAGATGTTGATGAGTGTCTGGCAGAGACCTCAGGCTGTGGACACTTCTGTGTCAACACTCTGGGAACATACGAGTGCTTCTGTCAACAAGGCTTCCGCTTGGATCATGACCAGCACTCCTGCATCTGTAAGTATATGTCTACTTTAGTAATGTCTCGCAAAAAAACAGGCAGTCAAATAATCCAGGAATATCATTTCCAGCGCTCTATGGAGAACTTGATGAAGATGAGGAGGATGATGAAGAAGATGAGGGGCAGGTGCCAGGACTACCAGACCTGCTGTTTCGCAATACTCCCCAGCTCCTGCATTACACCGCAGCGTTACATACTCGATACAGCAATGACGAGAGTGATTATAGTGATGACGGTGATGATGAAAAAGAATACAAAAGAGACCGTAGAAGAGAGCTTAGACTCAACAGTCAAATAGGTATAGTAAATTTACCTTTGTCCGACATGTCAAATCACATTGGAGTAGTTACATGTGTGTGTGTTCTTGTCTTTATAGTGTGTCTAGAAGGGTCATTTGGGAACGACTGCAGTGTGAGTTGTGAAGACTGTGTGAACGGAGAGTGTAGTGAAAATAAAGACCATTGTGACTGTTTACCTGGATGGACTGGGACTATCTGCAATAAAAGTAAGTCATAACATGCCCCTCAGAGGAATAGCAATATTAAGACCACTTCATAGGAAACAGCACAGAGCAAACATTGATAACAAATATAATGACTTTTATTATTATACACCAAAAGTGAAAAGTTGTGATGGAGGTGGGTTGGGGTTCTTGGGTTGTGCAGCTTAAACAGACACTGCAGAAGATTGGATCAACTTAGCAGTTAACTCTAAAACTGGTTCATCCATTTATCTTCTTCTGCTTATCCGGGGCCGGGACCCGGGGGTAGCAGTCTAAGCAGAGACGCCCTGACTTCCCACTCTCTAGACGCTTCCACCAGCTCTTCCAGTGGAACCCAGAGGCGTTCCCAGGCCAGCCGAGAGACATAGTCCCTCCAGTGTGTCCTAGGTCTTCCCTGGGGCTTCCTCCTGGTGGAACATGCCCGGAATAGGAGTCTCCCAGGAGGCATCTGGAACAGCCTGTATCCGGGATCTTGAGACACCAACACCACCAACCTGAAGGGGACAAACCACCCTTTTCCGACTGAGAACCATGGCCTCGGACTTGCAGTTGCTAAATCTCATCCCAGCTGCTTCACACTCAGCTGCAAACCGTCCCAGTGCACGGTGAAGGTCCTGGCTTGATGGAGCCAACAGGACAACATCATCTGCAAAAAGCAATGTGAACCAAGCTCCTGCTCCGGTTGTACAGGGACCGGACAGCTCTTAGCAGAAGGCTCCTGGACTCCATACTTCCAGATCACCCCCCACGGGGCGCCACAAGGGACACAGTCGAATGCGTTCTCCAGATCCACAAAAAACATAGTTTGTTGGAGACTTTTGTGCTGTCCTTGAAGCTAAGAGGAGTCACATTCAAGACTTTCTGGATTTCTTAGGCAAATGAAGTTTATTTATTGTCAATATGACACTCAGAGAGAGTCACATAACACATAACATAACACATAACATAAGTGCAACAGTATTGACATCCATAGTCATGGCCAAGCTGGCGTAGATGCATTACCTAAAATCTTCTACCATCACAGTGCCAGTCACATTCCTCAACCCCAACAACAGTGTGGCCAACTTTACCTGCTTTTCTTTTACTACAAAGTAAAGCAGGGCCAATTTGCTAATACATTAGATCAAATCAAAGTTTAGAGCTTACCTTAAACTAGCTCTGAGTTCAGACCAAAGTGATCCCACAATAATCTCTGCCTCATTAAACCTTTTGTGAATCCATTGCTAAAATTTACCTGTGTTTCACTTTGTTTTCCTTCTCCTTCCTCACTGTGTAAGCAAATGTAGTGCTGGAACAGACACATTTTTATTATCGATAGTCATTACTTCCTTGTTGACATTGATGGGAGCGTCCCAAAATTGAGACCTCACAACGTGCAACCCTGTTATGGGCCAAAGCTGTTACACAGTACATTTGGTTATGCTATATCCCCCCTTCATTGTTAAATGTTACAAAAAGATTCTCTGTGTCACTACATACAACAAACTACCACAGCTATTTCTTTTTAATGAAGGCAGAAATGATACAAAGATAGAATAACTCTGAACATGTGCGTAGATGAAAAGTCACAATGAATATGCTTTAAGTCCATTCCCGAGAGCTATTAATGTTAATACATCGCAGTCATGCATACAGCTTGGTAGTAAAGTTTTTCCCACAGGGCACATATTCTTTGAGAGAGCCATAGCAATGTAGTCCAGACTCAAGAGTGTGATGAGATAGCTCCCCACATGCATCGATCTAGGACCATGTATCAAAACCTGTCAGCTCCCCTGTGTGGACGGCTGGCTTGTTTATGGCCTTCAGAACACAAGAGCATCAGGGGAATCAATCTGTCTACTGCTAGTGCGAGGCCAGGGCCCACAGCAAGAGTGAAGCCCCGGGCCAAGGATGTCCACTGCTGGGTTAGAAAGTCAGCCTCCATTGTTCACATACAGCTCGGTGATAAATGGCTGTCTCTGGTCTGAACTCGAGTCGGGCTGGTAATCATGAAAGGAGAGCCACGTGGGATGAGTCTTTTAGAGGCAGTATGTCATACAAATGCAGTAGTAAGGTGGCCATATTCAGATGCATAACCTAAAGGTGAAGGAACTGGACACAGGGAGCAATTTTAGTAGTAGATGAGAACTTGCCTGAAACACACATCGTGTTTCACCATAGATACAGAGTTTATAGAACAAACTGTATAAGCAACTTAATACTTGGTGCCATGCATTCATCTTGTTTCCTTACCTCATAGCCTGTCATATATAGTATAATACATTTATTAGTATTAATAAATTACATTTTTGAGCTGCAGTTTGAATATGTTGGCTAAGTCACGCAGTTTTTTACGCGATAGACTAATATATAATATGTGGTCTTGACCTGAGTGACCTGAATCTAGAGAGACCTAACAAGTAATATGTGACTTTGGCGTTGCTTCTTTACAGTTTTCACAATTTTGGCTGGTCATTAAAAACCAAAAACCTAAGGAAGTGAATCATGTTAATTCATATTCTATATGACACAAACATGGAGGACACATATGGAAGGACAGATGTGTGACGCATAATCGGCTTGTCACGTGTACTGGCTTTCACAGCACAGAAACCAAGACATTAATTATTTTCTGGTTTTGGCAACCTAGTTTAAGGAAGCAAGCACTTGAATGTAAATGACTGTAACGTGGCTAAAGTTCTTTCACTCCAACACCAACTCAATTTGACTTTTACAGAAATAAAAACACATTGTTCTTTATTTGTGTAATTTCTAATGTATTTACTTTAAGGTTTGTAAATACGTATATCAATACTAAGTAAGTCATTTTTGGTTTTCCACCGGTTACTGTCCCAGTGAGTAACATAAAAACGTCATGAACAAAATGTGATGCAGAATTTAAGCAGATACCTACATGAGGCATTGAGACACTTTAACAGATCTTAATCAGCTGGCTGGTTCCTGTCATACCTGCTAACAAGGCCAGGGAGATTAAGAAAGTCAGCAGGGCACATGCCACGGGAAAAAGCAGGATGGAAGCTGGAAGTGATGACTGATTTCTTACCTCCAGAGAATAACCTCCGTTTTTAACATTTCATTTGTCATTTTAAATTTGTGTGAATGCTAACTGATGTCTTATGTTGTAATCTACTGTATAATGTAACACTACAATTTTTAAATTGTAAGTAGTTTGTTTAATATAATCCTCTGTCATTCCAGCTTGCCCACAGGGGACTTATGGGAAAGCCTGTAACAGTTTGTGCCGTTGTCAGAATGGAGGCTCGTGTGACCCTGTGACCGGGAAGTGTGTCTGCCCTCCTGGAGTTCAGGGCTCCTTCTGCGAGGATGGTTTGTATGCATTTTTAAACACGTGGTTTTTAGTGGTTGTAACAGACAGAAAAATAAGACACTAGAGTGACTAGAGCAGGACTGAGAAATTCTTTTTCCCCAAGGGCCAATTAGAACATAGGAGTCTCGTGGAGGGCCGGGCCAACACTGTGAACTCACTTATGCTCAATAAGAACACGTAGTTTAAAGTTTGAACTATAGCAAAACAATATGTGCAATAAACACTGTATATTCAACTCTACAGTCAGTCCTCAGTTTCAGATCCACTCTTTACAGTTTGGTTCTAAAACCAGTGAAAACTATCTCTTGCTGAGAGTAGAGATGCTAGCTTTAGAAAAGGTTGTTCCTGTTTGGAGCATGTCATAATTACTGCAGAAGGGAAAGATAAAATATATGCATTAAACAGCCTTAGTTGGCCCACCACTGGACTAGATCTATTCATATTTGATCTGTTATGTTGTTGCCAGGTTGCCCAAGGGGTTACTTTGGAAGACACTGCCGAAGAAAGTGTAACTGCCCCAACAATGGACATTGCCATCGCCTGTTTGGGTCATGTCTTTGTTCTCCAGGGTTATATGGTCGCTTCTGCCATCTTTGTGAGTACAATGATTTATGAAGAAAACACTGTATTTTCTCTGGGGCATTTTATTTATTGTGTCTTTGAGGGTAATAACAACAACAACAACAACAACAATAATAATAATAATAATAATAATAATAATAATAATAATAATAATAATAATAATAATAATAATAATAATAATAATAATAATAATGGATTGGATTTATATAGCGTTTTTTAAAGCTGAATCAAATTCCTGTTACAAAAAAATAGCTAATGGCTTACAACACTTGAACGGAGTGGGCTATTGAACAAAACCATAGTCACATTACGATTAGCTTTGCAGGAAAGTTATTCCAAATCCATCCTGTATTGGTGTCCAAATGCTACTGCAGATGAATAAGGTAAATACACTTTAGGTTTACTACTGACCCCCAATAACTAGTTATTTTTATTTTGTTTATGTTATATACAATAACTGTATGTACATTTTTCACAAATACCGTCATTGCGACTCCTCTCGGCTGGCCGCACTAATACGTTTTGAAGGCGGAACAAGGTGTGACGGGAGCTCTCGGGGCAAGTAGTAGCCCTCCAGTTTGCCCTCTATAAGGTGAACAGCTAAAGCAAACTCCTCATCGTCCAGCATGCCGTCCCCATCGACGTCAGACAGCCTCCAGATGTGAGCCAGCACCGAATTGGGCAGCAGCGTGCCGGTCATCCACTCTCTGACTTTAATGGCAGTCAGTTTGCCTTCATTCGGATTGAGATTGTAGAAGATCTCATCATACTTTGGCTTGTACTTCTCCACCGCCCATTCATCACAGTCTTGCTCGCTGAATTCGTCATCTTTAAAATCTTCAAAAGGATCTCTTTTGTAATGCTCTGGCTTAAAGGTTCCCAGAAATGTACCATCTAACACGCCCGGGAGCGATGTTTTTGTCAGTTCTTGTAGCTTCAGTAGAGGGACCAGGTTTGTGATGTCAATGGTTAGAAGTTTGTCCAAGGATGCCATCAGACTTGGTTTCAGTGTCTTAAACTTTGAAAAATTTTGACCCAGTAGTTTCTCCTAAAGTTGAAGATTAAATATAAAGAATTATACAGGCAGATAAGGCGATTAACTCTTTTTTGAGAATGCGTAAATTGAAATAAAGGTTTTTACCTGCATTTTGGTGCAGTCTGGGAAGTCTCCAGCTGGAACGTGTTGTTGTTGCTGGATCTTTTTGAAAATAACAGGAAGATCATAGATAAGGTTGTGCTTTTTGCTTTCTTTGCAAAAAATAGTAGGCATCTCCTTCTTTAGATAGCCAATGATGTGTGCATGAGCCTATGAACAAGCAAACATTAAACATTCCTTAGGTATAGTTTGTGGCACAAAGTATTGAAGTGAATATAAATAAGTAGATTAGAGCTGCACAGTTTATTGTAAAATTGCAAACCGTTTTGCAAAATATATTGCATGTATAGTTTTTGGATGGTTTTCCTCTTGTGATACAGTATTGTGATAAGGATAAATGTATTTGTTCAAAAAAATTACCCAAAATGTTTTCTATTTGAAAAGGGTTAATGTGGATATGTGGGAGTGTGCACAGACAGTGCACAGACAAGGGACGAGCAAAAACTAAACACAACAGACATGGTGGCAGAGTGGTTAGTGCTCCGGCCTCACAGCAAGAAGGCTGTGAATTCAACCCCTGGCCGACTCAAACATCCTAAGCCAACTTCGTCCTTTCTGTGAGGAGTCTGCATGTCCTCCCTGTGACTAACTGACCATTGGTCAGGGTGTACCTGCCTCAAGCCCAAAGCTGCTGGAATAGGCTCCAGTCACCTGTGACCCCTAATGGGGCTAAGCAGTAGAAAATGAATGACAAACACTTTTTTTTTGTCAATTTAGGGCTATCTTTCCACATTTGCACAGATTCCATGATTCATTGTAAAGGTATATCTGCAGAATATCATAGCAATATTGTGGTATTTTGGTCCTGGTTTAGGCCTGGTTCAATCTTAAATTTAATCCCGGGTTTAGTTTGTGGTTTAGTTCTTGGCTTAGGTAGTCTTACTAGTCTAACTTTTGGCCCATGTATACTGTAGTCCTGAGTTAGCCATGTTTTTTTTCTTTCTGTATTTTTTTTTAAATAAATTTTTTTGTTTTTTATTTTATTTTGCCCTAGTTTTACCCAGTAGAAGTTACCCCAAAGTCTTATATTTTGCCATATTTTTCAATAAAAAGTATAGTGTAAAGTATACCAATACATATTGCATGTTTTTCCAATATCGTGCAGCCCTACACTAGATAAACGTTTACCCTGACTAATCGTGCCCTTTTAACAAGGTCATTCAGTTTCCGAATGGCGGCATTGCGTGGCAGGTTCCTGATGTCGGCCAACAGATCTTCTTCCTCCATTTCGATCAGGTCATAGTGGTCGCACTTCTGCCTTGGTTCTGACCAGAAAGACCCAATATAAACCCTGAGAATCTCTGGCGTCTTGAACACTTTCCCCAGCGACCACATGAGGGAGCCATACACCCTCATAAGTTGCTGCGAATCCACCATGTCGGTTTTGTTGAGAACCACACGCAGCTTGTCCTCGTGGCCACACAAAGCCCCAAAGGCCCGGGTAAGCTCATCAGAGAACTCCAGTTTGTGAGCGTCAAACAGCAGGATGATCCGGTCCACTCGCTCCACAAACCAGCGCAGCACTGCTGGGAAGTCGTAGCCTAGGGGGAAAGGAACCATAACACAGGGTTTTCATTAGCAGTCTGTGTGTATTATGGCAGGCTCCACTGTCTCAAGGCCTAAAGTAAGATATCCCAGCAGCCCTTGTTGATGTTGAGCCACTTCAGTTACACCCATGAATTAATGGGGCTATTAAAGACAACAGAGTCAGTGATGTGACTTACTGCTCTCCTCCCAACTTTACTTTACTTTACCGTGCTTCTGCATTTTAATAATGTAATAATGGCAAGTAAAAGGCATTGACATCCTTCTATCTGTAGTCACTGATAACCATTACATGTCAAGATTGAATTTGCACCAGTAGTAAAATAAATAAACTGCAGCACCACTTACCTCGACTCAGTTTTCTCCTAGCAGAAGTTAATATTCCTGGTGTGTCTATAATGCTTATATTCTCAAGGACCTGATTTGGCATTTGAACACACTGAAACCTATAAAGAAAAAAAAACATCAGTGCATAAAAAGCTTTACTGTATTCAATAATTAAAAAAAAAACATTTCAATGTTAGCGGAATATGCTTTGGCACATGATAGTGAAGAAACAAAAGCATAGGTGACTTTTGTTTAGTCAGAAAAGGTTGTAGTTATGCTTCTTTGTTTGCAAGTACCTGTTCAAAAAAGTATTTCCAAAATGGTCCAGGTTACGAAAGGGCTTTTTAGGATCCATTGTTAATGCATTTCCAGGGATGATTCCTTCAACGTCTCCATACATAAGCGCACTGAAGCAATCTGTGGTTGGCTCTGGACCAACTCTGCCACCAGGAAAGTCTTGCTCAATGAGATACCTGGAGCCAGACCGACCTCCATCTTTAACGTAGTCACATCAAAGTGTAGTTACATCAAACAAAGATTCCTACCTGATAAAAGTTGTCTTTCCTGTCGAATACTGCCCCATGACCAGGATCATGGGTTTGTTGTCAAAGTCTGCATCTTCGTAACTGGGAGAGTGAAAATGATGGAAGGAATAATGCTTCTCAATCGGCAGCAGCCTCTTGTAGTAATGGTTCTTCAGTGCCTCTGTCACAAGGTTGGCATCCCCGATTGTTTTTGGGTTGCTCATAAGCCTTCGGATCGACATGGCGATAAAGGTTGTGGACTTGAGCTGCTCGGACTCCTACTAAATGATGGAAGAATGTGCACAAGAAATATTATCAGTTTCTCACAGCTGTCAGCTTCATCCTGCAGCGGGACATTTGGTGGGTGGAGAGGGTGTAACCAGAGCCTGCAGCTGCACCTAAAAAAAAGCCAATGTCAAGCGGGACAGGGTGGAGTAGTGGAGATCACTTTTGTTTCTGAACAGAGACAGTCTTGGCAGAATTCTTGTGCACTGATTGATGTTAAATTGGGGATATGGCAGCAGTAGACCGTAAATGAACGTCATACAGCAAACTTTCAGCAGCATTTCTTTACAGTTACAGAGTGCTAGAGTGGTCTTCAAGTCATTATTGCAAGAATTCTACATTTAACCTTGATTACAGTTAAGTTAAGGCTGCCCTTTATATTACAGATGGGTAATAAAATGATAATAAATAGGTAATTCTGGATGCATGGTCATGGCCACCCATGTGGAGTCTGTGTTTCCCCTCTGTGCCTCTGTCCTGGACATATCCCATCTCATGCCCAAAGTAGCTGGGATAGGCAATTATCATAGAATCAGATACATTTATAGTTTGTAATACCTGTTTACCTAATGCAGCAGCTGGATTCTCACAGAGATTTGTGACTTCACAAACTCAAACCAACTGTGTGACAGTGCTGACAGTCAGAGGCATGTACAAGGATTGATGATGACGTGAATCTCCCGTACTATATAAACAATCTGGTGTTGCTTTATTTGGATAAAATGTGTGGCTAATCACCTCCACCTCAGCCTCAATGCTGTAGTGTTTAATGGATTTAACACCAATGTTTCCCAAACCTTTTTTTAAGGCACCCAAATTTTAAAGGACTAAAAGATTTATGGCCAATTCCTGGTTGTTTTGGTCATTGTTGTTTTGATCTTTTTGGGAGCTTTAACACAGGTCTAGTCCATTGAAACATCCGACTTAACCTTTAAATGAGCTAGGAGTCATGCCTGCTCAGAAAGGTATGTGCAAAGTGAGCTACACTCAGTGCCTTTCAAAAAAGATATATGACTATTAAGTTATTTAAATATCTTTCATGAAGATCAATGTTTCTCACAACAATTGAACAAACCTTTAAGTAAGTTATATGTTCACTTATGCATGCACATCCTTCACATGGAGTTGGCAAATACTGTAATAGGTCTTGTTGTTCACTGTTCAGTTTTATGTATTACATTTGAGATACTGTGCAAACGCCCTAAAGTGCAGAAAGCATATGCCAGAACATCAACCCTAATGTCAGCTTTTTGTCTTGTTTTCATCCGGTCCTCAGCGTGTCCCAAGTGGACACACGGCGCAGGCTGTTCCAGGGAATGTGACTGTGTTCAAGAACATTCCACTGGCTGTGACCCCAAAACGGGGAGCTGTTTCTGTAAACCTGCAAACCACGGTGCACAATGTGAAAAAGGTAAAGTAATAACATTAAACAAGACATCGACAATATTTAATGTAGTTGCTCAGTTGCAGCTTAAACATGAATAACCTCACAGATTTGACCACTTTTCTCAGGTCAAAATATATTAACCTCCATAAAATTAGTGATTTATCTCTTGAACTTCTGTGTTGTGTGTATGTAGAGTGTGAGCTGGGCTTCTATGGTGCAGGCTGTGAGAAGAAATGTGACTGTCCGGGTGGAGGATCATGTGACCCCACAACTGGACAATGCAGACAGCGATGTCCTGCTGGACTTTATGGAGATAAATGCCAGCAAAGTGAGCCAAATGTTTTTTTTTATAAAGTTAATCTCAAAACTACTTACATTCTTACTCTTTAGTGCACCCATGTGGCCATGCCCATGACATACATCACAAGCATATTTCTACATGCCAGTATCTGCTTGAGTAGTTATTGTTTGCATTCACTATACTTATGTGAATGTGGGCCCTTCTTGATATGCCATGGACAACACAAACTGTTATAAATGACTTTCTGAAGTTCACCATTTTAGGCCCAACCTTTTAGTTGACATATAATTCAACCTGTATCCACTCTTCATCTATTGACTCCTTAATACTTTTGATGGATTAAGTGTCACTTTTCTTTTCACGTGACTTGGTCAGTGCAGGTGTTCCCTCTGTTATAGACACACAATAAAAGTGCATGTTGTTCCCTGCAGCAGGGTGTCCTTTGAGTGTTTACTCTGGCTGGTCGATGGAAGGTTCATCTGTGTGTTGTGACCTAAAGTGATACTTAATAGAAATCAGCTTTTCCTAAGAGCATTTCTGTGTACCCCTACTGTGTCTTTGTAGGGGTTATGATAACATAGTTATGATATGTCAACACTGAGGCACTGTCCAGGGATAGGCCTGTTGGGTTGGTCAAAGCTGAAATTTAGAAGTCCACATTTTGTGAATTGATCAAAGCTCAGATTACAGAACAGTTCATAACAGGGCTGATTTACTTAAGTTACTACTATAGAGACTACTAGTAGACATTGAATAAATAAACTGAAAATGATTGAGCATTACTAAAATTTCTCTGCAGACTTGTGTAATCCAGTCATGTTTTATATCTTTTCATATTTTGATGTGTTGTTAAAAGCCTGTAAAGCTGGAAGCTATGGAGAGAACTGCCATCTGAACTGTAACTGTGGAGGAGCTCCTTGTGACCTTATACATGGACACTGTATTTGCCCCGCTGGCAAGACTGGCATCTCCTGTCAGGAAGGTATTTTAGCAAATATTTATTATTTCTTTAACTTAGGAAGAATCTCTAGTTGATGTAACATTAACTCCAGATCAAATGAGACGTCCAGATACCATTATAGAACATGCCCTTATTTTCTTACAACCGTATGCTCTTGTCTGTATAAACTATATAAACACAGCAAATGAATTGTTAGGACTTTAGCTTCCCGAGAACCAATAATGCAGCCTCTTTTGTGTCTCTGAGGTAACATGTTTGAAATATAGGCTACAATGCAATGTTTCAATGTCAAATAAAATATATACTCACAAGTCTTACACATACTCCTCATACAAATGATTCTAGTTTCAAGCATATTCCCCCACAGGCTGTCCTGATGGATTCTGGGGACTGAAGTGTCACTCAGCATGCCCTCACTGTCAAAATGGAGCTACCTGCAATAAAGAGACTGGTGTCTGTGATTGCAGACCAGGCTTTGTTGGGAACCATTGCCAAGATAGTAAGTTTTGCATATTTGTGGAAAATATAAATGTCATCCTGAATCCAACAGTCTGTAAATCTGCTGTTGTGTACAGAGTGTCCTGTAGGTTACTATGGACCAGGCTGTTTCACACGCTGTTCATGCCACCCTGAAGCCATCTGTGACCCACAAACAGGACACTGTGTGTGCCCCGCTGGTAAAAAAGGCCACGACTGTGCAACATGTAAAAACTCTTTTGAGAACTTACTGAATGTACTGACTTGTGTATTTCAAATCACACATAACCTTACTTTGCTAACCCTTCTAGCATGTGGATCTGGTTACTGGGGCCAAAACTGCCTCAGTAAATGTCAGTGCAAAGACAGCTCGTTAGGCTGTGACCCAGCCACAGGTCGGTGTGTGTGTGAGGCTGGCTTCACCGGAGATCACTGTGAAGGCAGTAAGTACACACCTAGGAGTATTGTTTAGTGACTGCTGCCATCATGGGGTCACTATGTGTTATACTATTACTGTTAACTTGGTACGCTAAATGACAAAATAATACACATTTGATTTTGTCATGATTAATTTTTACGTTTTTTTATATTTTTTAATTCTCAGAATGTGTGAATGGCACCTATGGCCACAACTGTGCTCAGCAGTGTCAGTGTCAGAATGAAGCCCTATGTGACCATGTGAGCGGAGCCTGCACATGTTCTTCTGGTTACGCTGGAACATTCTGCGAGAAAAGTATGTTTTGTGAGGTTCTTTTTCTTTTCTTTTTTTTTTTTTTTGCCATTTACAGCAACCTCCATATTTATCTAAATTGCTTTGCTGTACCATTTTGATTTGGCATTATTGTTATTTCTCTATTTTTCTGTACTGAATATTGTCAACTAAATTAAGATGTCATATAACTAGTACAGTACTATTTGTAGTACATAAACTAAAAAGACAACACTGCTCTTCTTCATTATTGTTAGCACTACTGTTTCAAATCCACTAGAGGGCAGTGCAGGACATGTTTTGGTCTTGTTCATTTCCTCAGTTGCTTTAGTAAGTCATCATACTTTCATCATACTTTACCTTAAGAGTCATCACTTTTCCCTTGTAGTAATTCTAACATGCCAAAGCAAAACCACAGAAATCTGACAAACTGAACTTTGTTCATACGCTGCACAGAATGAGCGCTTTGAAGTTTAGGGATCTTGTCATTAAGATAATATTTTTTTCAAAACTTTCAGACATACCATTGGTCTTAACAATGTTATGAATTTTTTCTTGATCATATTTTTTACTTGATGTTATCCTATGTTATTACATGGTTTAAGATTTACTGTTAGTGTACAACCATTGCAGAAGTAAGTAAGGCATCATAAATCACAACCATGCCACACTAGATGAGAGCTTCACATCCCTAGTCATAACAGTCTAATGGCCTCAGACACAGACGTCACTCTGATTGAATGTCACTGTGGAAACAGGGCTATCACTCTGTCCAGGTTCTGTTTTCTGAAGGCCCTTTTCCCTAAAACAGAGGTGTCCAGTTTCTCCATCTTCTGCTGGGCCTCTTCCTTGAGGAAAAGTCAGGAAGCAGGCTGCACTGTGAGAAGGACCAGATCTCTTCAGTTCATCATCGAGAATTCAAATGTGTCAGTTCCAATGCATCCTGGAAAATCTTTTTTTATGGACAGTTTGAAAACTAGTAGTAGTAGAAGAAGAGCCTCTCTTGACCTAGGTGTAACATTCTCGGTTATTAGAGAGGCTGGGTACAAACCCCAGACATACCCCCAATTTGTTACTTCCCTTTCCCCTAGCAGAGCTATTATCTATTCAAACTAGTGGTCTTAAAAGGCTATAAAACGCTTGTTTCTATGGCAATGCAAAAGTTTCATTGGTACTGTCGGAGGAAGTGAGCTATTGTAGCTCTGGCTTTGATGGTTGCATCAAAACATTTGCTTTTTCACAGTGAAAAGAAGCTCTGTAGTTTGATTGGCACCGGACATCCGCATTATTGATAGGAAAGTAGCTTGTGTTGTCGTTGTTGTTGTTGACCCCACTCACTTCATAGACCCTGAATTGCACCAGGAAGTTCTTTTGGATCTTGTGTCTATCCGCTCTATTCCTGTGGTCGGCTCTCCCCGGCTGTGTGGTCCCTGGACCTGCTTTATTGTCTGACAGCAGTGGCTCTTACACAAGCAGGGATCTGGAAATAATCCTCCTGTCTTAAAGCGCTCATTTAGTCGAGAGATGGAGTCTTTCAGCGATGGCACAGCGTGTGTGGTGCTGGCCTGATTTCTCTGTGCCTACCTATAAACAAAGACGAGAGAGAAGAGACTGCACTTATAAACACAGGCAGACACAGTGCTAATACTACATGACAGATTACAGCTCTGTGGTTAATACTGTACCACTTGCCCTCTGCTGGCATGAATCAATAAGAAACTACACCCATTTAGAAAGACATATGCATATTTTTACTGATAAAGTAATATCCACACCACTCAAGGAAAATAAAGCTATTTTATTACCATTTTTTGTACACTGAACAAAAATTTTAATGTAACACTTTGTTGTTGCTGAACTCAAATATCTAAAACTTTTTCTATGTACACAAAAGGCCTATTTCAAACAAATCTGTCCAAATCTGTGTTAGTGAGCACTTCTACTTTGCCGAAATAATCCATCCACATCACAGGTGTTGCATATCAAGAAGATGAATAGAGAGCATGATTATTGCACAGATGTGCGGGCAACAATAAAAAGCCACTCTAAATTTCACTGTATTTGGGAGGGGGGGAACCAGTATCTGGTGTGACCACCATTTGCCTCATGTGTTGTTGTATACGTCGATCCAGAGCATCCCAAAAATGCCCAATGGGTGACATGTCTGGTGAGTATGCTGGCCATGCATGAGCTGGGATGTTTTCAGCTTCCAGGAATTTAGTACAGATCCTTGCAACATGGGGCTGTGCACTGCATGCTGCAACATGAGGTGATGGTCGTGGATGAATGGCACAACAATGGGCCTCAAAATCTCGTCATCTCTATTGTGTATCTCTGTGCATTCAGAATGCCATCAATAAAATGCACCTGTGTTTGTTGTCCATAAAATACGCCTGCCCATACCATAACCCCACCGCCACTATGGGCCACTCAATCCACAACGATGACATTAGCAAACTACTCACCCACACAACTCCATGTCTGCCATCTGCATTGTACAGTAAAAAACGGGATTCATCCATGAAGAGAACACCTCTACAAAGTGCCAGACGCCATCGAATGTGAGCATTAGCCCACTCAATTCGGTTTACGACAACAAACTGCCGTCAGGTCAAGACCCCAATGAGGACGACGAGCGCAGAGGGGCTTCCCGGAGACGGTTTCTGACAATTTGTGCAGAAATTCTTTGGTTATGCAAACCGATTGTTGCAGCAGCTGTCCGGGTGGCTGGTCTCAGAAGATCATTAAAGTGAAGATGCTGGATGTGGAGATCCTGGGCTGGTGTGGTTACACGTGGTCTGCTGTTGTGAGGCTGGTTGGATGTACTGGCAAATTCTCTGAAACGCCTTTAGAGACAGTTTATGGTAGAGAAATGATTAAATTCATGGGAAACAGCCCTGATGGACATCCCTGCTGTCAGCATGCCAACTGCAAAACTTGCAACATCTGTGGCATTGTGCGGTGTTATAAAACTGCACATTTTAGGCCCTGACAACATACACGAGAATTTTTATAAACGCATACTTTTCATGTGTTTTTGCCTTTCGTCCACAAGTAAACAAAGTTTTCAGGTGGCAAAACGGATATTATTTAAAACGCCTCCCAAAGTGAAGATTTTTCAAAACTCCGGATGCAATAGAGACTATAAACGGACAAAACGGAGATGTACCGTAAGTATGGTGATGTTAGGGTTGTTGATGTGTGAGCATGTGTGTAACAACTTCAACAACCACAGCCACTGTGAGCTGGGTCTATTAGTGCCAACATATCATTGCAGGACACATTACAGTGAACTTGTAATGTGTTACAGCACTTCAGTCTGGAACACAGCTTACTGCACGACTCACCACATTGTCGGCTGAAAATCCTTCAGTAATGGATCTTTTCTTCTCTTTTTACTGTAAAGACACTTTTTACACTTCCAGCTCGGCTTCTGTGACTCAAATCAACCCCAGACTCAGTATTGCTGATACTTTCAGAAGAGTTTAGCGCTGCCAAAACAAAACAGACTTACTTCACATATACAATCTAACTGTTACTGTAACGGCCTCTTGTGGAGTTTTATGCATTTACAGTAGAGCCGTGTAGACGGAGATATTTTTCTAAATGCTCTCGTCTGGACAGATATTTTTATGAACAGAGACAAAAAGTATGCGTTTAGAAAAATACCCGTGTACGTGTAGCCTGGGCCGCAGAGTGACCTTTTACTGTGGCCAGCCAAAGGCCCATCTGTGTAATAATCATGCTCTCTAATCTCTAATCTTGATATCTTGCCACACCTGTGAGGTGGATGGATTATCTTGGCAAAGGAGAAGTGATCACTAACACAGATTTGGACAGTTTTGTGAACAATATTTAAGAGAAATAGGCCTTTTGTGTACATAGAAAAAGTCTTAGACCTTTGAGTTCAGCTCATAAAAAATGGGGGCAAAAGCAAAAGTGTTTCGTTTAAATTTTTGTACAGTATATGTTGCATTATGTAGCATAGCAAGTATATAAAAATCATGTAGCATGAAATCTTAAAAAGACATCGAGGTTTTAGAAAAATGATTGTCCGAGTTTAGTTTACAGTAGATTTTAAAGTATTAGATTTTTTTAGAGAGGCCCAGCTTATTTATGACAATCAGTTTCTGCTTGCTTGACAGAAAACAAGAAATTGAAAATAAAGAGATGACAGGGTGGAAACTGACCTGAGTTTTGAGTTTTTGAGTCCCTGGTTATGTGCTCTAACAGGTGAGCCACCAAGGGGGCCCCCGTAATGTCTTTTTTTAAAATCCACTGTCTCATTTATGATGTAGACAAAACATAAAGCTAGGGAGAGAAAACCTTACAAATGTTTCAACACACCACAGATACCATCTTGTTTCCATGGCAAACGCTTTGATAATGAACAACAGACAATAAAGCTGTGTTTTTCTTTTCTCAAGCACCACCACAGACCCAATGTACAGCTGGGTTAATGACTGCATCCTGACTCGGCCAGCTTTAATAACATTGCTGTTTAACCACTATAGAAGCAGATGAAAAGCACCCTGCTGTCAGCGTGGGAACACAGCGATGACCAGGCTAGAAAGTGCTGATCAGGATGGATACGTTTTTCCCTGTTTGAACCTCGGACCAGAGAAAGTAGGCAGCATCATCTGTTGGAGTTTGAGAAGGAGGAGATGTTGCATGGACTGTGGGGGAAACACCCTGAGTGCTGCAGCTTTTTGGAAAACATCAAACCACCAAGTTACACATTTCTCTTACGCTTCAATTTGTGGCTTCCTTTGGTATCATGGTCCACTGATTTGCTCATAAAAAGAAGACGTAGTGAATAAATGCAATGTTGAGATAATTAGGACAGAGGTTTTATTATGCAGATGTGGGAAAAAACCCCAAACCTTACAGCACTCAACAGTAATATATCTAAATATCATTTTTATGGATTTGAAAAGAGAACACATGCTAATCATTCAATCCATATGCCAGAGAAATGCCGTTATGTTTATCGAGACCGTACATGAGATCTAGACAACTGTCCAGTGACAGATTGAGCCATCAAAAATAGGCACTGACTAAACACAGTCATTCTTCCCTGGCATGGTGAAGTCATGCATACAGACAATATTTACATCCCATTTGTGGAAAAGGCTCATTCATCTCGCAGCCTCTGGCTTGGTTCATGTGGATGGGAGGCACTATGTTTACCAAACTGTAGTCTCAATTTATTCTCAGGCCCTTTGTCGGAATGGGAAACAGACTCTTCCACTGACATCTTCTACCATACTGTAGGCACATATGTGTGAATCTTTAAAAGGGGCAAAGTAACCTGGCTTTGTTTTAGCATTTACTAGTGAAGCCTGTGGACTCAGCAGGTGCTCTAATTATCAGTTCTTTGTACAACCTCTACCCTGAAAAATGAACAGCCTCCAATGCTTTTGGGTCGGCTTTGAAATGGCCCAGCTTCACCGCACATGTGGGACATGAGCTCACTTAACGAACACAGACACCCTGCAAAAGAGCAGCCGCGGCGTGGTAGTGCAATCCAATACGGGTATTTTTGGTAGGTGGTAAGACAGAGAGGGAAAGTCAGAGGAGTGACAGGGCATGGGATTATAAGAAGTTGTTTAAAATATTTTTGTCTTCCTTATTTGTGTAGCTGCCAGTGGTAACCATGCGGATGTTTTATCTTTGGCCTACAGTGTGCCCGGACGGCTTTTACGGTCTTGACTGTGGCCAGATGTGCGAGTGCAGGAACGGTGCCCGCTGCCACCACATCACAGGAGCCTGCCTATGCACCGCTGGCTGGGCAGGACCACACTGCATTCTGGGTAATAGAAGCCACATCATTAAAAAAGGGTGTGAGGGAGGTCTTCACTGTGGCCCATCACGACATCCTCTCCTCAAACACGCCTATGATGTGTTTGTGAACAATTATCTCTATAATCAGACACTGCCAGTGACTTTTTGGAGATGGGTAAGGGTGGGGAAAGGAGGGACGTTGCCCTCCAGAGAACATGTTTTAAATGAGCTCTGTTCTATATAAATGCACCCACGTGTTTGTAGTGATCAACATTGAGAAAGAGCTGAACTTGGAAGAAGCTTTAAGTAGCTAACCAATCAGTGTTCTCATGCTAAACTTTGAGGATTTCATGCCGTTGTTTTAATGAATCCAATGAAATGCCCACTAAACTTCTTACTCTGTCATTCGGCAGTGTTATTCAGGGCTTTACTCTTGCCACAGACATTTTGTGGTCCTAACTTCCAAAACCAGAGTCAGCAAAAAGCCACCAGCATGACTTAATGATGCATCTCTGTCATTAGTGTATTTTCCTCTTTCTCAGACTACAAATGTCATAAGGGATGATTAGAAAAAAGTTAACAAAATGTTTACCATCATTTCCAAAAATAAAGCCTTTTCCTTTTATTACATATCTAACTGCAATGCTACATTAAGGAAAGACTGAAAGTGCTGTGTATGTGTGAATGAAGAATGCCCAGAGGGTCATTTTGGAGAAGAGTGCAGTCAGACCTGTGAGTGTCAGAATGGAGCCAGGTGTGACCACGTCAGCGGCCGGTGCAGCTGTACAGCAGGATGGACCGGAGTCAGCTGCCAACTGTGTGAGTAGCTCATCACTGACACACAAAGAATCTAAATGACCCAGGTTTGATTCCATGGATTGACTTTTTTTGCTCCATTTTATTCTCCTTTTCTCTCTCGACCTGTTTTCTGTTTATCTACACTGTCTCTATCAAATAAAGAGTAAAATGTTGACAATAAAATATAAAAAGAATAATCAATTCTGATGCTACAGGGAAATAGCCTAGTGTTCAGTGTTCTGTTTTTGGGTCGGATATTTGTGACTGTTGTTTTAGAGAGTCACACTCTTTGTGGAGGTGTTTTTTTATGCTTTGCTTTACTAAACTTGTTTGATGTTTTGCCAAAGCAGCAAGCAAGTTAATTGTCCATACTACAAAAAACAACTTACTAAAATGTGGTCCGAAATGTTTAGTATTGTTAGAGTGCACGCTATAATAGAAATACAACAAAAGTACTATGTATTTTGAATAAATGAATTATTTTGTTTAAACAGGAACAGCGCACAATTAATCATTAACCTCATACAAAAGAAATATGTGTTGTACCAGGCTCTAGCTCAGTTGCTAATTTTCACCTGTAGAGAATTTAAATGGAAATATTGGGCACATGATAACAGTTACTGTACATGATACAGTAAATTTTAGATTAAAAAAGTATTGTTCAATATTAATCTGACAATAAATTAAACTTACATTTCATTTAGTATTTTTTTTTCCATAATCTATACAGGGATATTCTTGCCTATAATAAACTGTGCCACTTGTGTTACATCCGTCTGTGTGTATGTGTGTGTGTGTTCAGCCTGTCCACTGGGTCTTTATGGAGAACACTGCTCTGGTCAGTGTCTGTGTCAGAATGGAGGCTCCTGTGACAGTGTGACTGGCCAGTGCTCCTGCCCGCCCGGGTGGACTGGGAGTGCCTGTGAGTTAGGTAAGTCACTCATTACTACATTCAGTAGGACCTTTAATCTCACTGCCCCTAACTATGATTCTGAAAAGATCCATGTGTTATCTTTTGGCTGTAGAGTGCGAGAGGAGAGTTTTGGACAGAACTGCTCACAAACCTGCAGATGTGCAAATGGAGGAAGATGTGGCGGAGTGACAGGAAGATGCATTTGTACACCTGGATGGACTGGAGATTTATGTCAAACAGGTGACGTAGTACCCATGCCATTATTTGTTGTAAATAATGTTTATGACCTATAAAATATACAAGTGACATTGCTGGTTCAATACTTTTATTGAATACTTCTCCATTTATTAACTATACCGATATTTTGCAAATCATATACGTTGACGTGTGAAAACACCTTGTCCAATTGTACATTTAGTGCTGAATGAAGTGCTTGTGTTTTCTGTCTGAAGCCTGTTCAAAGGGATTTTTTGGAGAGGCCTGCGAGCGGCGGTGTGACTGCGTCCATGGTGCCAGTTGCCACCATGTGACGGGCCGCTGTGACTGTGAGCCAGGCTGGAGGGGGGCCAGGTGCGACAAACGTAAGTGTGTATTGAACCCGGGGGGAAATTACAGCTGAATAAAACCGGGGGTCCTTTGAACATGTCTGAAAAAGCAAATCTGTGAGCACCCCACATGTGATTGTCTCCCCACAGCCTGCTTCCCTGGGTCGTATGGTGCATCCTGTAGCCAGCAGTGTCGGTGCCAGGCCAGCGTGTCCTGTCATCATGAAACAGGGAGCTGTAGGTGTCCTGCTGGATTTACAGGGTCCGGGTGTGAGAAAAGTAAGAGAAACAGAACTTTACTAGACACCAATATACCAGAAAACTAAAACTGCTACCACAAATCCATACTGGTCCAAATAGTTTTCAATAATTTTGTGTTAGCATTTGAATACACGAGAATTCAGATACTGACATAAAACTGACTGACTGACTGATAAAAACAAGCAATACAACAGAGTGAGGGCTGGCTTTAGAACAGTTGTTATAAGCGCTCACCAGAGCTGCCTTCTTCAGATGAATGAGTGGTAGGGTGGCCATACATCTGGATTTTGGCCGGACAGCCTCAATCCGGACACTAATTTGTCTTAATTTTTGGAGTTGTGCTAAATTAGCCTAAAAATAACCCGCTCTAGAATCTTCATTGGGACGAAGCGTAATGCCATTAGATTTCTGGTCAAACAAATGATTGGCTGAAAGCAGTGTCAAATAAATATAAATATCTGATATATCACTGGTTAAGAACATATACAAGCCTCCACGTGCTGGCTACGTCATATCATCACGTAAACATGCCGAAATGTCAGATCTCGTTTAATCCCGAGTGGACAAAAACATGTATTTTTAGCAAAAAGCAGTAGAGATGCTTTTCATGGATTTTGCATCTTCTGTTACACATAGGTCTACATCAAATTGTCGGCTATTTCAGAATCACTGTATAATAATACTATCAAAATAATGGACAAAATTGTATTAGGAGTACATTGTAGTTGCAAGTACATCAGAGTCCTATGCAATTATTTTCCTTAATTACTTGCCTCACTAAATGCCGCAAAGTGTCCTCCTTTTTGGTGTTATGGCAATGGCCATAAGTGAACAGATGACATGCTGGCAATAGTCTTGTCTAGAATTGATACGTACTTTTAAACAAAGGCGCCTCATTTACACAAACCCGGTCCGTAGCTTTATGTGACGCTAGCTCATTTTTGCTTTCTGGGGTGAAGTAAGAAGAGGTGTGCTTATTGAATGACAGGTGATGTGGTGAATTCTACTGTGTGATCCTGACAAGACGTCATCTCTGCCTGTGGCATAGTGGTATAGGGCTTCTGTGAATACGCTGAGGGGAATATCCCATAGTAAGACATCGCACTCATGCTACTCAAAGAACAGGGGTTATGCAAATAATTTTGGCCTTTGATAGCCTAACCAATGAGAGCAATTGGTTAGGCTATCAAAGGCAATTGGACAATTGTACTTTACTGTTTATAAACGCCCGGGTCTGAAGCAATTTTAGTAAAAGTAAAGTAAAAAAAAATACAATATTTTGATTTAAGAATAAAAAGTAAATGAAATATAAAACATTTACAGTATGCAGTATAATATTTTATAACATTCAAAAAGTTAGAAGTCCTTGACAATGCTAAACTACATTGACGTTTGTAGCGATATTCTTGCCTGTATAAACTGCGTCACTTATGATACATTCATGCACAGTTGCAAAATTACGTTTGCAGTCATTTATCATTTTATGTGTTAAATTTCTTTGTAAAGTCCAGTTTTATTGCTTAAAAATGTACTTTTGCCCATTCTGAACCAATAAAACGGTGTATTTGACATTAGTCCTTGTACACCACTCCAGATAATGCACTGCCCAAGAACAACACTCAACTTTCACTCTCACAGGAAGCTTCGCACCTTTCAGAAATGTGTACAACTTGCACTACACTGCCTCTTCAGCAATCTTTCCACGGCCGCTACCCTCCCCATCGCTTCCACTCCCTTCCTCTCTTCACACACTCCCCAGACATCTGATAAATGTTACACACCGGCTGCCAAGTAAAACAGAAGGCCGACTGAGGCTCAGCCTAAACATGTTTGCGTCACAGATTCATCTTTTTCAACGTGACTGATCGTCTGAGGACTCCATTCGTTTTTGTGATGAACTTTCAGTAAACAGACAGAGTGTGTGAAAGAATGTCCATTGGGCAACAAGGGAAAGTGGATGGGAGCTTTGCTTGCATTACCAGTCATTAGTGAAAGTAGCAGCATGTTCACAGAGCGATCATGGGAATCTGGGGAAAAAGAAATGGCATTTGTCTATGTTCTCACATATTTGTTAATTTAAGGAAATATCTCACTCGATCTCTTAGTTGAATTCACATACCTTTTTCTATGTCTATATACTGGTATTTTTTCTACATTTATTGCCAAAACTGTTACTTCGATTAGTTATTACTATTTTATTTGCAATTTAAAGTACTACATTCAGAAAAATAAATCGAAAAAATGCCAAACTCTTGTCAACCTTATTTTTTTTCTTTGCTTTTAATATTGTTTAAAGCAGAAGCTTTTGCTCTGCTTGTAATTCTTATTGCTCTAATACACACATGTCAAGCTCAAGGCCAAATGTTACTCTTTGCTATGTTTTATTTGGACCTCCAACACTAATAAAAGTGAGGAGATAAAAGGCACAATCTTTGAGGCTTAAACTGAGGCAAAGTGGCACAAATTAAGTAAATTACCCAAATTTGATTTGGACATTTTTTGTGGGGGATTTGAACAGGTTTTATTTGGATTATAAAGGTTTTAGTTTGATTTGAACAGGTTTGACAAAGACAAAGACCCTGAAAGGATTCTTATTCACTGTCACGGGCCCTCAGCACCTGAGTCTAACCCCTATGCTCCAATTCAAACGAATTCTTTGACTTTTCAATTAAATATGAACCAAAAATGTCAGCAAATGTCCCAAAAACTAAAACTTCCACTTCAAATTTAGTTTAGTTTCAGGAGTCTATAGAAACCCAGCTTATAAAGTCATCTTCCATTTAACTGATTCTTTGTTTATCAGATACATGTACGTAATAAGAAAACAAGAAAAAGTTCTGTTAGATATATCTAATTTATGCAATGTGTGATACACTGGGTCTCTTTCTGATCCTTCTAGCTTGTCCTGATGGCATGTACGGCCAAAACTGCAGCCAGCTGTGCCAGTGCTCAGGGGACCAAGAGCAGTGCCATCCCGTCACTGGGACGTGTAGCTGCCTACCTGGTTACCACGGCACACGCTGTGACTTACGTAAGTATTTGGTCTCTTATACATTACCCTGTTCATTTCCGCATCTTTATCCTCTCCCTTGTTTCTTGTCTTCAGGATGTCGAGCCGGGACTTTTGGGCCCAACTGCAAGTTGAGATGCAGCTGTGTGAACGGGGGACGATGTGACTTCAGTACTGGTGCCTGCTATTGTCCTCCTGGATTCATTGGTGCTGACTGCAGTTCAAGTGAGTCAACTGTGCACCTGTTTGCACTTCAGGAAGAAAGAGTTTTTTTCTGCTCTCTTTTTATATTGTCAAGTGGAGCTGTAAGCCTAAGTCCCTTTTACTGTAAATAAAAGGGAATTATAAAGGCAGTCCACAATTTCTTTTGACTTTGTCTTTTTCCTGTATTGTAAGTGCTGCAAGTGGTGGAAAAAAGTTTTCGAACACTTACAATTTTACACAATTATGAAATATTTGTGGAAAAATCTTTTTGTATTTCAAAAGATGTGATTGCATTAGACAGACAAACAAATACAAATGATATTTTTTTGTTTATTGTTTACGAGAAAAACTACACTAAACTAATTAAACTACATCGATTGACAGTTTTAATATGTCAATCGTCAACATTGTTGGTATCAAAGTCAACAAATAACATAGAATGTGTTCAAAACTGAACAAAAAATTAATAAACCATCACATCATCAAATTAATATTTACCAGTCTTGAAGATGTGAAGAGTGATTCTTAATGCAGTATTTGCAGTGTAAAAAAAAACGTTTTCCACCACTGTATGTTGAGGCTGTGCTGACTTGTTTAGGTTGTCCAAATGGGTTTTATGGGAAGGACTGTGCAAAGCCGTGTTTGTGTGGAGACGGAGGGCAGTGCCATCCAGCAACTGGGAAGTGTATCTGTGCTCCAGGTTGGATGGGTCCATCCTGCCAACAAGGTAACTTTAACATAATATGCATTTATTACAGCCATTTGAAATTTAACAAAGAGAGGAGGCCTTAATGTTACAGTTCTTGTTGCAATGTTTATTATAATGTTTTACTTGTATTTAAAAATGTCACATCACATTTTCTTGACAGTATATTCTTCTCAGACCAAAACTCAAGTCACAAAAATCACCTGCTTAAGTATGAACTAGCCATTTACAACACCATACTTTTTAAAAGGTTTCAGGTTTTGTTTGTTCACTACATCACAACCCTGATTCTCTAAAACAAACTAAAATAACAGTCTCTGTTTCAGTGTTACTAATAAACTGAAGTAGTGTAGACACAAAATACAAATGTAGCAAGTTATGCATTATTAAAGTGACATATTCACTTCAATTTATACTACTTTGCTGTCATTGTAAGCCCCCTTTTGGCCCCTTTAAAATTGTTTAGGGGCATTTTGTCTCTTTGGGGTGGCATTTTTCCTTATTATTTGATTAATGTGCAAAGTCACAAAAAAATTTTGTAAAGGGCTGCATTTGGTTCCTGGGCCTTGACTTTAAAGGTTTAAAGGCATTATTATGCAGGACTTCCAAGCCTGGGCCCGTGTACTCTCTTTATTCTTATAAGAATCAAAGTCAAATACAAGATAACAAGTTATTTGAAATTGAAGTTAGTTGAATGAACTCTAGCCACCTGTGAATATCTTCTTTTTTCTCCTGTAAGCTCTGATTGGCTGAGACACTTAAAAACTACCCCACCCATTTAAACAAAGAAGTTAAATGGAAAAATACAGACAAAGAACAGTTATTTTACAGATACAGTCACGTCTGCATTGTTCTTGTTGCATCGGTGTGGAATAAAGGGATGTCCACACTGGCCTATTATTCCTTACCATCTTTACTCGACACAGTGTCAACATTTGTTAGTCATAATGAGTTCTTCGGGAAAAAAAATAGACATTCCACAAAACCCGTAATAATCAGGGTGTATTTGTGTGTATTTAAGTTACTAATGCACCATTTCCTCCGTGTAAAGCCTCTGATGATCACAGTACTGTTTTTCCAGGGAAACAGAGGCCAAGTGGGGTTGTCTTTATCTCCTTCTTTATCAGTTGGAGGGCATACGGGGCTTTCCATCCCTGGCTATGCTAAATCTTCTTTCCTTTAGGTCCCAGCACTTATTTGGACATACCACCTTTTAAGTTCCCCGTGTTGAATGTTTACAGAAACCTATAAGTAGCCTGTTCGCTGTGTTCCATGTCGCTGGATTTGGCCAAAAAGCAAATAAATAAACATGAGAATCAAAGACAGCTTACTTATTGTTTTCCCAATTCAAATTACCCAGAGAAACATGATTATTCTTTTATATCAGGGCCAAATTAGACTACTCTGCCTTCTCTTTAATGAACTGTTGCTTAAATAAACAGTGGTTACTGTGTACGAGACAGACTGCTGTGGATTGTATCTATTTGATGTGATTGCTTCGTAATTGGTCTGTTTCTGATGCTCTCATTATGTTTCCACAGCGTGTCCAAGGGGCCGCTATGGACTGCAGTGCAGAAACACATGCAGCTGTAAGACCGCGGGACTGTGTGACCCTGTAGACGGGTCCTGCAAGTGTGGACTGGGCTGGATGGGACCTCATTGTGATATAGGTAAATTGAAAATAATAAAGTAGGGGCCACAAAACAGTGAGTAGCATACAGTCTAGATGTAATTCAGATGTACAGGGTTCCCACAGTCAATTGTTGAAATTTATTTTTGAATTGAAAATAAACAGCTGGAATGTGTCGTTTTGGCAGCATCTCTTGGCAAAATTGCAATTGCAGATGGTAATTCCTTTCTACAGTAGCTCTGCAAGGACATGAGTTTATGTAAAAATATAAATAATTTTGATCTAGAAACATGCAGTGTGCATCTCTTCTGACAGTGCCCAGAGTTTTTGAACTTTACCAGGTTACATAGAGCTTTAAATGTAAACGGTTTCATTTGGATGTAACATACACTAACATACACTTAAATAACAGACTTTAAAAGTGCTCCATTTTAACCATGGAAGAGTATAGTAATAAAGCTAAGCTAATAATAGTAAACTTTGCTTTATTTTAAACCCAATATGCATGTTGTTCTTCTCTGAGCCAATTTATAAGATAGACTTTCATTCAGTCCAGTCATTAGCAGTTTATGATGCTTTCTTCAAAAAGTCACATTTGACATGTGCCTTTTATTGCTGACAGATGCAATTAAGTAACATCCAGTGACTCGCTTTGTGGCGGTTTCACCCAAAACTTCCACACATGAACCATATGCCCAATAAATTCTCCAGATTGCTACTAAACCATGTTGCAACCACTGCTCGAGTTATGTTTTGTTTGCGTGTGTTTTTGTGTTTGCAGCATGTCCATCGGGTAAATATGGCTTCAATTGTGCTCAAGAGTGTCAGTGTCTTCATAACGGGACGTGCGACAGTGTCACGGGGACCTGCAGCTGTAGTGCCGGATACTACGGCCACACCTGTCAACACAGTACGTAAACAGTGACATTATATAAATGACCTCACTCCATTTATGTGGATGGTGTATGTTCATCTAAACAAGCCAATAAAACAAATAATGACTATCTGATTCTTCTAGGTTGCCCATCTGGGTTTTTCGGATTTAACTGTGCCCTGACATGCGACTGCAGAGTTGGACAAACTTGTGATGCTGCAACAGGCCAATGTGTTTGTCCGCCAGGCTACTACGGGCTCCAGTGTCAAAGACGTGAGTAAATATTTTATAACTGTATCATGAAGAATATGTTATCTTGTATCTCTTGTATCTAAGTTATATACACGTTTATTTTTGGATTTTGCTCTGTTATGCTTCTTGAGTTGTATTCACTGCATATCTGAAACAAGTGTATAGGAGGAAGGGTACTTATCATAGAAAAATTAAACAAAAATCCTACTTACTTTTAAGTTTATTAAACAACTTCCATCAGGTATATTATCAGAATGTGCTGAAAGACAGTTAATAGAAACCAAACAGCAGCAGTAAAAACTAATGGCATGAATTTACATAAAAAAGTGGGAGCTGGGGTGAAGGTGGACCTGCTAGAAAACTACTTAGCTAGATAAAACAGGATAAATAAAGTGCTTAAAAGCTGTATTTCAGTGGAAAATGAATTAAAGTGGGTATTATACTCTGCGTTGCAGCCACAATTTTCTTTTGCATCGTTACTCCCAGTTTCTTTATTCTGGGCTCTAGATTTATATTTTCAAAATCAGCACACAAAAAAGATATGTAAAACATGATTTCTTCATTTTAGCTATAAAAATGTAGAGCCAAGTTGCATAAATGCACTGACATACATGAGAGATTACACGGAACACAGTGAACATAAATAGAGCTGGTGCAGTGTGTGCTGGCAGGCAGACAGGCAGTGCTGCTAGTAGGTGGGCGGGTAGGCGGCCGGGTTATTTGATGAGAGGCAGGTGTTTCCTGACTGGTTAATGCATTCCTGTTACATCCCTGTGCCCTCCTGCCTGCTCACGGGGCTCTCCATCGCAGTGGGAGCGCCTAAATGGCCACTTCAGGCCCAGCAGGAGATATGAGCGCGCAAAGCAGAGCAGCTGTAAGGCAGACCCGGTTTCATCTGAGGAAGTCAATGTGTGTCGAAGAGAATGTGCATGAGCATTTTCCGTATCCATATTACCGTATCCACTTTCATATATCCTGCTCTGTAGTTTTTTATTTTGCCACTTTGAATGATCTTATTACAAATCTAATTATAAAAGTAATTTCCTTGTCATCAGGATTAGGTCTCATCTCACTAATGGCATTTACTTTTCCAGGATGTGAAGCAGGCAGGTTTGGAGTAAACTGTGCAGACTCATGTGACTGTGCAGGTGATGCTCCATGTGACCCTTCAACAGGAGGTTGTCTCTGTCCCCCAGGAAGGACAGGACAGAGATGTGAGAAAGGTAGTCAATACTTTGCATTAATTACTATTTACAATTGCCCCTTGTACCGCACTTTCTGATTTCAGTTGCTAGGTTAGGCAAGTCCTAATTCATCATTTTTTACAACTGGAACTTAAAATGACAAGACAAGACATTTATTTATTAACAGGGCTTAACAGACTGCACTAGACAACATCCCCTGCCCTTAGACCCTCCATCAGGGTAAGGAAAAACTCCAAAAAAACCCAGCCGGGAAAAAAGAGAAACCTCGAGGGATCCACTCCCAGAACGGACAGGCAGTGCAGGAATGTGTCCAGGACAGTTGAAAAATACATAGAAATACACAAACACATAAAAAAACATTTATATTGTCACTGTCCAGTGTCCACTCTGAGTGTGTGTGAGGGTTGATGGGACCACAGCCAACATCAAGGTAGACAGATGGGCTGGGGTCCTCATACTGGAGCAGAGTCCAGGGGGAGGGGGTACACATGACCCAGCAGGTCAGAGGTTTGCGTCCACCCTAGAAGGAGGTAGAAAAGAAAAAAAGTGCTAAATACTACTGCAAAAATTGGCAGGTGCAATAATAATATAATAATTATTATAAATATAATAATAATAATAATAATATGAGAGGTTGAGTGTGTACCTATGATCAATCAGTCTCCATACGTTTGGTGAAATAAGTATGTTTTGAGTTTGCTTTTGAAAACATCAACAGAGTCAGCTCGCCGCACTTCCACCGGGAGCCCATTCCATAAAAAGGGGGCTCTATAAGAAAAGGCTCTGTAGGAATGATGGTTGAATGTAAGTTCTGGTGGGCTTCTTAGATAGTATCTAAATGTCACCTTCAGGGTGCTGTGGAGTATTGTAACTTGCTAAGCTGAGGCTACCAAAAGTATCCCAGAAGCTGCAGGTTGCAAAGCTAGCTACTAAAATTAAACATTACCAAATATCTTTCACTATGAACATGTGAAAGAAAGCTTGGTAATACAGTGAAGTAAATTAGCAATTCTTTTTTTCTGTTTTTTAAAGTCCTCGCTCCGTTCTCTGTTTTCCCCCAGATTGTGGTGGAGAGCGCTTTGGTCCTGGCTGCTCTCTGCGGTGTCAGTGTTCCCACGGGGCCCAGTGCGATGGGCTGAGTGGACGATGTCTGTGCCCACTCACTTGGCTGGGTCCCACCTGTAGTGAAGGTAACGCTACACTCTTATGCCACACACATACTGTAAGCAATGAAACAGACTGTCAAGCAAAAGCCGTGGACACACACCTACATACACAGACAGACAAGCCCTGCGGCTGTACAGTAAAGCTGAAGCAGCTTTAGTGAAATACTGTCATGAAGTGTGAGAGGCTGAGCCCCATCACTCCGAGTTACACCCTGTCTCCCTCAATAGCCACTCCTGTCTCCTGACAGTTATTTTAATCTGCACCCAGCATGGAGCCAGGCCCGGGGCTGTCTTCGTTTTACCTCCTCAAAGCCAAGCACATGGGGGACTACATGCAGTTACTTCTCGTCTAAAAAACCCAGAACATTTGCTTTTCATTTTCAAATAGTGCTGATGTCTTCTTGCCTTTTTCCTCTTTTCAGCACTACCACACCAACTCCCAGGGCAGCTGAACCTCTCTATGTCCCAGAGAAGAAAAAGAAGGACAGGCAGCAAAACCACCTAATCCAAGTCACAGTACAAACTCTTGAATGGACATTCAGACAGCTCTGCTCTGCCAAGAAGAATTCACATCATCTTTGTGAAGGTGATGTCCAAATGTTTTGAGACTCAGCTGTCAGACATTGACACAGCATGGAGACTGGACAGTAGCATTAACTGTGGATGGACTTGGCAGAAGGATTGTCAAAGGCAAACCAAGAAACACTAGACCACCATCATCATAATGTTACTTAGTGTTTTCCAGGACACATAAAAACAATTGGTATAATACTGTATATACATTAGTAATTAAGAACAATTAAAAAACATACATATGCTGATGGTGCATTAGATATTTATTTGGTCAAGAATAGTTTAAATTGTACATAGCCTGCAGTTTTTACAGTTTTGCAGTTTTATATATTTATGGATGACATATATGAGAAATATATAGTGTGACAAATACAGAGCATGTACGAGTGGCTGTGGAATATGCAGAATGTACACAGAATCCAAGCCACGCAGACCATAGTGTGCTAAAGATGTCATTTCACACACCAATTTATTCTATGTATGTTTAATTATTCCAGCAAAATGTGTGGGATGAAGTGACATGTATTGGTGATACAGCAGCCAACATTATAAGCCTCGTATCAGCTTTTACTACCTACGTATGATAACAGTGCTGCAGAAACTCCGATGGCTTTCAGTGGTGCGTTGTGGGCATCCTTTTGAATGTAATATTCCACTTAAGTCAATACTGTATCCGACCCACATTTGTACACTGCACTATTAGCTGTCTGGCCTTAAGTGTTTTCATTATACACAAATTAAAAGTGGACATTAACAAGTTTCATTTGGCAGCATTTGTCTGCTCCTCAGTTACAGTCATCGATCAGTCAGCCTTTTGCAGTGCCATGTGCTGGTCCCAAAATACTGCAGGCAAAACTTGCATGTGTTGCACTTCTTTCAGTTTTTGATGTTTATTGACTTGAGTAAATGGAAAAGAGACATTGGGCCTTATAAAATGAAAGAAGTGATGTTTATATTTTTTGCTGCTGCGCTTGTGGTTTTACAATTTTTGAAAGGATTGGCTGCAGTCTGTTTGGTCTGATATCACATCTTCCGCAATTTACAATTCCACAAGTGAAGCATATTCAAAGAAACTGTATTTATATTTTATCTCAGGTCATTAGCAGTAGTCTTACTGTGCTCACTTTAAGCAATAACTATGTTAGTGGTGCTACATGTTTTATTGTACAGAATTTCCACTGTTTTACATTGTACATTGTTTGTTATTTGTTTGTATTATGTGTGTTTATACTAAAAAGAAAAAGATAGGTCGGAAATAGATAGTAAAAGAGATTAGTAAAAATGTTTTAAATGTTGTAAAAATTTTAATTGTGTAATTAAAATGCATAATTTGAATTCATTAGAAACATGAACAAGTGTGACTTCTGAAATACAGACAAAACAGTGCTTTTTGTTGCTTATCGAGAAAGTGACAACAGTGCAGGAAAGAAATAGCCCATGAACAGCTACAATGTGTTATAGGTCTGTGTGTTTGCTGTATGTCGCCGCTCTGTCAGTGAGCACAGAGATTCTATCTCTGGATATCACCACTACTATCACTGGCGCAGCTCCACGTCCCAGAGATCATTTGGCGTCCAGCTGGTCCCTGAAGGCGCTTTGGTTTTGAACTGAATGACAAAGCTGTTAGCTCAGATAAAAGAATGGGTGCAACACGCCCTGGCCCATTTGTTTAGCTGGTGCTTAAATAAATAAATGCTAAATGTTGAGGCTGAACAAAGATACGTGAGAGACACACTCTCCCACACTCATTACCATCCAGAGAGAGTTGGAAACATCAGTAAATGCGCAATAAGGAATGGGTGTGTACATGATCTGAACAAATTTTAGCTATATTCTTCATTCAACAAATTCCAATAATTTGTGTGTGTTAAAATGTTACATTTCATTCACAATAATGTTTACTCCCTAGAATTAGGCAGGACACATACATTTAGTTTGCATTTGAAAGTGATTTAGTCATTTAGTCTTGGACTTTGCTGTTAACCAAAGCAATAACAGACAACAATAGCAGACAACACTATTAAATATAAAAATACATTGTTTTTTCCTTCACTACTTACAGTATGTTAATGCATGCAGCCTATTGTCTGAGTTCTCACTTCTGATTGTATAAAAGGAGGCTGAATCAGGATTTTTTTTCCTGACGGCCATTGCACTGTGATCACGCTACACCACTGATGTGTGACGATAGTGCTATCACTTTTTAAAGCCTCAAAATAATTTGCTGTGAATCAAAAACACACACCTCAGCAGATTCCACTAAGCATCTGAGTTGTAGGGCAGGCATCCCTACATGAGACCAAGTATCAGGTGTCAATACAAGTACATCTAGTCCCTCCATAACATAATAATGTAACTTCCTCTGGCAAAAGCAATTGAGATTTAGAAAGCTACACTGTCTGTACATTTAGGCAACATGACCATTACAAGTAGTTTAAATTCAAAAGCATTCAATTTTTTTACATGTCTGTCTCCTGTCTCCACAACATACTTTATTTCACATTTGCTGTCAGTGGATTCAGGAAGGTTTTGTCTCTGCCACTAATATTGTTGTATTTATAATAAACCAGAAACAACTTAACTGGTAAAAAACTTCCATATCTCTGTGTTCATAAATGTAGATTTGGCAATTTTTGTGATAGCTCTCTCAAATTTTAAGTATACTTAGTGAGTCTCCATTTTCACCCAAGTTTTATTATCATAACACAATTTACGTGTATCTGAATACTATTATTACACTCAATAATAGTATTCAGATTTTTTTTTATCTTTTTAGTCTGAGTATTCTGTTTGTATGGTAGTTTGTAGAATGAGGTTACAAAAATAGAAATGTGATTTAAGTGCATGTTTGAATGTTAAAGGTTTTCCTTTTATCATATTTTTTATATTATCATGCACAGGTTTTATTCTGGCCTCAACATTTAGAATGCATTAATATTGTTGTATACGGTTAAACTTTTCATAAAATCTGCTGAATCACTGCAGCACAAGACATTTAATATGCACATATCTAGACTCTGAATGATGCATAATTTTCCTTTGGACCATATTCATATTCTACTTATCCAACTTTCTGGAAACATTTTACATCTGGAGGGTATGACCTGCTTGTGATTCAGTTTATAATTTGAATTCATTAGAAACATGAACAAGTGTGTACTTCTACACAGACAAAACAGTGCTTTTGTTGCTTATCGAGGGAAAGTGCGAACAGTGCAGGAAAGAAATAGCCCATGAACAGCTACAATTTCATCACGGGTACTTTTTTGCTGTAATTAACGCCGCTCTTTGCACAGAGATTCTATCTCTTGGATATCACCACTACTATCACTGGCGCAGCTCCACGTCCCAGAGATCATTTGGGTCCAGCTCTCCCAGAAGGCCCTTTGGTTTTGAACTGTGGCTGACAAAGCTGTTAGCTCAGATAAAAGAATTGCAACACGTCCTGGCCCATTTGTTTAGCTGGTGCTTAAATAAATAAATGCTAAATGTTGAGGCTGAACAAAGATACGTATCGAGAAACTCTCCCACACTCATTACACTGTACGAAGGAAGGGACATTTGCAATAATCTATGCAGCTAAATGCATGCAAAAAGTTGAATTTGAATGTTTGGATGTGGGTAGATGTGCTTCAGTGTTTTGACCACTAGATGGCCCCCATTGTGAAAAATGTTTTGGTTCTTATTTTGGCTGACATCAGAATAGTAGGCCTATTATAAAACAAAATAAAGGACTCTGTATACAATCTTAAGCTTACGTTTGCCTTGTAAACTTTTGCTAAGAGAGCCCAATGCTTTACCTTGCCACTGGGAAACTAAACTGATTAAGTTTAAATCTTCTAGAATGATTTCACTCTCTGCATGCGGTCCTGCCACCATGCCTGTCCTGATTAGAACTGTCATATTAAAACCATGTGCACCGTGTTGCGTCCCATTCTGGTCTCTGGGACTGCGCTGAGTGTCCATCAATAACACTAATGACCCGTAGCCTCCTGGAGAAAAATAAACAAAGTGTAATGAAACCGCAAGGACTCAAACTACTTGTGCTGCTCTTTAATAGAGAGAGAGACTGGTGGAAAGACAAGAGTAGAGGAGAACAGGCTGCACATTCTGGAAGGCACAAGCAAAATAAGATACAAGTTGGAATTGGGGTAATGGTCAATAAATAATGTTTCTGTGAATGATCGAAGAATGTCATTTGTACTGCTTTGACATGTGGCATTACAAGTTTTAACATAACACAATTCATCTTATGTCATCCTTTTTGAAGCAAAAAGTGGATGTCACTGGTATTTGGAAATAAATTTTGTACAAAGTGAAAATGCTAAAGCAATAATAAATTTAAAAAACAACATAATTACATCTTCAGCCCTCAAAACTATGACAACGTGCTTTAGTTTTGACTTATTTGTCATGGTGACCTGGATGATTGAGATCCATTTTTGTGATATAAAGCATGCACACATGTGAACAACAGTTAAATGTTCAAACAGTGGGCCTACGGGAAAAGAAAGTCTTCAGAAGTGATGGAGTGTTGATATTGGTTACAGCTCATTTATATTGGGCATCCCTGCAGAATAAAAACCTGATGTGATGATTTGTAAAGTCCCCCACCCAAGCACACACAGAACACACACTTCCCACTTGTGCCAACCGTACCCCCCTCCCCCCCCTCTAGCACTCGTCCACTCGTGCCCCACTCCCAAAATGTTTCCCCTGACGACTGAGTCAGCACCAGTGCCAAGTCAATCAGGGAAAGAGCTGCCTCTCCTCTTCCTTTGGGGGTGTGATGTATGCTCCATGTGGGGGTGACTTACCACAAGGAGCAGGCGGGTGGGTGGGTGCCTCGGTGTATAGGTGGCAGAGGAAAGCAAGATAAGGAGGAGGAAGAAAAAGAGGCGACGATCAGAAAAGAGGAGGGTGGTTGACCAGCAGCTGTAATGAGGCCTGATGGATTCTGAAGTGGTGCCAGCTGCACCATTAGCTGAGTGGATCTGAGCAACAGTGTGTTCACCAGTAGACATGGCCGCTTGGTTATCCGACGTTCTACACAAGTGTTACATTTATTAAAAAACTAAGACTGCCCTGACACATTTCTGTTGCACTTCCAATTACAATAGATTGACATTCTTGCCAGTACAATATGATCCAATATGATGCAATAAGGTACTATAGGATTTAGTGCAATATATTTTAGGTGGCAACATCCACAAAGCAGCACTTGCTCATTTTGTGTCCCCTTCAAATTCTAAATACTATAAATACAAATAATTCCTCTTCTATAGCTTATCTTGTCACGGGGGGCTAAAACGTAGCTCAGCAGCTTTAGGCTTTAGGTGGGATACACCCTGGACAATGAGCAGTCAGTCGCAGGGCTGACACTTAGACAGACACTGACATACAAACATTCACTCTCACAATTGATTCATTAGAAGCAATTTTAGATTCTCCAACCTGGGCGCGGACATGCAGACTCTGCCTCTGTATAAATACATAGTCTTTTCATCACGTAAACCTGTTGTTTTTATGGTTCTCAGACATAAAAAAAGGGAGGAATAATGACACAATGTACAGAGAGAACACATTTGTATTAGATCAAGAAAACTCACCTTTAACATCAGATACAGTCTCATACATACAGTATCAGTCCAACATGTGTTTGCAGCAGTTGCAGAAGAGAGTCCTTAACTGTGTAAGTCTTCTGTTATACTTCTTTAATGGCCTCAGTTTTGTCTCTCAGTTTTTGTTTTGCCTCAAACAAAGAGGTCTTGGGGTCACTGGATTTTAAAATTGTTCCCTATAATCTTATCCGATCCACCATACTGTGCTCTTGATTTGGTCCTTAAGTCTTGTTCTCGGACTCCCAGACATGACTTGGTCTTGGTTAGCATGGTACCAACCACAACACTAGCAGTGAGGCATGAGTTTAGCATGTATCACTGATCAACCACAACAACACTACATGGAGTATGAGGACATATGTAACTGGCTTCTGCCCATGTCTTTGTGCGTAGGCTTAAATGTGTGTGCAATAAAACAGGTGGCTAAACTCAAGAACACGTTGAGTGCCACTCTATTATGGCCAGGCCTACACCACCACTAACATCAGTGCAGCTGACCTCATCAAAGCTGGACGACCCACCCTGACCTCATCAACACCGCCTGACCCCCCGTAACCTCATCAAAGCTGGACGCCCCGCAGAGCCCCGAAGGCTGACAACAGGCCCTAAGAAAACAGCCCATCCATTAGGGTGCCAAGACCACTGTAAATGTGGAGTGTCAGCGCCAGCCATCTTTACTGTCATGCCCAATTCTGCAACCCCCCACCGGAGATGCTTACGGGACAATGGGGCTGTTGAACCTCCAGCACTCACAGCCACAATGTCCGCCCACGTCGGCTGGCAGCGGGGACTGAAGGGGGTGCCGGATGGGGAGGCCTGCTGCAGGATGGGACTCTTATTGAGCGTTTGAGCGATGAGCCAGGTCATCACATCTACCCACCTCATCCATCATGCCCCACAAACGGACACAAATAAAGAGGACACATTCCTGCCTCCGCTCCCACTACCACATTCAAGCCACTCTCCAGCCTTTTTCACTGTGTCCCCTCGCTCTGCGCCAGCCAAAGCCCGGAGAGAAAAGAGCACCAGAGTTCAGAGTCTCTTTCGCTCCTGGAGGCCATGGGAGCGCCAGGCGAAAACGCCAGGTGGTTCTCTGACTCATGTCTCTTAGAAGAAATGTCTGTTTAGGCCCAAATGATAGGCAGCCAGAAGTGGAGTGGGGGGTATAAAGGAGACAGGAAACAAAGACTATGTCCACACTACAGACAGAAAGGAGTTTTTTGAATAATTTTCTTTGCTCCCAGGCATTCACATTACATAACTATCACATAGACAGTGCTGGTCTAGATTATAAAATTTATTACGGCATATTGATTTGCAGATTTGATTTTAGTTACTTCTTTGGCGATAAAGTGACATTCTAATGACAATATTCATTTAGGTTGAATCTGTGAAAATTATTTCATTTTGACAAAAAAGTCTAATTATTTTTGGGGGGTTTGTTGACACAAAAGCACAAAACTGGAGCGCTCTGAACTTCTCAGTATGTTTACATGTATAAAATATAACATAGCTTGATTAAAACCCTCTCAGATGGATTTCTTTCTTTGTTCGAGTTTAGAAGCTGAAGAAGAGAATTAAACTACTGTGTCCCCAGCCTCCGCTCAGACAAGTGTTGCATTCAAGTGGGCTTGGTATTTAACAACATTATGCTTTTAGATTTATCTGGCTTATGCACCCCCAATCGTGGTAGGATTTGCTTACAATTGGACTATGGCAATAATAAGAATCTCTATGGTACTGACTGTTATCACTGTTTGGGGCACTTTCAAGGCCAGTGTGAACACAGCCATAGACTGTATAATAACAATGTTTAAGTAAAAATAAAAGCGAATCAAGCACGTGTCAATCCACATTGTAGTCTTTTATTATTTAGTTGTTCCTCCCACAGTACTGAATTGAAATGCATAACAGTTACATTGTAGAAAGCATTAAAACAAAGTACCTCAACTTGCTGATTACGTTTTAAAATTGATTATAAACGAAATGACAAAAAAAAAAAAAAAAAATCTGGTCCCTCAAAACGGGAGAATAAATGAAAATAACCTGTTATTTATCATAAGTTTGGCACAAGGGATTAACATGAACCGAACGTCACACAAGCTTGCAGACAACCGTAGAAAATGTCAGATACAGATCTTACCAGACCAATCATGCGCTTATGATGAAATTATACCTGGCTTTTTTTCATTATGCCATTCTTTATATGTCTTTTTTTTTTTTTTTTACAATTGTATCATAGAAAAACAAAACCTAAGTCATATCTATTCATCGACCAGATTCATTAGAAAGAATAAGGAGTGAATTGTATGTTTAATACTATCCGGCACTCAAATGTAATCTACAAACCCCATGGAAGTCTGGGATAGGCCCTTCACCCGGCCTAAGAGCAGTGCTATTCAGTAAACAAACTACAGTTTGCCAAGAAATAAATACAATTCTCAACATACAACAGCAAATAACAACATCAACACCAACAAAAATGGAAACAAAATCATGATTGTCTAAAAATAAAAGACACAGGAGCATGGAGTAGCTAACGACTATAGCATTCAGGCTATTCAGTGGTATTGTCGGCTGACTAGGATGAATTCAAGGTTTTTGAAAAGACCCTTTACAAAACAATTAACTTCTGTACTTGCTATGGAGAAAAAAAAGCATAGATGAACCAACAAAAACATTTATTTATTTTCCACTAAAAAGACAATCTATTTATATCCTTTCACAGATTGCGCAGGCGGGCAGATGGAGTGCAGTGGACAACAGTCGGTAGACACTTGTGTACAGTGCTCTGATTGTGCAGACACACGCAGCCATGATGATGCGCAAAGGAAACTGGCCCATTTCAGTCACTTTTTTTATTTGTTCTTCTCTGACTTCAGTGAGTTCTGACATGGAGCTATCAGCGAACCCAAGCCTCATTTGAATCATATATCCGTCAATGAAAACCTGTGAATCTCTGCCCTTAAAAAAGAAAAAAATAATGTTTTTCAACTCAGTACAAACAAACGTATCTATGTAACGTTCCAGAAACATAGAAAATAAACATTCAAGAGGGAAAATTACATGTCATATTTACATTCAACATAAGAACATATTTCATTTCCTGTTTGTGATTACAATAAAAATGACACTGTAACAATCTTGTAAATTTTATGTTTAGGCAAGAAGCACACCTTGTGAATGGCAAGGGACAAAGAAGAGAAATAATTCTACTTCTTTACTGTAAATGTAACCAAAATGGAATGTGGCTACTTCCGGAGTCATTGTGTATGTAAACTTTTTCTTGGCTCACGAACTTGGGTCTCTGGTTGAAAACTCAACTGTACTTTTTGTCTAAAAAGCTCGTTGATCACCAGGTCTAATGGTCAGAGTAAAATTTTTTAATGTACATATTAAACATAATTCTGTGTTGTAAATGCTAATTGTTTGACAACCCGGAGAATATGGAAATTTATCATATTATTTTATTTTTTATTCTTGGAGACTGGCTTAAGTTTTATTCTGCACAGACAAACCTCAGTGGCTCATACTCTCTGTCTTAGAGACACATACAAACTAACATTAAAACATGAGCACATCCATCTTCCATGCCCACCAGCTGCCTTTGCTGTGCAAAACAGAGAAATTCAGCAGAATAAATACAGCTATTATTACATTAGCTTCATTGTTTTAACAAAGAATCGCCATTATTTTGATCATCCTGTCTGATGAAGTCAGATTTAAGGTCAATTTGTTTTAGATGGAGGGGTGGCTGGGCTGTAGACCCTGCATTGGGGTGTGAGGCGCTCCGCTCAGCAGTCACATGGGCCGTGGTTCTGCTCAGCAGTCAGTCTGCAGACAATCAAGGGCCCAGTAGATGGCCCCCAGCGACGGGATCCCAGTGCCGAAGTTCAGGCCCGGGGCTCCAGAGGTAAAGGGGGAGTTATCATACGTGGCTCAGGGATTGAATGGCACTGGATTCAGCAGCGGCCCGGGCCAGGCTGTGCCACATGGAGGCGGGGCTATGTGAGGCGGTGTGCAGAGAGTCCTTCTCAGCCAGGGACAGCATCATGGCATACGCCTGACGGCAAAAGAAGGCATTAGACATGAGCATAAAACAAACTTGTACAGCAGTTCTATCAGAGAACAGTAAAAAAATAATACTAATAGTAAAGAATAAAATGTATTTAGTGAAAAGTATATAAAGAATAATGAGTTAAAATAAGAAGATATCAGCCTTCTAGCTTCACCGGTTAAGAGTGTGTCGAAACACAAGCTTAGCAAGATTATTAGTACATTAGGTGTGCAACTGAAATACGTCAGCCGAATTCTAAACTGTAGCCAAATCATTTCTATTGCATAAACTAAAGTCAAGATCTGAACAGAAAAAGGGTGTAATATTTTTATGTATGTTTCTGAGATTTTTTTGATACCTGAGACTTGGATTTCCTAAAAAGGGGCTGTTTGACTGCCTCAACGAGAGAAGAAGAGCAGAATGAGCCATCGTCCTCGTCTCCGTCACTAAGCTCACTCTCCTCCAGCTTCCTCATGTCCGAGAAGTGCCGAATATGGTCTAAGGCTGAATAACCTGTCTGCTCCTCCTCCTCCTCTTCTTCTTCTTCTTCTTCTTCTTCTTCTTTATACCTGGAAATCCACACATCAGATTTATCAGTCATAATTTTTTTATTCATATTTAGTATTGAGATTTTGATGGCAAAGATTGAAATGTACCTCCTGGGTGAGGTTTTGCAGTTGATGTCAAAGTCATTGGTCTTGCTGAAGTCCATTTCCTCCTGTGCCACGTCATCACTGAGGTTACCAGGAGGTGATTGGCCTTCAGGTTTTCCCGCTGGTTTGCTAAGCTCCTCCCCCTCTTCTTCATCAGCACCAAGATCTTCTGCTTCCTCATCTTCTAGGTCATGTGACATCAGAGGTTTCTCTTCTTCGAAGGGGCCGCCATTTAACCTGCAGACAATGAGCGACAGTGCATTCAGTAAATTTAGAAACAAATTGAGAAAGGTTGACACTGGGAATGGTTGCTGTAATAATACTCATGTTATAAGTATTGCATTTCATTTATCTCACAGCTTTCTGTCACTTATCACTTTTTGTTAGTTTTTGTCCCCAAAATGTGGGATTGCCACACAGTCCATCAGGCGGGTGGGTGGAAGTCATGTGACAAAGGCTGGTGGGAAAATTGGTCAAATTTTAACTAAATGGTAAAGAGTTCAGTCACTCTGTTAATGAATGATAATGTCTATTGTTTGAGGTAAGGTTGCCAAGATACCAAACTAGTACTCGGTACTCGTCAGTATTGGAGCCTTGCACTCATTCTCATTTGTTCTGCCATACAAGTACTTTAGTCAACGTAGGAGTTTTATGACCAAATTAAGGTACTGTAAAATAGAACACATTAATTGTAAATACTGCTCTGTTGGTGACAAAAGGCACCACATGTGTCTCATTTAAAGCAAGTCTCAATTTGAAAAACAACAAAACAAATAAACATGGCACTGAAATCTGTGTATGGCTCATCAATATTATGTATTAGTATCTGTACTCAGTATTGAAACAAAATCAATTTTAAATAGGAAAAAGTGGTATCAAAAATAAGTCTTAAAACTCAACTAAGTACACTTATCCATTGTCAAACTAGTCAACAAAAAGACTACATGAGTAAGTATTCAGTGTAAGGATTGCTAAATTCGAAAGTTACTCATTGGACACATAAGTTGAGCAAAACCACAACTAGGCAAAAATGATACCTACCAAAGGCTCATAGTCATATATAAGTCATTATATTGTATTATTTCTAGACAAACTTATTTTGTGTATTATTATTATTATTATTATTATTATTATTATTATTATTATTATTATAAGATACAGTATGATCAAAATCTAATAATTTTCTTCTGACTTTCTTTGATTTCCCTTCATGTTCTTTCCCTGTAACTACAGAGATTTAGAGCTACAGAAGCTGCACTGGATGAGGGTGGATCTGAGCTCTGCAGCTGGGAAGGAACGGAGCTGGAATCCTGTTTGTCATCACGGCTCTGGGGCCCGTAGGGCACAGCAGCACTGCGCTGATGCTTGGAGCACTTAACTGAAGTGCTCTGTCTTTCGGATTGTTTATTTTCCTACTATCTCGTATTCATCTAATAGGCAAAATATTTAGCTGACAGCCCCATTTGGTGGGAGAGTTATGAGAGCGCTGCCAACCAGCTCATTCCTCTATCCCCGCCGAGTGAGACGGGGCCAGCTATCCAAACGGCCCCAGTCCTAATCTGTCCCTGTGTCTCAGCGCCACAGGAAACCGCCATTTGGTAAATCATCTGGAACCACATTAAGACTGATTCACTAATTACGCTTTGGGACGTCTTTCGTCAGGTCCTAAAAATGCTATTTCTTGCACAAACGATTCTGAGATAGAAGCGGAGAATTAAGGATTGATATGAAACAATACAGAAAAAGCACATCACCACATCTTTCTAACAGACTTACAAACAGGATACCTGCGAGAACAAGGTGATTAAAACAACAAAACCAAGAGTTAGTCTAGCTGTAGTATTGTGGTCAAGACAAGAGTGATGACCAAGACTGGAGGAGATCAAGTCAAGACCAAGATACATGGAAAGCAATGGGAAAGTAATACTACTGGAAAGTGTGAAGTTATGATATACAAAATATTATAAACTATCATACACCTACATAAAAACATGGACCATAGCCACTGTACAAGTACATCTAGAACAATGTGATGATGAAAAAATCTTTAAATCGACTGCACGCTGTCTGAATTGAATATTTTCCTCCCTTGTGTGTGTGTGTGTGTGTGTGTATTAGGGACATCTTGTGTGTGTGTAGTTTTCAGCCAATAACGGCTCACATAAAAAAGAAAATGCAGCTACAGAAAAAGTATAGATGTCTTGAGGTCATTCTAAAGCCAGAGTAAAACCTAAATACGACTTTTACCCGCATATATAATTTTAATTTAACCTTTGTTTAACCAGGAAAGTCCCACTGAGATATAGGGCTGGGGATCAGACTACACCAAATGTAACTTCCTTTACTTCTACTTGTGCAATATTATTCAGAAGCTACTTTGTTCATCAATAGTAATCATTTGTAGTCTTCCCTCACTTTATCAATTTACTATCAGTTCTGAATTGTTCTGATTCACAATCCAGTGTCTTGTTTTCCCACTGAAACCAAATAAAAGGTCTGTTCAATTCGGAGACCAATGATTTTGATAAACCATGTTCAGACCGTAACCTCCAGTCTGGTCTACAACACTAAAAAGTTACACTCTCACACATATAGTCTCCGATTCCTTTTTTGTCAGCAGCTGATAATATTCTTCTTCAGACAGGGCTCCCGCTGGGATGGGGAGTTCGGGGTTGACAAGGCACTATTTGCTCTGAGCTGGGGCTGAAGAGAGGCTCCAGAACCAAAATGTGAGAGCTTCGGTGATTAAGAAAACAGATTCCCTAATTACGCTTTCAAAAGTGGTAATTTGCTGGGGATAAAGTATCTATCAGGAGTCGTCAGGAGCCGAGCACTTTGAAAGGAAACACGGAGCGACCCCTTGACCCCACCCCCTCTACCCCTTTTCCTGTAGGCATACATGTTGTTTCCAGATGTGCTAGGCTAACTGCGCCGGGCCTCTCTCTCCCCCATCACACACAATCATACTCCAGTCTGCTAGATCTGTATCAGGACGTCCAATCGGCCTCTCCATCGCAGCACTATGAGGTACTAAAAAACAAATGCAGAGACCTGAGTAGTCCTCTAAAGTGCTATCCGACCGCATCACTGCCCCAAGACCTTATTTACATAATGCTCAGACAATGTTATAGAGGAATATCTGTTTGAGTGTGTGAGCAAACACCACTGATACAAGGGCCTCCTGCATGTTTCCAGTGTCTCTAACGTCAGAGCACACTTTTTGTATGTGTGGTACTTAATGAAGCCAATCTGGGTGGTTTGTAAAGTGAAATCTAAATGGGGCATAAAGACTGACCCAGGATGATACAATTTAAAGCCTTGCGTCACGGTGCAAGGGTTCAGGACATAATAATGCGAGTTAGATTAACTGCTATTTGAGATGACGAGCAGCTTGGTTTTTGGACTATATATATTTAAGTCCTATGTGAAATTAGTAATACATGCAGTAAGTGGGCTCACCCTTCCTCAGATGGATCCGGAGAAGTCTGGTTATGTCCCGTGTTGCTAATGAAATTTCGGATTTCGTTGAAGTAGGAGTCTTCCTTGTCGTCCAGTATGGCACTCCCACTGTCCAGTTCAGACCGAGGGGAGGACATGGCAGTGCCTGTGGGAAAGCAATTGTATTCAGCGGATGGACCATAAATTGTAGCAAAGCATTAATACATACATTATGTAATATTTTAAAATAATAAAGATATTGCATTTATACATGATCTTATTATTCACAACTACAACTTTTATTATTATTTTTTATTATAGCTTTATTATCCTCTTTGGGAAATTTATTGCCAGCAGCTGCCACCAGGGGGCATCCAGGTTCCCCAGTCATGTCACTAACTGGAGACTATGGCATGTTTTTGATCTTGTTGATGTTGGTGGGGGAAACTAAAGTACCTGGAGAAATGCAACAAATGTCTATGTCATTTAAATATAAAAAAAGTGATCATAAAGTTACCCTCTCAGTTAGAATGTTTACATGGGATTAAATGGGTTAGGTTGGGATATAGTTTATAACATGATATATACTTTTTGGTACCATGTTCTTTTTAGGCTTTAGTAAAATAAACAGCTATATTAGATTACATTTACACTGATATGCATATAGGTCTGATATATAACATTTATAAGTTATGTCTATTTTTAATAAAATAAAATAAAAAACATTCAGGTGATAAATTACTTTCAATGTTTATGGAATAAATTTCAAATTTCATACAATATTGACTAGTGTGGTTAATGAATACAGTGTAATAAAAGGTGAACGCTCATAGAGTTGTTTAAAGCAGTGATAGAAAGTGCTTGGTACCTGACAAGTTGCCGTTCTCGTGTTTCTTGAGGTGGCGGTCCAGGTTGGTCTGCTGACCAAAGCAGCGGTCGCACAAGTGGCACTTGAAGGGTTTCTCCTTGTTGTGAATGTTGCGGATGTGCCGTTGCAGGTTGGAGGAGATACTGAAGGAGCGGTCACAGTATTTACACCTGCCAAAAGAGGAAAGGTCTTTTTAATTCAGCTATTATCAATCATGGATAATAGAGTAAAGAGTAAAGAGTACTGTTAAAAGTTGGGTGTGTAGCTTTTTGGCTTTATGACATCTAGTGGCACAATTGAAGATTACAATTTGAAAGTTTGAAAAAAAAATGCTATTGCAAACATAAGAAGTGGAAAACTTGTTTAACATAAGACTAAGCCTGGACTAGTTTTAGTCATAATCACAGTATTATTAACTTGTGCCACCAAAACCAATGTAAAGAAAAGCATGGTCTGATGTAATCCGGTTTCACAAAATCTATTCTATTCTTATTAGTACTATTTATTCAGAAGGTTTAAGTTAATGTAACTAGTCTCTGCCCCCCCTCTAGCAATTACTCTTTGAAACAACAAAAACAGCTTAATACTCTGGCAGCTGCTTAAAAAGAACAAATGTAATGAAAAGCCTGTTTTTCTATAGGGAAACATAATGGGATACTTAATGTAGGACACACACATTCATACAGACAGTCCCAGCAGTCCCCCAGTCCCAGACATGATGGAGGAGCTTGTTTAAGGTGAAACAGCTCTGCCTCTTATCTCAAGCCAGAGCAATAAAATTGCATTCTTCTCTCACAAAATAAGCACGCAACAGATTTGGTTCTAGCTCTGCGAAATTAGAGCTCATTGCCAAGTTTCTTCATGCAAAATTATACGAGAAGATTACATCTTTTCTTCTGGTGGAATTAGCTCGCTCGATTGGCTGTCCCTCAGGAACCCCCCGGTTATCTCCACAAAAAATTACAATAAACAGCGCTGATCTTTAATGGTCTGCCAGCGAAGGGAGAGCAGGCTATCAGGCTGGGGCAGTAGAGGCCTGCGCTTGTCTGTTACTCTCCCCTGTGGTCAACATGCCTCCTGCAAGACTCGGGCCAACATTCCACCACCTTAGTTACTACAAAGCTAAGCTGTACTGGCCAAGGTTTACTCATTATCCAAATGTAGCAAATGTGTAAGATTGTGTTTTACATGTGCACTGAGCACTGCATTGTGCCTTAAAACTCTGCGGAGTGACTGGTAGCTACGCTTGCCAAATCTTCCACTGAGCAAAAATAGTACTGCTGCAAAAACTTGACATGAATAAAATAGGGGCTGGTGAAACTTTTTGGGTTATCAAATGCAGCTGCTAGTAGCCAGCGGCCTGCAGATGACTGTCAGTCCCGTCTGGTCCACACACAAGAAATGACCACAGCTGTCGGGCCTGGACATCTGCCCGCAACCCCTCATCGCTCCAATCCTTCACCCAACTTCCTCCCTTCCTCTTCACAACCGGCTCAGCTCAGGACCTCTTCTCCTGTCACCCTGGCGACGGACACCATTCTTCACCACTAAAATTAGCTTAGCTGTAGGATAATTATTCCAAGCTTTTACAGCATGGAAAAACATACATAAACAATGTGCTAACTGTGGACAGGATTTGCCTGGGAACACATCAAGTTCTGTGAACAGATGAGCTGGTTGTCTCTCTGGGAGAAAGTCCAGTGTGGGTTTGTTCTTGAAGGCTGGAATTTGAAGGTGAATGTCAGACTTACCTATACGGTTGCTCTCCTGTGTGAGTCCTGAGGTGGCGAGTCAGGTTGGCAGAGCGAGGGAATATTTTACCGCAATATCTACAACAAACAGGGAAATTATATCAAAATTAGAATCTCTCATCCATTTCCTTTTCCTATATATCCACAATAAAATGACCAGTGTGACCAGTGGCACACCTGATGCTGTATTTACCTGCAGGTGTAGCGCTCTTTCCCTTTGCGCAGTAGTGTCTCCGGAAGTGCAGAGGGCGGGGCTCGGAAGTCAAACATAGAGGGAACAGAACGCAGCAGGTCACCTGTATCGGGCTTTAGGGAGCCAAACGTTTCCAGTTTCTCCGCCATGTTTTCGATTGCTGACATCTGAGGAGACACAAGAGACAGGAGACGATAAGAGTTTGAATCAAGAAAAGAAAAGAAAAAAAGCACAAATAAACCAAAGAAATGTTTTTTTTTTACAATGAGCGGTTTGCAAGTGGTGTTTGAAGCATGGGAAAATGTGAAAGAAAAGCTGGATCAGGCCTTGCAGCCATTATTCAAAACTAAATAAAGCACAAACGGAAGAAGGGATCATTTACAGGTGTCCATCTTTGGTTCCAAATGGTGGAGAAAATTAGGCAGTTATGTTTTGGCATTTGAAATTAATAGCATTAAGCTTGGAATTGTTGTGAACTTTGGCCATATTTAGTCAATGTGCAAAAAATCCTTAAACCTGGAAGACACATGTTGAAAAAGTGTAATGGATAAATATATAAATCTATAGATTAGATACAGTGGTCTATAAATGCAAGATGAATGGAAGATGACTTAGCTATACAATTTGATCAGGAAATGGCATTATGTTAGTGTGTTTAATTTTTATTTTATGTTAACAGTCTGATCTAAAACCAAAGCCTAATTGTTTATCTTATTTATTTTTTATGAGCATGTGGCATGAGTACTACAGCAGTTATTTCAACAAACTTAAAGCAAACCAGAAAAATGAAGAAAGAAATCGCTGAAAAATACTATAATATGCTTCAATGCAATTCTTGAACTCTCAAGGGCTCAAATCAAAGAAACAGAATGTACCTTAAATCAGAAAAATAAACTACATGCAGCTGTCATTGTCATTTTAGAACACCATTCATGCTTGAACATTATCCTCACTTTAATAAAATGAAGACTTAAGATCCTGGCTGTTGCAGTAGATATCAAACCTCTGCTCCTCACAGACATACAAACACATATACCGTGTACAGTGGACATACTGTATAAATGGGATAAAAGACTGCATCCAATCTGCTAATGAAGCCGAGCATTTACTTTGATCTGAAAGCCTCGGAGGAGATATGTCAGTGGCTCTGTGTGTGAACGAGACAGTATGTCCTGCCTGGTGGCCGCACTTGATTAATTACCACCAACGTGTGAGAAAATATATGTACGTGTGTGTGGGAAGAAGAATGTATTTGTAATGTAACGTTGGGAATGTGTTCTTACCGGCCCGTGTGTGTTTTCTATGTGTATGTGTAGCCCGGTGTGTGTGTGTGTGTGTGTGTGTGTGTGTGTGTGTGTGTGTGTGTGTGTGTGTGTGTGTGTGGCAGAGGAGTGATTCATGTCCACTGCTGGGCTGTAAACCATTCCGTGCACAATGCGGGCAGACAGCACATTCGTCAATATGAAAGATGTTGACATTACTGATCAAGGGCCAGACACGGGTAATAATGATATCGCTGCGCTGAGAGGGGCGGGATGGGGGGAGGGACGGGGCTGGAAAGGGAGTGAGGGGAGGACTAGAGGGAGGAGGGGTCCCAGTAGGCCCTGTCAGCCTGTCTGCACACACACATTATTGTTTTTTTTACCTCTATAAGGGCCCACACAAATTTGCATTATTTTGCGTGTATTGAATTTTCAACCTGTTTCTTATTCTTATTTCAATAAGGCAACAAATCAATGGTGATTCGGGTCTTCCACTAGAAGCCTGACATTCCATCTCCTGCTTTCACCCCTTGTCACTCCCAGGCTTCACGCCAATATGCGAGAGAGAGCAGAAGAAGAAGCATCTTAAAAAAAAAAAAACGCAACGACAAGGGAGGAGAAGAGGAGGGAAAGAAACAAGAAAGAAGGGCTGATGGATGGCAGCAGAGCTCGGTGTTAGGAGCGGCTGATTAGGAGTGACGGCCGAGTGTAAAGTTCCTGCCGCAGCCATTGACGTTCCCACTGAGGGAGGATGTGGAGTGTCAGCTCCGTTTGATTATGAATATGCCAATGCTGCATGCCATGAATCAAACACGAGGCAGGCCTATAGGGAGGGAGGGCTTGAAAGATTTAGGCAAAAGTGGTTGCCGGGAAGAGCGAGGTGAAACGCTTTCATATTTATTTTGAATGTGCACTGTGTATTTTATTGGGCTCTTTTTCGGCACTGTGCTGAACGTTCAGTTTGTCTCCCTTACACAATGTGAAGTCATAACTCTCCTGAGCATTAGGGCCTCTAAAGCTATCAGCCGTATTGAGCCTGTCTGATAAGTTTCTTTGAAACATCACAGTGCCAGCTTCTGGAAAATTCAGCTTCTACTCTCCTTAGCTGGACTTTGGCTGTTTTTAGAATTTGAAGTGTGTTTTTAGTATGTTAGCCTGGCCAGCCAGACCCATTCAATTTCTTAGCTGAGTGAAGTGGGTCTGAAACCCCTCCCACTGAAGCTGACTTTTACCAACTTAATCATATCTATATCTAAAATAGTGCTGTGTTTTTGATTGGTGTTGTTTTAAATTGTTATTTTTGGTGTATGTGGGTCCTGGCCCCTGAATTGTGATTGGTTATATAGGGGTAGCTTAATCTGCATAAATCCACTGGAAGGCTAACAACGTATAACGTATTGTCACAAACTATGTAATCTCAAATTTATTTCAATATTTAGTCTCAAAGTAATTTTGATGGTTTCCTGCAAAAATGGAAGCATGTAATCTGCATATTAAAAAAGTTAGAAATAATACAGTAACAATAATACAATGATACTTGTATGCATGGTTGTCTTAAACAAGCTCCCTGTCCCTGTTAAATGTCAATAAAATTTTACAGGACCCTAATATTGCAGCTGCTAATAAAACAAACTAATTGAATGCAGTCAACTGTAGCAGAATATTAGCAGCATATCTTTTTTCCCTCTTCACCAATATACTCAATTAATATAGTAATAAGTATACTTTTTAAAACTACTCCTCTGCTTAAAATGCACTCAAATATATAGATAAAGTAATTGTAATTGAGTATAATAAACTAGTTGAATCCTGCCTCCCAACAGAAGCCATGTGCAGTCAAACAATCAAACCTCACATAAACTGTTAAATAGCCTTTGTAGTCAGGCGGTAAATTATTTTTATATCGAGTCCAATGATTAGATATATGAATGTATTTATCTGCCTGCCGCAGATTACACTTCAAAAACCTCCAGTGTTTTTATGGACGGTGAGTCAGGTTCATTAGACCACCGTTTGACAATGTTTTGTGTGCACAATGTTAGACTTAAACGACGAGAGGATAAACGGCTGCACATTTAGCTATAAAGTGATTTTTCAAAGGTTTTAGAACCCTCTTACTCCTTTGTATGAAGGACCCCTCACCACCCACACATCTCCCCCCCATTCTCCATTCTTCCCCTGCAGGGCAGTGTGTCTGTGAACTTGCTTGTTGCTGTAGCGCCGCTCTGGGACCAGCAGTTGATTGGCTATCTTCAGATGTCAGTGATGCTGTGAGGGCCTTAATTAGCGAGATGCATTCTCAATTGTTGATCTTTATCGGGAACCAGATGTTTGCAGGGAGGAACTCACCCCCACACCCCTTCACCAGTGTCCCAAAGAGACTGTTACCCTTGCGCTGATATAAAGCAGTCCCCCTAAACACCACCCAGCACACCACTGCTCCACTCACCGGCCCCCCTCCCTTAAGGCCCCCTTGCAGGAGTGCTGCTTCGTTCTACAAATAAGCAACAGTTAACGCTAGAGATAGACAAGATTAAGTGGAAATCCCCTTTTTAGGCCTTTTATGTGAAGGGATAAGAGGATATGGCTTAATGAGTCCCAAAACTTGTTGCAATCTAGGCAATCTATTCATTCTATGGTTAAAGTGGAATGACAAATAAAACTACAGAATGTTTTTTCACATTACTTCTATTAAATCAATGCCCATCCATGCAATAGGAATTGTCACAATAATCATAAACCACTAATCTAACCCATGAACATTTATAGCAATATAAATTATGGTAAATATACTGTGTTGGTATATATATATATATATATATATATATATATATATATATATATATATATATATATATATATATATATATATATATATATAATATACGTTGAAAATCCACTGAACTCAACAATTAGCACAATTAGAGTTTATGTATGTAGTCTTTTTTTTTTTTTAAAGATTGTATTACTTTTTGCCTTTGATTGATAGTTAGGAAACAACATGTGAGAAAGTGGAATGACATTGGGTAACTGACCCGAGCTGGAATCAAACCCAGGCCTCCCAAGTATGTGTATTGCGCTCTACCAGGTGAGCCACCAAGATTCTGAGTTTTATTGTTGGTATTAGAGTTTTTTTTTATCTCCGATTACTACCAAAAACGTTTAAAGATACATCTTATAGAGCAGTTTGCTGAGGCCATGCACAATTCACAATAAGAGGCTGAATTTACTTTTTCTAGACTTAAAATGTAAGCAGTGCACACAATGATGGAACTCAAAATAAGTACATACAGTTATACATAAAATGTATTGGTAGTTATGCCTCTACTACAATGTCAAGTGTAAGATGGGCACAAGCCATGCGGGTGCAGGGTGATGGGTCGGTTTATACTGGTTGCAGCCCATGCATTAAAGTGGGTATGTGTTCTGTTTGATACAGGTAAAGATTCATGTCACAAAGAGGAACTTACCCAAGTTCTCTGATCTGGCAAACGAAACTGAGGGGCGGAACAGAAGGACAAAAAAAGCAGTCAGGACTAGGAAGTGGCCAATGAATCAACATCTTTTGATTGGACACAGATGGCTTTGGAGAGATGATAGGTCCCAGTGTTATTAACTCCGAATGAGCAACAAGCTGCCTATCTGCAGAGTTATGGTGTTGGAATTATAGCAAGCTCTAATAGTTCCCAACACTTCCTGGTGTTCCACAAGCTCATTAAAGCAGGCTACAAATACTATTCCAGTATGTAATCTAAGCCAGTATTGCTTAGCAGTAAAATTTCCTGCCAGGAAATAAAAAACTGAATCACTTGAGTTTAAAAAAAATTCCAATCTTCTCAAGTTTGTAACCTACTTTTTGATACATGGCTCTAAAGTGAGTCAGGTGACTGAAAGCAAACCCCCTCGAAAGTATACAGAAGGGGCCCACGCCTGCTCTGACTGCACCGCTCTGGTGTTTCTGGGAGTGATTTGTGTGTCCAGACATCATAAAGTCATAAAGATGGCCTAAGCACTCTGTTAGTGTTTCTACTGATAGGACACCTCATTAAGGCATGTGGGACGACCATGTGGCTGCTGCAGACTAGGCCCATGCAGCAGTCTGGACAGGGGACATAAATCAGACAAATGAAACAGCCTGTAAAAACCAGACCTAAAACGGCAGAAAAGAGAAGGAAAAAAAATCATATGCTTGAGAAAGTGGTGTTTTCACTTTCCGACGAAACCATTCTCACCCGCAGGGTAAGACTGGACAAATGAACGTCAGTGCAACACGTCATAGCATCACTTAGGAACAAATTACATGGATGCACACACACAATACTTATATGGCAACTTAGTTAAACTACATTGGACAACCCAGGGGCAGATATTTGTGCTTTAAGAGCATATCATTTTTTATATTGTAATCATAGACACATTATGTGAAAACATGCCACAGTGTGCCCTTTCTTACTGCTACATCTGTTTCACATAGCACCAATGGTCTTAACAGGCAAAGGCTGGAGCCACAGAGTAATCCCCATTAATGCTCGTTGGTCAACCTCGAAAAGCCATTTTGAATTACTGCTCCTTATAGAGAGATTCTTGTAATATATTGACTGGTTTTAAACTACGCTGCTGTAAATGTATGAATTTACCAGAGAGTTATAGTGTAGCCAAAGTTATAGGACGAGTGAGCCACAAGCTGACAAACTGTACTCATCACATTTCCAAATGGCTACAGAAGTTAAAGATGTGATGACTTATTATTCCCTTTATTTTTTGTGAAAATCCTGCCTATGTTTCCATGTGGTAATTTAATGATTGCTTGGGAGTGCACCTACCTGAGGATGGAAGAGGAAGCCTGGAGTTGGTCGCATGTATTTGTCCTTCAGCGTCTCAAACGGATCACTCATTCTCCTCTTCTCAACCCTGCTAATAGTAGATTTCTATCAGCTCTTAACACAAGTAGAACTGCATAGGGTGAAATAGACTTTTAGCAGTAGTTAAGGGATTTATGGGATTTAAGATGAATTTATAGTGTTAAGAAAAAAACTACATTGCTGTAATGTTTAATGGGGGCATGATTGACTTAAACTAAGGCAATACCTGTAGATAGGGTCCATGAAGAAAGGAGTGGGTCGGGCATGCTGTAAAGATGTGTCTGCTTTTGGAATCTCCAGTAGTGCCTTGCCCTCGTCATACATCTTCTTTGTCTCCTCTTCTTTTCCATTGCCTCCACGTCCCCGGGTCCCCAAACTCAGATCTAGTGGCTGATCCTGATTGGTAGACTGTGAGGACTCTGGTTTGGAGGGGACAAATGGCTCAGACTTTTCCTCCTTACGCTTGGTTGTGAGGTCAAAAGGTGACACAGATGAAGAGTTTCCCTGGACCCTTTTAGACTCACTGACAGGAGATTGGGGCTGGCTCTTCAGGCCTGGAGGTTTAAGGTCTCTGTCTGGGAATTGGTAAACTGGAGGAGAGAAAGCAGGAAAGAATGGCAGTGGGAACATGGAGGGGTAGGGTAGAGAACCCACTTTCTTGTCCTGGAGGCCAGCTAGGCCTGTGGAACCAAAGTACTTCTCTGCAATAGAGGCAATAGCCTTAATTGAGTCATTTACAGCCCCTGTTACGGCTGTGTGCTCGTCCAGCGAGGAAGGGATAAGAGAGGGGCCCGGGAAGTCTTTAGCAGCACTGCTGCCCGTCAGCTTGGGAGTCTGGGTGCCTAACTCACTCGCCTTACGCTTGGAGACTTTACCATTTTCTCGGGTAGCACCCCTTTCCCGTTCACTGTCCATGTCACTTTCCAGCTCAGAGCCAGAAGTGCTTTCAAGATCACTACCGCTCGGAGTACTGACATCATCCAGATCACTGCTCTCTGACTGGTCACTCTGCTTGTTCCGCTTTGAAGACGATGAAGAGGTCTGAAGCTCAGATGCTGTCATCTGGTTGCCAGGGGAGCCACCATCTTTACGCAGGGCCTTAAGGAGCTCTTGAGACTCCAGAGCTCCAGGGCTAGGAGGAAGTGGCTCTGTTCCAGACCCAGGTGCGTGGAGCGCTTGTCGGAGTGGTGAAGAGGTGGCAGGGATGAGTGGTGGTCGGTGGTACAGTCCAGAGGGGAACAGGCCTGGGAAGCTGAATGGAAATGCAGGAGCAGCAGGGAAGGTAAGCCCACCATGGTGGCGGCTCGCACCAAAATAGTCAGCCAGTCCAGCACTGCTGTGGCCCATTGCCAAGGCTGATTTGTCCAAACCAGGAGCACCAGGGAGGGGCATACCCTGGGCAAACAACCCTCCTGCTGTGAAATGATTCTTCCCTTCACAGAAGCGCCGGTGCTTGTTGAGTGACGATGTGGTGCTGAACATCTGCCCACAGTCTTTGCACTTGATCTGTGTGCGGCAGTCAGCATGCATGCGTTTGTGACGACACAGGTTTGAGAATTGGGTGTAGGACTTGTGGCACACCTCACCTGCAGAAATATGGAAACAGATAGAGAATATATCAGTATGGAACAGTAACAGTATGTACAAATTAATGTTACATGACACAGTATATCTTCTATTCCACCAACCAGTACAGTTCAGCTCATCCTGTTACCTCTTTAGGGATTTTCCTAAAGTATTACTGTTCTTGATGATAAGTTCCATTCTTTGTTTACTGTGTCACTATCATGGTAATCCATTGGAAGGTATGCCCAATAGAGGTGTGCCAAAAGTAATTGGTTACATATTAATTATTTAAGTATTGTAGCCTTTTGAATTCTAATAACTGTGCAACAAACTAAACGGTACTGTACTGTTTGGTAGACGTATAACATTACATCTACAAGCTTTAGGTTCAATAAGCCATATCAGTGGAAATACATTTCATAAATGATACACTTGTGTTCCAATTAACAGCCTGCTTGCAAAAATGGGGGTAAGGTGTGTCCAGATCCTGGCATTGTAAGAGGAACTGTTTGGTTGTCAGTGTGAGTCAGTGGCTACCACTCATCACCTGCACATCAAACCAAATTCCCATGCATCTCTAGTCCCATTGTCCTCCCAGGGACGCTCCCAGGGAGTCCATAAACAATCATACACAGACACACACTGGACATAACGGCACATTCACAAGATATTCACTGAGGAACTGATGAACACACATACACACACAGTGAGGCAAACATACCAATGCATGCAGACACACACTTTCTCAGCCGCATTCAGTACAATGGCTCTATTTTAAGTTTGTGAAGGAAGCCAAGTTGAATGAATCCTATCCTGGAGTCCGGTTCCCAGGGACAGGTCTCACGTCCTCTGCGGCGGCTCTTCCCTCTTCCCTCTCTGGGCCTCCCCAGTCGCCCCCTCAGCCCCCTCACCTTGTCCTGATAGCTGTCTCTCTGTTGCCCAATGCTAGGTGACCTTCCCACACTCATCCCCTGTATGTCTTTGTGTCACCCTGTCTGACCCTGTCCCATGTACTGTGGCACCACCCGGCCCTGGGACAAAGGTATGGCCATTATTTGTCTGTCAACATTATCTACTACCACTATGTGATAAGCTCAAAATCACAAAGAGGGGTAAGGGCCAAGTGCATATTGTTTTCCCCATGTTTGTTTTATCTGAGATTCTAATAAAAGTCAAGAATGTAGTGGAAGATGTATCTGTTGGTGTTATTGCGCTCTTGCTCTAAAAGACATTTTGCAGATCAGCTACAATACAGCTGACACTTCCATAAGACTTTGATCATCCGATAATAACAGAAAGCAGTCCGAACCAGACCCTCAATGATTGATTTCGCTCACGTTGTTATTAGATCTTCAAAATGAGGATAAGGAAGTGGTTAGGCTCACAGTGTGATTACACTTCTGCATACTTTGGATGCCTTCCAGCCATAAGGTGCACAAAAAGCAATTTGAAGAGATGGGGAGGAAGAGCAAGGGGGGTTATTGTGGAAACAGACTGAAAGCCAAATGGGAAAGTTGAAGCCAACGGTGGATGTAATCTTATAAAAAAGGGGGTATTTTAATGAATAGACCCGTGAAAGTTAATTGAAATGAATTGGATTGTGGCTTGGCTTTGTTGGACGTAATCAAGGCAGAACGGTAGTAGAAAACATTTTGAAAACATCTGGGAATAAAGAATGAATTCTTGTTTCTTGTGTTGGTTTCCATCTGTATTCTGTGCACATAGATCAGTGGTGTAGATAAATTTCAACTGGAGATTTTGGTAATTAATATTGTGCATAACAAAATAGTTAGCTAAACATACTGTACCTAATATTTTTCTTTTCTCGTTGGGGAAAATGGTTTAAATCCAAATATTATATTGTAAAAGGAATCATTAGTGAAAAAAACAGGCTTTATGATGCTATCTATTGTTTATTAGAGGGGGTTTTAATAGATTAGAACCTGTTACTCAGGAACGTAAAATCTTGGCCAATCACATGCTTTCAAAACCCCGTGCTCAAAAAAAAAAGCGGTCTCATTGGTCCACACTGGCTAATGACGTTCCAGGAGGATTAATAGCTGTTGATTAAGAGTATTTTCAGCCCTGAATGTGTCTTTGAACACAGAGAAACAGCTCAAAAGAAAAACATTAACAGAGAAAAGGGATGCAACCTATAATCTGGATAAATACTGTCAATGTTTAACGAGATGATGTCCGTCTTGACGTTGAAGCTAAGCTAACACTAAGCTGACACTAAGCTAACGCAAAAACGCAAAATTTTAGTTTGGTGCAATGTACTGGTATTTTGTGGCAACAAATTGGTCTAGTTAAATTCATAATTTTTTTTTTTTATAAAAGAAAAGCAGGAGAGGTCCCTTGTCTGCTTTTGGGTGGTGAATGGAATCTGAGACGGGACTGGCAAAAAAAAAAAATCAGGTAGTGTAAAGTAAATGCACCATAAATACAAATGTATTGCTTGAAAACATAACTATCAAAACTCAATCATTCAAGTCTGTGTGCTGCTTTTATTACCATCTATGCATGTGTGTTTTACAAGTACAGCCACGTGGCCAGAGCAAACTACATGAAAAACGTGCACTGTAAATTATGCCATTGTGACATTTACATACTAACACCACACAAACACGTACATACCATTCTTCATCGGCTCTTGATAAAGTAAGATCAAAGATTACCAACACTCTTGATGCATAATCTAAATGCTATCTTTTCACTGTGGGATATAACTTTCTTAAGTCAATATACTGGCATAAAAGTGTGCACAAAAATAGTGTTAAGCCAGTGATTAACAAAATGATCAAATTAGCACATGCCACTTTGTTACGTTACTTTTGCCCCCTTATGTAAAAAAACCTGTGTAGCGTGTACATACTATGAAGCCAGCTTTTTTAATGAGACCCCAAAACGCAGCACTCAAGGGGACTGCCATTTTTGCAGTGTAACTTTAGGAGCATAAATGGGGCACAAGGCTAACTAAGAAGGGATATTGGCAGGACAATTTTCCACCAATGTTGCAGAAAGGACTATAAAACATATAACAATAATAAAAACATTTTTTTGTCCTTTTTTTAATGCAATGACAAAAAAGACATTCTATTATTATATCAGACAAAAAATATGTTCCCAAAACTTCCCAAATTCGTACATTGTAAGCCCAAACAAACACTCACAGTCTCTCACAGGCATCCGTCATGTTTAAGGCCTGCTCCTCTCACTCTCTCACACTCTTTCGCTCTTTTTATTTTATTTTTTTACACAGCCATTAGTTGTTTTTCTGCTTTTTTCTGCTGATTACAGCAAATGGACTCATATTGTGAGGGAGCACAGAGAAGAGAGCTGTACATGTGGTTGCTATTTCCCAGGAATGGTGCATGTGGCGCATTGAAAAAAGATCTGTATTGGGGATGCAGTCATTTTCTATGTGTGTGAACGCAAGCAGGTTTCTCCTAGGTTTTAGTTAGCGGGGTCAGACTAAGACACAAGGGCAAAGGGTCAAGGGTGAAGGTCAAAATGCTTTAGGCTGTGAGGTGGTGAAAGGGTCAGAGGTCAGAGTGTGTTTAGGCCTCAGAGGTAACATTTGGTGAAAAGAAAGTGTGTGAAGAGGAAAATGTTAGCTGTGGCATAAACTGTAGCCCAAACAGGTCAGGCAAGGTCAAAGATAAGTAAAAGTCTACTGCCTTAATGCAAGTGGGAGTGGAACAATTACACACTGCTGACGCAGATATGACACTCTTGTCTTAAAAGAAATGGAGCTGCCACTCTGAATGCAGCAACAATAACCCCAAGTGTAACTCCTGTGGAACAACATGCATGATTGATTCTACCAAAGAAGCTGAGGAAGGATAAAAAGTGTTTTGATGCGAGGTAAAATAAACATGTCACAGTATTGTTATGATTTTTTAGGGGAGACTTACATAGGTAGGGTCTTAGTGACTTACACATGAAGGGCTTGACACTGCTGTGGATGTGCTTATGCTGCTTAAGGCCTGAAGACGTAGCGAACGTCTTGCCACATTCAGAGCACGCGTGGGCCCGGGCACCGACGTGCTGGGATCGGATGTGTCTCTGCAGGTTACTGGGGTCTGTGAACACCTGCTGGGGGAAGGAACCACACACACAGGAAAGTTACTATCTGCTTCTGCCTGCAGTAAGGAATGTACTAAGATGGATACTATAGGTATGACATGCACAAAAAGGGCTGGCCATTTTGCATGCAAGTGTCATGACATTACCTTTGAGCAGTTTTCACATTCGTAGTGCTTGCCACTGTCATGTGACATCTGATGTCGGATCAGGTTTGATTTCCAGTTGAAGGCCTTGGGGCATTGGTCGCATTTGTATTCTCTCTCCTCAGAGTGGGACAGAATGTGGGCTTCCAGACTACAGGCAACAGAGAAAATGTTTTATTTACCAAGTTCAAGTCAAGTTTACTGCTCATTGTTAATATGTGCTAATCATGTACTACTTCTGCCATATAGTTACTTGACTTTAAGACCTTGTTTATTCATTCAGACTGCAGATAACTTCTATTATATGTATGGTTCTCTAATTTCAATTACTCAGCTCATCTGTAACTTATGATTCCAGGGTAGACTTTCTAGCTAGCTGAAAGATATGGATTCTCCTTGTCTGGTCTAGAATGCACTTTAAAAGTTGAAAAGTTTGTAATGTTTGATTCGATCAAGTCCATTTTTGTCTTACCTCTGAATGTCTGGAAAGACGTGGTCGCACTCCTTACACTCGTGGATCCCATGAGACATGTGGAGTGGCCTAAGGTCTTGAGGTTCCTGGGCTTTCAGATCACTGTCCCCCCCTGAGTAACAACATAGGATTAAAACTAAAAACTGATTAAAACATTTGACCAAAAAGCATATGCTCAGTGCAAAGATTTGTATTGCTGCCAGAGTATTGCTGGTTAGTTTGTGTAGGAAGTTACTTCTTTGGTGGAATTGGCTAAAATGGAACACATACTTATTACTGTCATCATACAGAGCTTCCTTGTCTAGTCACATTTCTCACTGTTAAAAAAGACATAAAAGGAGGGCAAATACTTGAATCTGACCTGGATTAAGGAAGGAGGAAGGGGGCATCCCACACGGCTGCTTCTGGTGGTCCAACAGCTGGTTACGGGACTCAAAGTGCTGGTCACAGTCCTCACAGCGGTACTGCCTCTCCTCTGCGCGGCAGGGAGTGGAAAACGTTAGCAGAATGAAACAACTCACTGACGTGTGTGTGTTTGTGTAGCACCAACCGTGAATATCAGGAGCCATGTTGTCACATAAATACTCTTCAGCCTTCATGAAAAGAAGCAGCTCCTCACCAGGGAAAATCTCTCGGGTGACTTTGTAGAAGATCTAAAAGAAAACAGAAAGTGTTGGTTTTACGCAAATTCTGTTTACAAGACTGAAGTTTGAGAGTGTTGTACAAATTACAGAAGTATTTGATTTACTCTAATTCTCACGTGTCAGCACTTAAACATGGAAGTTGCACACAAACCTGTAGCTAATCATTAAGCAGAACATCCATCTTCTCTAAAACAAAAGTAAATCTAAAGTAAAACATATTCAACTTGTATTTAGAAGTGTGGTCATGTTGACGGATCAGCTGACAGAACATGGCATTGTGATGCTTCCCATGCTCACACAATAGCCTTTCTCCGTGAAACAATCATACACTGTGTTATTTTTGTCCTGCTTTGGAGGTCTGATCCATCGCCTTCCTCCGCTGCAGGGACGTGATAGGAACCAAAGAGGAATTTATTAAAAATGCAAAACGGAAGTCTTCCGGGAAAGGCATAGGTCACAGGTACGTGGCGTTCATTGAGGGAATTCCTGGTAGGTGTACCCAGGAGGATTCTGAAGTTTGGTCAAAAAGAATGGGATGCATTCAAGTGGCAGGTCTATTATTGGTGCATGAACATCATTGTTCTTCGTCTTGACAAATCATCAGATGCTATATTTCAAATAAAGCAGCACAGGAAGTTCTTTGACACACTGTTCTGAACATGTTGTGCAGGTTTATGTTTGAATAAAAGTATGATTTATATAATTGTATTGAGGCAATAAAGAATTTTGTTCTTTGTTGCATGAATGACAAGAGGTCTGACTTTAATTACATGGCTTAACCAAAGTCATTCCCACCAAACCTGTATGAGCACATTACATAGTAAGATTTGATTATTATTAGAATTTGAAATTACAAAGTTGGCTGGCCTTGAACTGAACTGCTGTATTGTTGCTGTCTCTATAAAGGACTGTTTTTTCAACCTTGGTATGGTCCATAAAAATATTGTGATTTACAGACAATCCATGTTTCTGCAAGGATTTCGTTCTGAGAGAATGATACTGGCTAGTTGAGGAGGTTTTTGGAATCCTTCCAGACTAAAGACATTAAAATGAATGCTATATGTCTGCAGTTGTAGATAATGCCATGCAAAACTATAACCCTGAATGCCTGTAGAGCACTGTAGACCATATAATGAGCCCAATGCTTCAGTTTTGTGGTTGTGCCGCAGCACACGAGTGGGCACAGGAGAGCGATTGAGAATATGAGGGGAATTTCCCCCTTTTAAAGTTCCACCCCTTCCCTGAGGGCTACCGCAGATAAACACGGAGAGAACACACACAAACAAACAGACGGTCACTCTCTCAGGAGCCGAGGACACGCTGTTTGATTGGAGGGTCATCCTTAGCACGTCCCAGACACATACACACACACACACACACACACACAGATGCACACTTGCCAGAACAGTGGCTTAAAATAGCAGGTTATTCTTCAGAGACAGCCAGTCTGTTTAAGTTCACACTGTGGAAGCTGACCCTCTCTGTAACAAGACCATTTTTATTGCTCTTTCAAAAACTGTTAGAAGGACCTTGACCTAATCTAAGTGGAGTGTCTGTTTACAGCCAAGTGCACATAGACATAAAACAACAAATCTGCTAACACAAAAGCACACGCAGAAACATAGCACATAACATTTAGGGCATATAGAAAGTACTGGATGTGGACAGGAAAGAACAACTAATAGTTATGACATAATGCATAAATATATACATAATGAATAGTATGTTATTTTACAGGCCAAAGAATTTAAGTCCATAAATGTTTCAGGACAATTTCAGACTTACTTTGTGTATGAAGGATTAGTTAAGTGTATCAATCAAGTGTATTGTTTGGTTAGGTTTAGAGGTGGTAAGTCTTCTACTTATCGTGAGGTCATGAACCCTGATTTTCATGAGTTTATCACGTAATTTCGTAAATCACGTAAATAATTTGATTTATAAATATTGTTAATGACACTGCAAGCTTTTATTCTCATATGCTCAGAGGCTAATGCATCTCTAAGATGTGTTACGGCAGTGCTATTCCATGTATTTAATGATTTGGGGCAACTGGTTTGAATCAAGTTTCTATTTATACAATTCTTCCAGGGATCTCTAGCTCTACTGCTTTTACATGAAGACAGGGAAAAAAGAGAGATCACTGTGACATCTCACAGTTGACAGTTGAAGGTGTGCATGCTCATTGTTTTATTTCACGATCATGTGCATATCCATGCTAACAACAGCAATAGTGGCAACTGAGGAACTGAACAGCTGTTGTGACTGCGATGTAAGGTTCTGCATCTTCCTTCTCTATATCAGTTACTAAGCTGTCTTCTGATGTTTCTTCTTTCCGCCTTGTCTTTTGAACGGAACAATCATAAGAACACCAAAGGTCATGACCGGACCCGCAGTGTTACCTTGACACCATTAGTCATTTGCAGAGTAAACATGTTTCCACAGAATACACCCTGTTGGCCAAGCCCTCTATGGCACACAGCTCACTCTACAGGTATGACGCTCACTGACAGACCTCTGCTACGCTATGGGAAGCCTGAAATATAGACTCTACAAAGCTAAATGCAGAGAGAAAAAAAATCACCATGTGTAAAAGTGAAAAATGGATCATGAAAAATTCAACAGGGCAGTTCTTTTTTCGTTTTTTCCCCTCCATAAATCCTCATGCATATTTCATTCACAAATGAGCTTTTAATCTCACATTTGGACTGAGCTACTCATAATTGTATCTCCTGTGCCAGTGCTGCTGTAACATGCTTCTCAGCCACTTCCTCCCACTTAACACTGAGTGAGAATCAATCGAGCCGATGAGATTAGCGCACTGTCTTATGAAAAGCTCTTCAGGGCCTCTCTCCGGAGGATGTTAATTACACTTTGAATCCATTTTCCTTTCAATTGAACGGGCGGAGTGCGGGACACAGTGGAGGGCGTGTGAGCGCTAATTGGCCTGATTATCTTAACGACAAAACACAATGATTATGTGAGGGATCAATGCGGGCAGTTTGCTCAGGCGGCAGACGAATGGTTTGGAGAGGGGGGATCTGGAGACGAGGGTAAACAATGGCCGCAAATTAAGAGACAATTGCAAAGTAGTTTTAGTAGAATAATTGTGCAGTGAAATCTGAAAATGAAAAGATTTACACAAATCTACAAAAATTTCAGATTAAATTCAGTACTTACAAAGGTTTAAAAGCTGTTATTGATTTAGAATAGACATTTTCACAACCTTTTTGATTGTTAATATTGTGGTCTTATTATAATGTGTGGGAAATAAAAACGCTATAATGAAAGCAGACAGCGGAATAAAGAAAATGTGGGTACAGAGGAATACAACTAATCTAAAAAGAACAAATTTTAATGTTTGAATTGAACACAAAAAATTTCAAGACAAACAAGACATTTCCAGGACATTTTTCTTGACAATTCAGAACATTTCAACAACTGTCGTCTATTTTCAAACAAATCCATCTCAAAATGATGTGATTTCCTGGTGGCAAAAAACAACTGAAATTATTCTGACCATTGCAATAGCAGCCTGCTTTGGTGTAGTCTTCACGCCACAAACTACTGTAGCCTCAGAGGGACAGAACTCAAACTTCAAACCTCTAATGGGATTTCACAAGGACATGCATGTGATGTTGAGTCATTTATCTGAAGCCAGTTGGGTTTCTAACAAAATGTCCACAAAAGTTTAACAGAAGTTAAAAACAGTAAAATACTTTTGTTCCCCAAACTATATCCATTACCAGGACATTCTGTAATTTGATCATTTTTAAAGGTCATTTCCAGGACACAGAGCTTTGTGTATATTCTACAGTAAGTCTGTACTTATTTATTTTTTTACTTTATTCAATGTGAAAAAGACTTACCAATATGTAAGCTTTTGTATTCCACATTTAACATTATAATACACAATATGAGTGATTATCAGTTTGTGAAGTGGTTCTGTTGACATACGCACCTCATAAACAAGAATTTATTGTTTGTTTATTATAGGAAATGTATTAGCCTATAGTATAATAATTGCTAAAATGTGGAGATTTGTTTTCATTTTATTGAATATGGCATGTCATTACTTTCCCATTCAAAGACAAATAATCCTTTCTGCAAAAGAAGGCAGTAGAAAAAGTGAGAGCCTGAGAGAAGCAGAACTGACTCTCTTTGGTAACTTATTCATTCCTGCCTGGCTCCCTCGCTGTCTTGCAATTGGTCATAAACTTTTACGATAAACAGAACTGGGTCAGAAACAAGAGGTTATATTCTCACACTGGTGGGGCTAAAAAAAAACTACGCTAGAACAGAGCAGAAGTGAACAACGGCCGTTACACGCTGCCTACGAAGCACTCGTCAAATAAATCACCCCACGCCAAGGGGCAAAGCCAGGGTTTGAGGGAGATTCGTTTTCAATTTCTAGTTAGTGCAAGAGCGTGTAAGATTGCGCAGGCAGTTTGGCCCCGGCCTTTGTGATGATGCACACAGTGTGGGCAGTGCGTAATGTGTGGTTTTAGACTTCTCTGAGCTATAAAAACTCGTTGGAACCAGGTAGTGTGCGTTTTGACAATTTGAATGAGGAGCGTGGGGAGTCATCTGAACCGCAAAGAACAATCTGGACCGACTCAACGTGTATGTAAAAGACACTTACAGGTGTGTGCACACACTCCCGAGGCACAATGCCCCACTTCACGCTCTCACAACAAGTCAATGCACATGTGGAGAAAGAAAAAAAAAAGAAAAAACTCTCACAAATTGAGCACCACAAACTGACAGGGGCTTTACAAGACCACCCCATTTGGGCCATTCATTTCCAGCGTACAGACAGGCATTGTGTAAGGCTACAGTATGTTTTCAAAAAACTGCAGTGTTGAGGCCGGAAGGCTTAAAGACGCCACATTGTGCCGTGTTGTGACAGTGTGTAATACTTAACAATCACCTCATCATAGCCATGTCCGTGACCTGTCGGAGCCTTACACAGCCACCCGAGCAGAACCGCAGTGTTGACAGCGAGTCTCGACGAAAGGGGGAAGTACTCTGCCTCTGACACTCTCACTGGTTCCACTTTGAAAAAACTTCCTCTAACTTGACTGTATATGTCTCAATGATCTCAAACGTACCAAATATATAAAGAACTAAAATACAAACACATACAATAATGTAAGGTTTCTGCTTCAGGGAAAAGTAATCTAAAGCTTCATATGGAGCTTTGTAGCAGATAGGTAGTCAATCTGTTAGTATCAGGTACAGTCAACGTTCTCTTCATGGAGTCAAACACATTTTTCACATACTATAGATTTGTTTGATTATTAACAAAGATGTCTAATTATGAATGAATCAATAACCAAATAATATGTAAAAGTCATGTGCCGCTTTAGTCGAGTGAATAATAATTTTCTGTCCAAATTATTGTTATTGGGTTCTAAAGTTATTATAATTTATATATTACTTTAATTTGAATGTGTTCACTTAAAGAAATAAGGCTCCTGTTTGCATTTCAGAAAGCTCGCATCTTTTACTTCAAAGCACAACAGATGGGCAAAAAAAAAGTGTTGCCTTTTTCTTTTTGTTTGGCCTTAGATAACATCAGTTTTATGGAACGTGTGATTGCTGCAAATAAAAGGAAGCATCGGCCACTTCTTCCTGAGCGTGTTAATCTCCCCCATCTTTTTAAAGACTCAACAGGTATAATCTAGATGGACCACCAGCGAGGAGCGATGACAAACACGCGAGCTCAGATCCTATTGGGGTCAAGCTGCGGCGGTATGCGTCACACACACACGTGTCAAAGGAGTGTATTACCCCCATGTGTACGTCTGCACGCCTGGCCAGGTGAAGCGCCGAGGCATTCCTGGCATATCTGAGAGTTTATATCTGCAGCGGGGAAGTGTGTGGAACTATCAGGCCGGCTGGACACCTCTGATCCAGGCCTGTGGTCTCTGCACGGCAGAAGCCAGGGCACAATTACAAAAAGCATGAGGGAAGGCTGTAAAGTGAAGGCTGGGTTGGGTTGGGGGCGGGGGGGTAGACTATCTGACTTAGATCACCAGCTCACAGATGGGACAGGAGACAGCTTTTCCAAGGTCAAATTCAAGCACTTTTCTCAGATTGTTTAAGCTTTTCCAGCACTTTCCAACCACGGGAATCAGATCCAAAAAAACCAAACACACTTTATAAAAATAAGTATTAGAATAAAAAGTGCAGAGATTGTATGTGCCTCTTGAATCTGACAGATTCAACTTCTTATTTCTAAACAAGAGCAAATGTGAAGGCCTCGACATGCACAAAGTTGCAAAAGTGTGCGCTAAGGAAAAAAAGTAGCATATAAGCAAATAAGAAGAAAATAAAAAGCAAAGCAAGACATGAAGTTTTACCTGTTTGACTGATGGGCAATGCTAACATATAGGTTGTAAATTCACATAGATAAAGCATAATTGTCAGGCAAGAATGGAAAAAGGAAAAAGCAGTTTTCAAGAACTGTTTCCAAAATCCAAAGACTTTTCGCACCTTGAAAATTCAAGTTGAAGTATAGATTTCAAGCACGGATGGGAACACTAAGAAGAAAAAAAAAGGCAGGGGGAACATGTCTGGGACGAGAGCAGATTCTAACACAAGTCCAGTTTTAGTGGCAGATCTGTGCTGGTGTCTTACCTGATCATCTATCTGGCACGCCGTCAGGTTGTGTTGCTCGGCCGCAGGGGCAAACTGGACGTGCTTCAGCCAGCTCCCGATATCAGGCTTGCTGGCATCGACACAGAATTTTACATGGCCTGACCCGTCCAAGATCTGCAGAGAGGAAAAAAAGAAAAGAAAAAGGGAGAGAGGAAAAGGAGAGGAGAAACAGGCTTTGATCAGTATCAGTCCAGGTTACTGTGTCCAAACACTGACTAACCACATACCTCCCACTGAGCAATCACACACACACATGGATCACACACACACACACAAGTCTAATGTTAGGAGTGTATTTATGACCAACAAGCTGAAAGGATAGAAATATGCAATTAAATAAGAAGGCATTTTTAGAGCCCTAAAAATGTAATACCGTTAATATAAAGTATATATAAAACAAGGTCAAAATAATATAAAATATAATAGTGTAATTCAAAAACCAAAGACAAAAGGGGTCTTGGAGCTGCATAGAAAATCATGTAATAAAAAATGAGCAATAAAAAAATCAAAGTAAACTAAATAATAAACCTAATGTAAAAATAAATAAAATTTGAAAAATATCTAACACAATGTTTGATACGATTTTTGGACGGATTTTATGACAGATTTATGAGAGTGTTTTTTGTAGTGAATGAAAAATATAAAGGTTTAAGAATGTATCTGAAATATGGCGAATTTAAGGTCAAATTAAAATTCGTTTCTATAAAAGTAATTTCAACGAATTATAATCTGTATAATAATAATAATAATAATAATAATAATAATAATAATAATAATAATAGTTGAAATAAACAATAAACACAAAGCGGTCGTAAACAGTGCAGCTTTATCGTTGAATGAACAGTATTGTTATAGTTTGTACGATATTTATTTAAATGCTTCACAGAGAAACCAACTTTAAAACACAAGATGGCTGCAATTATTGCCCAAAAGAAAATACAATATTCTCTTTTCCGTGGCTTTGTGCCTTTGTCTATCATGTCAATGAATAAATATTTCGGCAGCATTAGATCCCTTTGTCCGGGCTCACGCTGCTTTTAGGCAGATGAGCTCTTCTGTGAGTTTTGTGAGTGAACAACAACCAACGCGTCTTTTTATGTTTGGGCTTACCGTGTTGTGTTTTACAGCAGTGCGTTCAAACCTCTCGGGGTAAAAAAAACAAAACAAACAGCGATAAAAACTCTCCAGGAAAATGCAAAAAAATGTCCTTTCTCTGCGGCGTCCAAAGTTAGACGTGGGACAGTTACGTCCTCCTTTAATCTTTTTCTGGCAGTCTTTTGCATTAAATCCTCTCGGATGTCGCTGTTGTGGACTCGCTCTCACAACTTTTTTGCGGTGATGTGCGCACTGCTTCGCCGTGCTCTTGTCACTCTCGTCTTGTCCTGACGCTCCTGACCAGGTGTCCTCTGCTCGTAGCCATTCAACTTTGTTCCCTTGCGCTTCCTCCTCCTCCTCCTCCTGGTCGGGATGTGTCGTGTCCGTATGACAGCGGAGAGATTCGCGGGGAGAGGGAGGGGTGGGGAGAGCGGGGAGGAGGGGAGCGCGAGCGCTACAGCTCAAGCATCAACCCCTCTTCTTTTTTCTTCTTCTTTTTCTTCTTCACTTTCGACTTTGTCTCGCCACGAAAAGAAACCCCATCCCAGAAGTGCGCAGAGACTGAGACTAGACTCGACTTTACCACCGTGTCCCATGCCGCGTCCCCCCCCTTTCCCTGGCGCAGTAAATAGTGCAAGTGTCAAGGGGGTTGGAGGTTGGAGAGGGTGAGCGTGGGGGTCAGGCAGAGGTCGGCGGGACGGGGCTTCTGGGCCATTAAGGGTGAAATACACGCGCGCACGGATCGGGCGTCAGGGCGACGTCCACCACTTTTACGCAACGCCAGTTCAGTTTTAAACAACGTCACACAGACACCCAAACAACGTCTTGTGTTGTGTTTCCATTTATTTTAAAGGAATCTAAGACAACATGTAAATATTTTGTGTAATTCTATTTTCAATCATTCTACTTTTGCTTTTTAGTTACACTTTTAGCACTTGCAAAATGTATCTTTCAGGACAGATAATTGCAAGTTGAAACACTAGACCATGTTAAACACGATTCTAAATATTATTTCATTTGCCATCAAAGGGTCAAAGTTTACACATTGCATTTCAAAATGAAGTTGTTTGCGCATATCAAACCCAGCAGAGCAAAAAGCATTAATACCAAGCATGGCACTCGTGATATTTAAGAAATTCCTTCTGTTTGATCCTGCCCATAACCCTGTATATGACAATGACCTTGCATTAATATTTTGTACAACATATACATGTTTTATCAAAACGACTGAAGGGATCAATGGCACATTAGCAGCCTTCAACTTCAAGAACAAACACTTGTATTGTAGAGAGTGTGCTTCCCTTCCCTCCATATCAGGAGAATCATTCTTTATAGGCCACTCTGTGACTGTGTCGGAATAAAGACGCTCTCGTCCCTGTCAATACGCACTTCATTAGCCAGCTCATAAAGCCACAGAGAACGCTTTTTTCCCTCCTCCCTAGACTGATGAGAGCCGATGATGATGTATAACGCCTTGTGACATTGACCTTCCATCCCAGATAATGGCCATTGTTTAACAAAAAGCGTCGAGCAAAATGTGCAGGAAGGACAGGAAAAAATCATGTGTAAATAAGGCAGGACCCCGCCACCGATTCCCATCGTCTCGCGCTGCTTGTGAGAACCGCGCAGAGACCCCGGTCCGGCCGCTCATTGATTTCCTGCCTCTCCTCGACTTGTCCATTGTTGAAAGCCTTTTTAATTTAGCCATAAATTGGGAAAGCTCAAGTCGAATGAGCTGTTCTATTTTCTTCCTGTCAGGATGAGGGATTTGTTTTATGATGCATTGTGTATTAAATACAAGTAATCTGGGAAAGTGATTGCTCCTCGGCCTCTGCGAGTCTGATGGAGGATCCCGATAGAGAGAGACAGACGGAGGGCTCTGAAAAAGGTGGAAACTTGTGAGAAAACCAGGATAAACACGCGGGTTTGTGGTCTCGCAGGGGGTAAAGTGGGTGACAGGAGCGCAGAGTGACCAGAGGCAACGGTGCGTTTCTTTACCCCACCAGAAGATGGCGCGCTCAACTGAACTCAAGCCCTCACTGCGTCTGCATCTTCTCACAGTTTAGCCTGAGCTGCTTTCAGTTGTTAAGTGTAAGTGCACACCTGTACAGTTGTAAAAGCTGACTTGTAATATAGAGACTTATGCGAAAAATCACTTCAGCTGCATTCATCCAAATAATGACATTCTTTTACGGAGTGTTTCCGGGATGTTTTAGGAGCCCTTACATTAAAATGACAAATAAATCTGACCCAACATGGACCACCAGACCTTTTTGCACATGTTGTCTTGTTTCTCTTTACAGATCAAATTATTTCTTAATGCTCAAACATGTCGCTTCCATTAGATGCAAGCAAATTTGCAAACTTACAAAAACAAAACAAAAAAAAATCAAACCAAATCTATAGTATCAGCACTAAATTTAACTGATCCTTTATTGCGAGTCATGTTTTAGGCGTGTTTTCTTATATATGGTTCGAGCTCATACCTTTCCTTATCTTTCATACCTTTTTATCAAACCAGTGCCACCAGCCAGACTTCAATAAGAAATGTTTTTAAATGGAAGTCACACCAATTTTATATCAGGCCAAAACATCACATTAAGGCGTCCAATTGCCCCATACCACATGGAAGACCCCGCTGTTCTGCATTACAATCGTCACCTGAATATAAGCGCATATACATAATCAAGAATGGGACTAGTTTATTTGCAAGGCCCTGTTTAAAATGATATGTGTGTTTGATGTGAAGCGGGGTAAATAGCAGTCAGATGTGTGCAGATGAAATGCGCTTTATCTGAAATGGTGCCATTCCTTTTGTCATAACAATCAGGACATAGAGAACGGTGGCGTGGAAAAGGTGTTTATCAACGAATTACAAATCAAACAGGCTGCAGGGCACGCTGGGCAAGAGTATATCATCACACTTGTTTAGGAGCGGAGTAGTGATGCTATGCTTTAAAGTGCTGTGAAATCCGCATCTTATATCGCGAAAATAATTTTTGCCTGCGGCTGTCTTGTTTGTTTACTTAAGTCACGCACAGTGCAGTGAATGCAGAGTATTTCCACGCCTTAGTAGTTAATCTGGTCTATTCGTCTTTGAATGAACTCGAAGTGTTTTCTCGAAGTGACCCCCCCCACCACCTCCCTCCACCCCTCTGCTCAGTCCCACGTGAAGTGCGATGGCACAGAGGGGGATTCCCGTGTGGCTTACAAACGCACTGGAGCTAAGCAGCCAGAGCGCGCAGAGCGTAGCGCACATGGAAACAGTGTGGAGGCCTCTGAGGCGCATTCCAGCACATCCTCCACCAGAGAGGAGGGAAAAGGAGAGGGAAGAAAAAAAATACCGTCACCGAATCCAGCGTTCCCGACGAGACTTCCCAGTGACACCGACCAAAAGCTGCGTTCAGTCTACACACACGTTCTCTTTAATCTTGTGCTAAGTGCTCATTGGAAGAGAATTAATTTAAATATGCAAAAGAAAAACGCGGTAGTCATTGTGTTAAACATTAGAGATGAAGCAAACACTGGGTCAGGGGCCAAAGGTGGTCACTTGAGACGTCAATATTTTACTTCACGCGTTTAAACAGTCCCTATATATGGACGGTTACCTGATGAGTTCCAATGTATTACACAGGTTACACATATTGTTTGTTGCTGGTTTTGAATGCACTGTCATTTACAAGAACAAAGTAGTCCTTTCATGAAAGACATTAATAATTATCTTGTTTCATTTTTGAGGTCTATTTGTCAATCATTTACATTTACGTTTAGTCATTTAGCAGTTGTTCCTTGTTAAATGCACCTCTTTGTGTCTGCTCCATCTTTAATAAAGTGATGCAGAAATAGCAGTAAAATGACCATAAAGTCATTGCAGCACTGATAGAAGCCAATCAGCATAAATGCAGAGCAGCGGAAATGAAAGGGGAAAATGTAAATACAAAATTTCCTTGAGTCTGGAAGTAGGCCCCGTTGTGAGCGGCGTGTTAATCTCCACCTCAGTAATTTGGTACTGCGGGAGAAGACAGAAGCCCTGCTGCTGTGCCCTGCACTTCATAAATCACTGCTTTATGTGGACAAGGTCAGCGCCTCCCCGCCTCCTCCCCCTCTGCACCGGGCCCCTCCCGCGAGCCCCTCCGCCATGTTTACCCGGCCGCCTGGGGGCTCTCAGGACCAGACCAGCCTCACTTCTAATTACTTTGGATTATTTTCATTTGCCGGGGGTCAGCCAGGCATTCCAACACACACACACACACACACACACACACACACACACACACACACACACACACACACACACACACACACACACACACACACACACACACACACACACAGATGATTTCTTGACAAATCCTGTGGCCTGCGAGGGACAGGCCTGGTGCGTTCTGCTGAAGTGGCACCCTGTCATTTTGTTCTGGGACTGTCTGTTTGACTGCTGGCTGCTGTGACAAGTTGAATTGAGTGATGTGTCTGTCTGCAGGAGTGACAACTGTCATACATTATACCCCATTTACTTCACCACAAGTTACTTTTAATCACTAATGTGGCTGTGGCTTTTCCTGATTAACTCTTCTTTTTTATGTATAGGTTCTTGTAACATTATAGTGCCTGGACAATGACATACACTAAACTTATATTTTTATGCATGGTGGATATACAGCAAATAATTTCTTAAAATATAGCCATTAAAAGTGATGTCTTAGCGCTGCATAAAAGTGATGTTCTTTGTAACTGGTTCTCAGTGTGAGTGGGATATGTTTCCAGAATTATGAGGCTGAGCTGCACTGAACAATTTTATGAGAGAAACTTTGAAATATTCTCACGGAAGAAAGGCAAGCAATCATGTTCATTCAAATATAATTGGACTTTGGCTATGGGATTTGCTGAATGGAGCACCGCCTGGAATGTGGCTATACTGTATATTGGGTCGGGGGTCTGTGAAAAAAGAAGGGGCGAGAGGTGAGAACTAGAACGGTTTGGGGGTAAGTACAGAAAATAGTACATGCTGCGGTAATCACAGACACCTATTCCGCTGAGACTCGCCATACAGGGCCACACAGTATGTGGGCTACAGGGTGCGATAAAGCCCCACACCAGTCAAAGGTCACGTTTTTCAAGCATAAATTCAACAGGCACACAGCTCCTATGCGCATGGGACAGACTGGAAACTTAAACATCCCACTCCAGCGCAGAGCAAAAAAAAAAAATGAGGGGGAGGTAATTAGAGCATGTTGCTGGCCACCGCAGGGTGAACCAATTGGCACTAAAACGCTCATAGATATCATCTTTAAAAGAGCTTTTTTATGTACGAGAGGTAAAGGGTATGGAACAGAACACTGCACTTCAGATCTTACACGAGCCAGTGCCACACATTCATTACGTTCAGTGGGCTCACGTTTAAAGTCGTCTGTGACACGGAGACCATGTGCTTTTCATAGACTGTGTCTAATTGGAAGGCTAATATTTTAATGTAGGCGGATATCAGACACTTGGAGGAAAAAAAAAATACTGTCAGGTTAGATATGCTTGTATATCAAAGGAAAAAAACAGAAAATCAAAGTTGTATTAGAACAAATGGAGCTGCAAATACGTAAATCTTTTGATGCCATTCATTTGTAAAAAAATAAAAGAACATGCCGTAGAATGTTGATGTGTTGAAATGGCTTTTATGAAGTGTTGTGGCTAAGATGAAAGGAAAACTTGCACTGTTTTTACAGAATATAAAACACAGAGGGATATGACAAGTGAGACTAAGTGAGGCTATTTCTGATCCGAAATTTACAAGTGGTCAAACGCTGCAATGTGAGAAAGTGAGAAAATGTACTTGAGTAAGTGTAAAGTATAAGCAGATTGTGTAAGTCTGTCTCGCACACTCAGAACAGCAACCCCCCCCCCTTCCCATAAACCCCCTTCCCCTTGTATACACTGCACAGGTCAGCTCTGTGTTTGGGGCCATGATTAAAGTCAGCATTAACTCGGCAAACAACAAATCAGCTGCAACAACCTCAAAATGAATGGAAGCTGAGCGGCTCACACATAACACACTGGATACTGAGTGGCTGCCATTAAAGGCTTCACTGGCTTTCAGTAGCATCAAAGAGGCCCCGAGTTAGGACGGGATTATATTTAACCCGGCTGTGCGTCGCACTGCTGAGTACAGGGTGCTTGCGTGTGCTGCTGCCAGTGCACAGTGTTTCTGGCATGTACCACACTCCCATTAAAATGTGGCTAAAGCACTCTTTCTTCCAACTATTCACAGATAGAGAGACATGCAAAACATAACATTACATTTGATATATCTGTTGCTGTTGTTCCTATTCTGGTGACCTTAAAGACTCTTGTGGTGTGGAGAGAATTTCTTATGTATGCATGTATGGTTGTTGGACTTTTGATAACAAGGGATTAACTGCTGACTCTCAAAACAAAGCACTTTTACAACAAGATTATTTCTGAGGAACCAAGGAGGAGAAGACCATGTGCAAATGCTGCAATTTGAAACCGTATATGTTATTTGGATCTAATATTGGTACTAACAGTTTTTTTAGTTATACTTGTTAATTCCTTCTAAATTATGTTATAATTAAACTGCCTTATTAGCCCTACTTGGAAAGTTTTTTGATTTGCATGAAATTAGGAGGTTGGAAAACAGCAACAACTATTCTAAAGGATTTTGAAATCCACACAGACTGTTCATATGAAAATATTAATGCACAAGGTCCATAGAAATAAGTGTACAAATACAGGAGTCCATATAAAGTTCCTGTATGTTGTGTATCTGCACTGGACTCTACTCTGAGATTATGCAGTCTCCCTGGGCACATTTGAACAGTCCAGCTTGATATGAACCATCAGACACAGGCGTCAATACTCCCCAGGTTTATTCAATTCCAAACCAATCATTGTGGTGTCATACACTTTTGGGTTAATATTCTAACCGTGAGGCACAGGGCTAGCTGGAGATAAATCAACTTTTATGATGGGTTGTTATGGTTTTTACGGCATTGGGGTTGTGAGGGACTGATTTAGGGATCAATCACCTGCAGGTGTCTGCTCGGGGCCGAGGTGCGGCGAGGATCGATTGAGGAGCTAGAGCTGATGAAATAGAGATGCCGGTGTGCGAGACGCAGTTCCAGGAGCACACTGTACTGTAGGTTTGGATGAATGTGAGAAGTGATGATGAACGTGTGTATAGGAGTGCTTCAGAGACAGAGAGAAGATATATCTCGGGCCGCAGTGGTGATGAAGGACTGCTGGACTATGACCAGACCATCTCTCTCCTTGTGCTCCTTCTGCCTCACTCTCAATCCACTTCTTTATCCTGATGGCACTTTGGAAAAGCTCATTGTCACACAACATTTAACAAAGACAAAAGTGTGAGGCGGGCAGCTGGAGATGAGTGGTCTGACAGCGTATGAGCTAGAGGAGTGTTTTGTAAATGGTGGGCTCAGATGGAAGGGTAGACTGCTGCAGACAGAGGTGGGAAGAGTAGTCACAATCTGTATTCAAAAGGAAGGGTGGCTATTTTAAAAATATAACTTAAGTAGACGTAAAAGTCCTTCACCAAACTATAACTTGAACAAGGGTGACAAAGTATTCAGTGATTGTATACCACTGTCACCACCCCAACCATTTACAAAAATCTATACTTATCCTCACACTGAATCTCTTTCTCTCATGTCCTGATGGTTTTCCCCTGGGAGAGGCTGCACAGAAGTGGCTGCCAAACACCACCAAGACACACAAACAAAGTGTGTGCATCTATGGGCACAGATGGCACAGCCGAACATCAACACACAAACGCATTAGTCACACCAAAAGTACGACGGTTTCTTTCCCTTTCTCCTCGCTCCCTGGATACACTGTTTATGCACTTTCAACATCTCCCTTGGCCATCGGACGGCTGCTTCCTCTGTGCTGTCAGCGCGCTCCGTCTCAAACAAAGGAGGCGGAGAACGAGCCTGCCGCTTTCTCAATCAGAGGAAGTTGATGCTGATTACGCTGCCCCTGAAGAAGCATTCCGATCCTGTTAACCAGCTCGTGGGCTGCCAGCTCCAGAATGTTGCTCAAAACACTGAAGCTCGCATTGCCCCACCCTGCCCCCTTCTCATTTCATTTACACCGGGGTCTCTTGTCTGTTGCTTCCTTCCTAAGTCATTTGTTAAGAACCTGATATGAGCCTGCTGTACAGATGCCTTATTGCAGCGTACACTGAAGCATTTGGAAGGTAGGTTGCTGGTCCCTTATATCTTCAGCCTTTCAATATTCATTTAGATGTTTTTTGAAACCAAGGATAAATACACCCAAACCATACAGATGTTGGGGATTTTTCAGATGTTTTATCAACCAAAGAAAGTTTTTGAGCTTCTTGACTTAAACAGAGCAAAAGACTAAGACTAAGGAAATGTCATAATATTTAAGATCACATTAACCAAGACCAAGTCTCGATCAAAGTGGTTAGTCTCACAGCTAGAACATTCCACCTTCTTCACACCTTCACCTCTCTATCTCTGACAAATGCCTTCACTCTGCACTTGTTTACAAGATGGAGGGCCTTGTTCATAATCAAGTGCACCAGAGTATGTACACAGTGCGGACATCCTGAAACAAGGCTACGTATTAAATTTCTGTTTGTTTGACAGTAATGCTGCCTCTCTCCTTCTCCTTGACAGGAAGACCCCCATCCATCTCGCCGGGGGGCACAACCCAAGCCTGCACTCCCCTCAAGTGCTAACACATATTAAGTAAATGAAGAGTCTCTGGAGTCAGTGGGAGATAAACGAGCTTCTGAAACATCGGAGGAGTTGCTCAGTGTTTATTGCGTGTGATGTTCTCTGTCTAAGTGTGTTTATAATGTGCTGGAGATGGCTCGGTGTCGTAGCCAGGTGCTGCATCTCTATGTCTTGTGTTTTATATTTTATCTTCTATGTGAATGAACTTATTCAAATGTAACTGAAATGTTTAAATGGGAAAGAGATGTGATGATAACACATTGTTTAGATGAATGTCACTTTACGGACTTGTGCTGTTTCATTAATTGAAAGTAAGTAAATCTCAATAGGATTTCAGACCTAGGGCATAAACTCAAACCCAAGACTAGTTGATAGTTGAAGTTTTGTTTTCACAAACTTTAAAAATGGCAAATATATTCTTTATGAAAACACAATGAATGACAACCTAAAGAAGCCCGTTTCTACTAAGATCATGATAAAAAAAAAAAAAAAAAAAATCTTGTACCATTACATAGTATAATTTTAAACTGTTAAACATTTGTAGTAATGTTTGAAGAAATCAATAGAACCACAAAAACAGCACCCAGCAGCTCATTTTAGGATGAGAGAAAAACATTTTTTCACATCACCTCTTCAGAAATTTGAACAAAGCTTCTTGTGTAATTTGGCATATTGACTCTATTACTGACCCCTCCCTTTGTGTTATTGTTTTTAAAGTGTCTTCATAAGTTGATTTTAGTCATATATTTCTTATCACTTTAATATCAGAGTCCAAGTAAAAAGTGGTTTCTGTCGTTTTTCTTAAAGCGATACACTTCAGGTCAGTTGTTGTCCAGACTGCGCCCCTGTCCTGAGCAGGTTTCTCAGGTTGAGTCAGGAGTGTCTGCTTTCATTCCTCTTTAAGCTTTTTCCTCTGTCTCTCTGTCACTTCCTCTTTTTAGACTTTCTCTCTTTCGGTCTTTTAGTGATTATTGTTGTCCTGCTGTTGTAGAAGAAAAAAAAAAACACTACAGCTGGGAAGTGTAAAAAAACAGAAAGGGGTTAGGTGCTCCGGGGCCCTGAGGGGGGTATGGGGCTTTGGTGAGGGCTCGGGGGTTGCTGCTTGAGGTGTACTTGCGGAGAGGGCCCTGGTGTAATCTCACTGCTGAATAGACGCAGCTCTTAATAGAATCCCGTCGTCCGGCTGCCACCGAGAGAAACAAGAGCCGTAATGGATGGGCTCAGCTCTGGCTCCCACTTTCCCCCCCATGACCCCTGCGTTGGTCAGAAGTAAGAGCTAAAGAAGCATTGTAGCCCCGGGCCTGATTGAATGGGGAGGGAGGCGGCGGCGTTGGCAGTGGGGGGGAAGGCGGCCCGCGCTGATAGACCAATTTCCCACTACTGCGAGCAGCACGGCTTGATTGATGAGGGCTGGTGCTGGTGAGAGGAGGCCCATCACATGCGATCACATAAATACTTATTCAGCTCGAATTGGGCCTGACAAGCCTTACGACAGCTTTGTGCTGTCACAGATATCATTGGAAGGAAAACGCTCCATTAATCATGCGTAATTAACTTTTCCGAAGGGAGTTTTCGGGCTTGGAACCAGTACTCAGATCAAAAAATCCCAGCGTCTTAACTGGGATTGGTGAGGGCCTTATTAAAAGCTTGAGCCAGTTTCCCCTGAGCTGCTCCGTTTGTACAGGAAACGGCTTCATTAGTATTGGTTTAGGGCTCTAATGGCCTCGATACAAAGCCTCCACTCTCTAACCCAGCCGTGCTCAGTGGCCTTACAGTGCAATATCCTGTGAGCGCGCACGGCCATAATGTTCCCTGTTTGAAGTCGGAGCAGGACCCATCTGAGCGGCTGCCACTAGTTAACTACTTTGACCCTCCCGTAAAGTAGCTCGGAGGAGTGAGCGTCGGCGAGCCCAACAAGCTGCATGCTTTCATTCCTTCTCTCTCTCGTCCGGCCAAAGGTACCCGCCCCGTGGGAGTAAACTGGACCAGAGCCCTTTTGTTTTAGAGCAGCAGACCAAATGATCTGCCTCACATTAGGTAGAACACACATACATACGTACAAGGCGGACTAAACTACATCTCGTCTGATCAGCATTCCTCCCCAACACTGCCCACCTGCACACTGCTGCGCACAAAACAGCAGCTGACAAAGGACTTTACAAAGCGAAAGGAGAAAAATTAGTTGAAGTGCAATGAGAAAAACAAAACAAGAAACATTTTGAACATTTACAACTACTCTATTGTGCATTTCTTTTTCCACTGAATGTACAACAGTCATTCATTTAGTGTATGATTTCATGAATTATACAGTGTTTCAAACAGGAAGTGACAAAGAAAAATTTTACCACTGAGCAAACTGTGGTCAGTGAAGGAGGACCATATTCGTTCATGTGTCTTAGACGGTCGTTTCCTTTAAACACCATCCAACTGCAGCTGGGATTTGACTCATTTCCTGTCTGTTAATTATTGCTCTTTGCTCTCCTGTGGGGAAAAAGACGACACTAAAATACAAATGCTACCACAACTTAAGGTGGGTGCTGTTACTCATGCGCTTCTGGAAAGACACAGCCCAGATATCAACACACAACACCAAAGTACTGCTTCCAGGTTGGTGCTGCCCCTCATCCAACATCAAGTGCAAACATTGCAATCTGCTAATTTTGTGACATGTCTGTGTAGGTCTGCCTACCTGCTCTATCAACCCTTCTTTGAAACATGCTCTCATGTTGTCATATTTGGTCACACGACCCCTATCTAACAACTGTGAGTGTACTGATGAGATGTATATTTCACTTTGCATATGCGTTGTGTTAAAGCCAAACACTCACGTATGCATACTCAAAATAGTGTGTTTTTGTCCCATTCACCTCCCCAACCTACCTGTTAGCAAAAGCCTGCACCTGATGTTTAGTTACCCACTGTGGCCACACACCGAATCTATGGCATAGAATTCCAGTAATATGCCAATATGTGGCATTGGACAAAATGTTGCAGTATTACAAACTTAGACTGAGACTCAGTTTGCAGGAACATTAAAATGGGAAAGAAAGTGTGTCACAATAAAGCAGGTGAGAAGGAGTTGTCATTGTACTCACAAGAACAATTTCAAGAAGACTTGGGTGACTATCTCCCAGGCAAATAGCAAAATTAATTCTGGCATGCCGAAGAGACACACTTCAAGATTTAAGTACGCAGCAACCCAATTCAATTATCTGTTTCTGCAGATGTATAACAAGACCTCTGAGGAGGAGACAGGTGGTAAGATCAAGACCACACGCAGATAAGCCGAGTGGAGACAGCGACGAGTGGAGGAGTGCCGGAGAATAGCAGGGGACGGGTGAAGGGTCAAGTACATTCAGCTAGCTTAGTTTGACTTATATGGAGAGGGAAACAACAATGAGGGCACACCTCTTCATCTTAAGGGTCTTGCTTTAAACTGCAAAGCAAAACAGGATTCTGACTGAAGTTTCTTTGAACGTCATTGTATTAATGTTGTAAAGGATTTGGCACAATGTTGGCATACTGGTGTTCTTTAGAAGACAAACTTTTTTCTACAAAGTGTAAACTGTTAAAGTGCTCAAAGAAAAAATATCCCAGTCTCTTAAGTTGATAAAGTAGCTGAAAACCATGTCAAACATTTTAAAGAATGTAATAAACAGTAAGAGATTTCTCAGGAATAGGAGCTTATCACAAAGATTGCATGTACAATCCGAATTTATACTTGAATAATGTGTTCTATTCATTTAGGTGATCATTTTTACAATAAATTGAATAACACCATCAATCACCTTGTTACTTATTATGAGACAAACCAATGAATCAATGAATGAATGAACAAATTAATCTTCAATGGATTATTCCAGATAATTATACTCTATCTACAATTTTGAAGTGTACTTGACCACCCAAATGAGATCCTTAAACATTAAATACAGGGTGAACTAGTTAACTTTAAAGTTAGCTGGTTGCTCTTAAGAATGACCTTTTCCTTTTACATTTTAAGAAGAAGAATGGCCATTTTTTTGAAGAGCATTATTTTCACAGACCACTCCAACATCTAATGAGGAAACCAGATCGACACCACTTTCCACACATTACTATATATGACACATATTGACATATAACAGTCCCATAACACTTAGCAGCACTGCAGTTGCAAACAGAGCCCTTCAGTAGTGGCACGTCCAGAAAGGTTACCTAGTGTTGCTTTAAAGGTTATATTTCTCAGACTTGGAAGACAAGTACTTAAGGTGGATAATGTGTGTCATCACCATTCATTTTGTTACAACAGACACTCTTTGTAGGATCTTCAGCTTGAGCCAAGCATAGCAGCCACCGAACGTCTGCCTGATGCTCACCAAACATCAGCGTGTTTTTTTGACCTGCTCAAACTAACCTGTTCAATTCCTCAGTTTACATAAGAATGTATTCCAATTCTGAAGTTTCTCTGAGATATAACATTGCCGTGGCATAGAAGATGGCTGTCAACAACATTTCAACAAAAAGCACTTTTTGACCAAGAGGTCAACCTTAAGTATGAGCTCAATCACGTAAATTAGCTTCTGAAATCATGTAGTGGTTGTAATTCTCAGACGATGAGTACATGTCACAAGGCATAAGCACTAAAGGTGGATATTGTGTGTCATCGCCACTCATTTTTGTACAACAGAGAGTCTTTGCTGGTTCTTTAGCCTGTGCCAAGCATAGCAGCCCAAAAAAGCCCCAGTAATGCGCGCTAAACCTCAGCCTGTTTACTTTGACCAGGTAAAACTTGAACCAATTCCTTCCTAATTCTAAGTAAGAATGTGTGACAAATTTAAGAAGTCCTTCCTTAGATACGACATGGCTGTGACATTGAATATGGCTGTCATCAACATTTCACCATAAAGTACTTTTGGTGGTTGGCCTTCAGTAAATAATACTAAATTTCCCTCTAAAGGTTATATACCTCAGACTTGGACTGAATATTAACACAATACGTAAGGACTAAAGGTGGATAGTGTGTGTCATCACTACTCAATTTGGTGCAACAGAGTCTCTTTGTTGGATCTTCATCATGAGCCAAGTTGTGCCACCTCCAAACGTCAGACTAATGCTAAACCTCAGTACTTTTAATGCTAAAAGAGGAAGAAGGAAAGAAGGGAGGGAAACGAGGCGGCCTTCTTGGTTAAGAAAAGGCCTCAGTGTTAATCAGAGATTTCCCAGAAGAGTCCGAGTCATCGCCTTAAGGCAGAGCGAGGGAGAGCACTGGGTATAGACACAGAGGTGAGGAAACGGGAGAAGACTTGAAGGAGAGAAGAAGAGAGGAAGGAGGCGAGCGAAGCAGGCTGCATTCCTGTGGCCACAGCTGCGGGAGCTGCAATCACTGAAATGTAGCGCTGTCTCAATGCCGCCGATTTCTGGATACGTTACAAATGAAATAAAACAGCACGACATGTCTGTTTTTTAAATCAAAGAAGAGACTAGTAATCAACATGCTGGCTTTTATGCTACCTCTTTTTCTCCTCATCCCTCCATCCTTCTCTCTGGCTGACTGTCATTCCCACCAAGGCGAGGATGACCCCTTCTATGTGTCTATATTTGCCCCTCTTTGTTCACCACTGGCCAGTCAAGGCAGGCATTTGAGAATCATACCATCGATCATTGGCCTGACAGCGAGCCCCAGGCGGGGACGGCCTTGTTATTTGGACTCTGTGATGACTTCCTTAAAAAAGGGGCCCCTCCTTGCTTCATAGGCCTGGCATTGCTGAGGTTTGGTTTGGAGCCGCTGTACCTTTCCCCGTTTGTCCGCAAAAATGGATCCACTGGCCGCATGCTGGGGTCACACTAGGGTGAGCAAGACAGATCTGTCTGGATTAAGTGTAAAATAGGTTGTGTAAAAAGTTGTGTGTCCTGGATGTTTTGAAGTAGGGTTTGTAATGCCAGACAATACCATTAAGATTATTGCTTTTAAAAACGTGCCAACCACTCAGACAGACAGACAGAGCTTACAGAAAATTTGTCTTAGCCTTAGATGATACAAAGATGCAACATGTCCGTCACCCAGCTCCTTGACACTCTGAGTATTATTAGACAAGCAATTGTACTCTTGCTTCTAACAGAACATTATCATTACTGCTATCTATAATTGGAAGCAGTGTTTTTTTTCTATTAGGCTGCCTGGTGACACGGGCATCTGTCTGATCCAATATTCCCACACTCGCTAATACCCTTCATCTGCATTCAACAGAGCGGAGACAAGAGAGCGTGACAGTGGATATGGGCTGCTATAGCGCTACACAGATCCTATATGTGCAATGTAAATACAGATCTTGCATGAAAGGACGTAGAAATGTCAGTTAAACTTGAAGATGTAAACTGGTTGCAGACCACACAAACCACTACTTTAGAAGACTGTGATAAGATCTTAAGTGAATTATGGCATGTGATGTGTAACCGCTTATGAACATATTTAAAATCAATGTTAGAAAACTCTCAAACACTGCAAAGAAAATTCTGTGGGTTGCTTGGCCCTGCGTGAAGATCCTGCCTAACAAAGAGCCACACACTTCATTAGCACTGTCCGTGAGAAGGAAAGAATCTTACACATGGAATCACTCCTGATCTGCCATCTCAGGATACTTCTGTGAAGAGCCTGGACTTGCTAACCTCCTTCTTTTCCAAATCTTCCTGGCCCTTGCCTAAACACAATTCCCAATTTGTTCCTATCTAAAGCCAAAGAAAGGGGAAAGACAAAGCATTGGAGATAAGGTTACAACCTGTCCTTACAGCCACAGGTGTGAAACTGCTAAAGCCATCAAAACATTTCATATAGTCCTCCGCCCAATGCAACCACCTGTGGCAAAATAGGCACAAGGGGATGGACTGATGATTAAGAGAAAGAGGGTAAGAGAAGACTGAGAGAGACTCACAATAGACCGGCTGGTGCGATTAGTGAATATAGTCATTCCTTCACCGCTCTCTCAGCTGCTATCTCACATTGCATCACGCTGCTCTGCACCTTCACACTAGTGTTCGCCTTTGCTCTTTCTGCCTTGCTCAGTTTCAATAGCATCAAATTGGCCGGAGTTGTCAAAAGAGAAGAGGGAGTGTTGCCAGCTGCCCCAGTGAGGTCATTCCCACACGTTCTTCCGATTTTACTTCTCGACTATGAACATGGCCTTGACACCCTCCTATTTAAAACAATCTTTTTAATTCTAAAAGAATACACAAAGCAAACTTTCTTTTATCAATTTCCCCCACAGACAAATACATTAACCAAAATGGCATTTTAGTAGGAACTTAAAGACTTCACTTAGTAAATGACACATGGAACTGAACACTTAATATGTAATTTTGCAAATATAATATATATTGAAAGTATATATCTGGCAAGATAAGTGTAGTATCTGTTAAGCCATGCATACTGTGTCTATAAACGAGCTTATTCCCTTTTTTATGTCAGGAAGCCATCAGAATTACTTTGTGGCTATGTATTTTGTGGCATAAAATACACAGTCTTACTTAAAGGGAATTGCAAGCATAATAAATGCATGCATATGATACACTCTATGTAATGAAGTGGTAGTGTTTATATAAGATAAACCTTTTTTCAATTCTATATTGGCATCTATCCGCAATGGTGTACCACAGGGATGTATAATTAGTCTCTCTCATTTATTTTATTTTTATTAAAATTTTAATTAAAATAGTTACTACTACTACTACTACTACTACTACTACTACTACTGTAAAAAAGTAATCATATTAAACAATTTTGCATTATTTATCTTTCTAGTCCTAAACCATACACAGTGGTGTTCCACAAGAGTCCACTATTGGTCCCTTGCATTTTGTATGTCTCACCATGTGTTACAAAGATTTCTTCTCTCTACCATCAAATTTTAAATGTTTTCCATCCATCTTTTCCCTTTTCATCTATTTGTCATTGTCTCACCAGTGTGAAGGATGTCCTTGGAGTACCAGTAGGACCTTGACTTTTACAATATCTTTCTCCATCACTCATAGCTATTGGTCCCCTGGGCTGTCACAGTGGTCATAGAAAGACACTAATTGGCAAAATGGGAAAAGAGTGTGGAATATATGGAAATGTTTTATTTTAACATGCATTTGTCATTCAAGGCATTTATGTCTGTGCTACAATCATAGACAAGCAAGTTAGGTGTGGTGGAATTATCAGCATCTAGCTAAATAAATAAAACACACTCTTTCCTGCACACATACAAACAGATAATTCTGGCAAACACTCACACCTGCGTTCCCCTTGACTAGGTCACTAAGTCCATATCTCTCCAAAGTGGTGTGAACTGCAGGTGAATCACTGTCAAATATTGTCTCAGGATTTTCCTCCTTTATTTCCTCATCTTTTTGTGTCCCCTTCTCTGAAAGACTTTTTTATCATTCTGCCATGATGGCCCTTTATTCCCAGCTCATATCTGAACGGAGAAGAAGAAAGCGAGCCGAGTGCTTTCAGCGGACAGAACAATGACACTCCTTAGAGATCTTTGCACTGTGTACATTCCACAAACTTGAACAATAACTTATCAGTGGTGAAAGCAGGAAGTGCATATACGTATGATAGCTGGTATGAAAGAGAGGATAAAAGCAGAAATGTGGGGCGATAGGGGCAGCGGGTGACGAGGTGTTCTCAGTGTATTAGAGATTCCATGAGTCTGCTTCCTCAGTTTTTCTCTGTTTCCGAGGTCAATGCAGGGTTTAGTACACTTCACCAAAATGCACATGTTGGTGATTTGACTAATGCTTTATTGTGTCAGTAATATAAACGTAAATTGATTTAGCTTTACCAAATTTGATTTTAGAGACAGGGTACTTATACTGTACAAACATACACACTGGTGACCATTTACAAATAATGGGAAACATGTTCCTGTCTGTAAATGTCACATGTCTACAAGTAAAAGCAATACATTTACAAACTTACATGCAACTTTATCTGAAAGTAGATCTTGTCTGCAAACTTAATATTACAATTTAGGCTGCTTCTATTGGGTTGCAGTTCAAAAGAGATTAGGTATGCACCATTTAGTCATGCAGCTTTTGAGCCGGAATCAGTGGTGAGGGAGATCTGTCCAAAGGAAACAGGATCTCAAGTGAGTTGATCCAGATCTGAGACCAGCTCGTAAAACTGTCCTTCCTAATAGATCACCTCATTGGAACATATAGGCTTGCACTACATGTGCATGCGCGCTGGGATGTCCAGTCACACTCGTCCAAACATAAATGTGATTACATACAAACCTGCAACCCAAGGCCAACAGTCCCCCTTCACCTTTACCATGTGCACACTTTAACACCCTTTCATCAACACAGCTGTCCCTCCAGGACCAGAAACTGAGATTTAAGTTTATGAATCCATAATACACAAATTCATGTAAATTGTTTGCTGAACCATGTTATATTTGCATGTGTGTTGCACTGCAAACAGAGCAGCGATCATTGCGTCTGTGATGTGGACTGGCAGTCTCAAGAGAGCACACATACACACCAATATTATTCCCTCTGCCCCCCTTACGGCCAAGCCCAGAGCTTGACCTCTCCGTGTCACTCAATCCACCCAGCAATATTTGCTTTCGTCATCATAAATATTAAATATGCGCCGAGGCAAATATTTGGGTTTGGCGACCTCGAAGTGGTAAATGAATTAATGTATTCACACAAGGAGAGCTGGGGAGTCAGGGTGTTCCTGCGCACACATGTCCTTTTCAGCTTCTCCAGTGCTTTACCGTAAAGGCCTGTCAGTCGGTCACGCAGAGGAAGAGCCGCAACTCTGGAGAAATGGCATTAAAAAGCTCTGTGGTGCAGCATAGAGGCTTATGGTTGTGCTTCAAAATCATTGTGATATGTCAAGGCTATTTATGAAATTTGATGTTTCTAGCATTTCCAAAAACATGGATTAGTTAACCATAAACATTTTACATTACAAATACAGGGAAAAACACTGTTTGTCATATGTGGTGTTTTATGACAAAAAGTCTAAACAATTTAAATGGTTGTAACTTGCATGGTTAAACATCTTATGTTTATTTTATTGTGAGTTGAACTTACTATGCTAACTTTAATTAGAAAAACATAATATGAGGCTGAGGTTAAGTGTCATTTTTCCATATATGGCTATCTGAACGATCAGTGGTATTCTGTGTGGGATGGGGCTATGGCGTCTTGGGTAAACTGAGAAGAGCTGGCAGAAAGGCAATCCATAGCTGACCCCGGTCTCTGTGTATAATTGTGCCCTCTGACCCGGTGAACATCCTAAATCACAAATCCAAACACTCCGATCCCCCGGTTAAATACCCAGGGAGAAGCCCCGCACGGCCTAGTCCTGCTCTGCTGGCCTGGTTCTCAGGCCGCCTCGCTCCATCTGAAACCTCTACATGCACTGCCTCAAGCAAAAAAAGCTGACCTTTCGGGAATAGATGTGTGAACCATTCTCGCTTCATGTGATTGTGAAAATAGATGGCCTGCTAAATTACCAACCAAGTCCTAGTCTTTTAATGCCATGTGTCATTTTGGTCTGATATGTTCGTGCTGAAAATCTGTACAATAATTTTACTTTCAGTAAAAATTACATAACACATTTTAAGCCATATGTGACAAACTCAAGTGCAAGACCCACTATTTATCTGGCCAGCAAATACATCGTGGTTGTTCATAAGATGGCCTTTAACAAAAATATAAACATTGTAAAAACGGCACTAAGGTAACAGGTGATTGCAAAATACCTGTTTTTAATGATTTTACTGTATAATGTTTCACTGTACAACATGGACAGAAAATGCAAGACTAATATTTGTTACATTGATGGGATCTCTGTTGCCTCTATAAAAATGTATTATAGACATAGTTCTGTATTTATCTGTATAGTATAGTTCTGAACAAAACAATGTTATGCTTTCTATTAAATAGGCTCAATGGTGATGAAATAACGCAAACAATAGAGTTGGTAAGACAAACTTATGGAGTCTGAAAAAAATGTCTAGAAACAGATAGAAAGATGCTAGTTAATGAGCTTTAATGACCCAAACTTCGGGACATTCTGTGCCCTAGTTGCTGTATCCCAAAGCAGTAGAGGATAGTTGCAGGATTTGAAGAATGGGAGTCTCAAAGTTTGTCGTCGAAGGGGTCTTAAGTAACAGACCTCCTGTGGTTACAGACAAAGACACCCAACAACAGAGAGATGCACTGCATCAAACCAGGAGGACAAGAGGGGTTCAAAAAGCGCTCTCCCCTGGGGCCTTTCAGCCTGGCATCCCTGTCCTCCAGCTCAGCAGGGAACAAGCCTCTTCACACAAACACAGGGAGGATGAGAGGATGGACGGGAAGCAGTACAATAGAGGGAAGCTCTGGAGGACAGTGTGAAAGAGAGAAAACATGAGACACTGAATACTCCACTTATTGTAGTGAGACAGCGTCCGTTGTCACATCCTGATAATGGTTGCGACAGCTGCCATGCTTGAGTTCACTGGGTTTTAGCAATGCATCTTTTGCATTTGAGTTAACCAATCAGACATTCTCATGCATTACATACTTTTCCTGCTCTGAATCCTTCTGGTCTCCTCTTCAAAGATCATCATCACCACAGCGCTACTGTAACTACCATTCATGAAAACTCAGTATTGATGGAAATGCCAATCTTTGCAATGCCAAGCCAAGCTATCCTGTGCCAAGCCAAAAAAGTGTCCGCGTTGTAACCCTCACTAGCATGCCAGTGAGGAGTATAATGTGACTCAGGCCCAGCCTCTCTTCTGGGTGCCAAGAAGAACTCTGTGCAACCCACTGACAGAGAGCCAGTCCGATGTGAATGTCCTCAAAGAAAACCAATAAAACAACACTGTCATTGTGGCATCCCAAAGACCAGACAGAGCAGGAAGGACTTCTCCAATCTGCTTTGTAGTATATACATCTACCCACCACTGAATTAGATGGTTTACATTACACGCTTACAAACCCGAAAATACCCTTGACAAGAAATCCACTAATTTGGACTTTGGACATATTTATGTTGTTTTTCTGTACCACAAAAGTCTTTAGTCCTATTTAAGTGAATGCCTCCCTTTTATGATACATGTTCATTTACCCCTACTATACACTATACACTTCCTTCTTGAGTAAAGTAATGGCAAAGAAAATGTCATTTTTATGAATCGGATTTGTGTGTGATTTGTGCAGCCAAACACAATGAACATCTCTCCACTATTAAGCTTATAACTAAAATATGGTATAAGTTTAATAGGCTGTCTGACCATATACATGTCTGTCACAATTTGAATTCATCAAATTGTGGAAAGCTTCCTGGTCTTTGCAAACTGTCAATCAAAAAAACCAAGACCTCATGTGAGCCACTTTTGTAATGTTTACTCATCTACAAGAAAGTCAGAGGAAGGAAAGCTCTGTGGAACAAACATGTGAGAGAAATGAGAAGTTGAGTGCAAGTGTTTTAACTCTTCAAAAGGACAGCCTTCTGGGGAAACACAATCTACTTGTTGTTTTAATAGAAACATTTAATTAAGCAAAACCACCGTAACAGGTTACAGCTGTGTTTTCCCCTTTTGCGTTTGCCTTTATTGCGTGTGGGAAATCCATTTCCACTTTATTCGGGCTTGCCTCGGATTTATAGATTTTACAATTGTCTCCTCATGCACTCAGCACTTCCTATGTGTTCCATCTTCTGCCAGAAGCATGGTCGACAGTTGGGGAACTTAACAATGATGTAAAAACTGCAAAATGTAACTCTGTCAACTTGTTACTGGCAATAGATTCAGCTAAATAAGATAGGATGATAAAATGCTGCTGGAAATCAAACAGAACGCTGAGAATGGGCCTTTTATTACACTTTCAAGCATGACCATTTTTATACAGATATGATTTTATTATCATATGCGGAACAGCACACAGATCACACACAAAAGTGGGATGTATTTATTGTGCCGGGTTTCCATAAAGTAAAATTTAATATGCTGCATGTGGATCCAGCCTTGATTTAACACCAAACTAGGCAGTATGTTCCCAATCAAAATGCACTTGGGTGCTTCTGTCCCCGCACACACAACACACACACACACACACACAGACTCACCCAGAGATTACCCAGCGCGCGGCTCAGCTAGACTCGGCCTGCGAACCTCATGGCTATAATTGAGAGTTAATGATGCAGTTGGATCTGTTCTTTACTTCATATTAAACAGAGCCTGCTGGTGCTGCCCGGCTGTAAAAGCAGCACACCTCCCCTCCTCTCCCTGTCATTTTTACCTCTCTCAAGCCCGCTGCAATTCCAGCTCTCACATGTTTACATGATAGTAGGAAAAAAAAGATTTACTATGTTTGTCTTGACTAAAACTGAAGTTGAAATGTTATTCTGAATGAATTAACATACCTAGACTATATTTAAGAGATTAATTATTCCTTTGAAAATATTTCCGTGGTGCTTTGCATATGCTCTAAAGTACACCGATATGGCCTTTGACCTTTAATATCAGCATAACTAAGATGTCTGCCTATTGATTTGTATATTGTTTAATCTGTGAGGTAAATGTAAACCAGTAAATGTTTCTAACTGAAAGTGGATATCAACCTACAAAAAAAGTGTAATTCGTCAATAGAATCATCAGATTTACATTCAGACCACACAACTGTCTCACTGTGATGATGAGTTTTGTTTTGTGAGACTGAGATGAGAAATTTGACTCAGGAACTGTTGCAACTGTTGCCCTGCCAAATGTGATTTGTTATGTCATGAGTATGATTTGATCATAAAACAGAGAGCTTTTTTTTTTAGCATTTTGCCCACCCCTTCCCTTCTGTCATAATGCATCCTCCTGTGTCATTGACTTTATCTACCTTCACTTTCCTGTCATACCATCCTGTCATTGCTTACAGCTTGTCAGCCCTTATGTTTAGCTTGCTTGATATCTGATCAAAGATGAGTTCATACTGTAGATGGTGATTGAACATCTTAGTTTCTGTCAGTTTTTGTCAGAAACGGTTTCCATCTTCAAAATTAGTCTGGCTATAGTCTAGCTAACTTCATCCCAAGTTCACCGCGCAAGCAAATGTACTGACAGATTCTCCAGTCTATGCCGGTAAGTGTTTGATTTAACATCCTTCATAATTGGTCTCCACATTCCCATCTTAATGGATCTATCATGTATAGACTCTACTGTCCAACCACTTTCACTAAAAACCACCAATTTAGTGCAACCACACCAACACCCAAATGACATGTCTATGTGAACAAAGAGCCCAATGTGGAGTGGGCCGACATGAGCTCTGGCACGACCCACGCTGCAGCTACCTGATAACACATCAACCACTCTTTTAAGGCCCTCTGTACGAGACACTGGCAACAGAGCAGCAAAATCACACCCTCCCAAATCTCCAGCGAGGGGGGCTCCTGCGACTGACTGGCGCCAAGAACGGCGCACTGCCCACAGAGCGCAGGTCGCTCTGGGCCCTTCCCTCTATTCCTCTATCACTGACCAGAGCAGAGAGGATGGGGGGGGGGGTATTAGGGGGGCAATTGCGGCGATGTTAGAAAGAGAGAAGGAGAGAGTCGGGCAGAGAAAACAAACAGGACAGAGGCTGCAGTGTGTGTCAGGTCAGCGGGGAGTTCCAGAATGTTCTCCACCGCTGTTCTCCAGAGCGAGCACTCTCCTGGAGGGTTATCTGCTGCTGGCGCTGTCATTTATCATCAGTCAAATGGGATGCATGGCCACCTCTTCAGCGGACTCGCAGATGTTAAAGGAGGAGTATACAGATGTAGCGGGACAATGAAAACAAAACTCCTTTCCCACCTTTATGTTAAGTTGTGCATATGTATTGCATTCGCCTGGTGTAGATAAATAAGAATTTTAATACTACTACACTTTAAACAATTGATACCCAGCTCTGATCACACTTTTTTATAGTGTAATATTTGTATGAATAAATACTATCCCATCTACATTACCTTTTACATTTTGGACAATATGTTATAATGTTATGTGATCCGCTCTAGCCAATGGGGTTGAAGACAGAACAGTGAACAGAGAAAGGGGAAGTGAATTAGACATATCTAGTAGAATATCCAATCATTCCGAGGTAGCAGACACACAATCAGCAAACAGAAGTTTCTTGTAGTCTATTGGGAGAATCCTTTCTTGGCCAGAAGGGATTAGCGGCAATACTGGGCCCACTGATGGAGCTGGCAACAGGTAACTGGTAATAATGCATAGTACTTATGTAGCGCTTTTCAAGATACCCAAAGACGCTTTACATATCCATTATTCATTTACTCCACAGTCACACACTGGCAGTGGTAAGCTACATCTATAGCCACTGCTGCCATTTTGCGCCTATGGACTCTCAGACCATCACCAAACATTCTCACACATTCACACGCCACTGCGCCGCCATAGTAACTGGGTGTTTTCTTTTGCAATAGACACTAAAACAATTAGTGTGCTTGCCTTTCTGTTCACAAAAATCTGTCAAACGTTTACTAAAACATAATTCAACATGCTGTTTTCTGTCTGTAATCAAAAATCTACTGCTGATCTTTACAAAAGGCCATACCTCAAAACTGGTAACATACAGTATTTGTACTGATGCAACTCTATGTAAAACTTGACTTGCAACCAGATGCTAACAGTAGCAGAGACAACCAGCAGGAGAGACCCGCAAAGTAGTCATAAAACCTCAGAATGATATACAGGCTCATGAGCATATGCAAACAGAGTGGTGATGCTCAGGACCTCCCGGCGCTGTCCCAACAGCCCAGCAGTGTCTTAATGCTTTCTTTTGCTCCCAAAAGTACAACCATACCAGTCCCTGCAAACTGTCTATGCTATTACAGCCAATTATCCTCACAGATCCAGAGCATTACGATGACTCTATATAAATGAGTCAAATGCATATTAAAGGTCTGTTAATTTTCTTCATCTAACTTTACTCAAACTCTGAATCCAGTCTTTTTAGTACCTGCCTTGTTTTTTTTTCAGGGAGGCAGAGCGTCGTGGAGTATTGCTCTTGTCAGCCACCGTGAAGGCATCCCTGAGGTGTCGGTAGGGGCCTGATTTGTGAGCTCCACTGTCCTAATAGCCCCCGTCTTTATCTGTCTCTCCCAGCCCCTTCTCTCAGCAGGCCCATCTTGCATAGCCATCTATTTGACCAATTCTTGTTTTCCCTTTCTCAAACGCCTGAAGGGTTTAATTATGTACATAGACAACCCCTATAAACTTCTATTCTGAGGACTTTTTTATTGACTTTTAAGCCAGGCAACCCTCCGGGCATTTTAATTAGCAATTTATAAGAGAGAGAAAAAAAAATACAATTAAATTAAAAAGTTTCTATAAAAAAGTTGTCACATCATTTCCATTCTTCTTTTTTGGGGGGTTTTAACTAAATGAGATGTTGTGGATATGCGGACCAGCTGGAGTGGGGTGCCTCATTTGAGGGAAGGAAGGAATGGTAGCAGGAGAAAGAAAAATGAGATGTAATTAAAAAGCAAAGGGAAGGAAAGATGGAGCGGCAGGGAGAGATATGTGCAACAGGACAGGGCGCGAGGGCTGAACGCAGGGCCAGCCAACACTGACCTCGCTACTTAGGTCCTAATTACATGTTGTGAAACTTTAGCCGGCTTACGGTCATCTGGCTGCACTGGGCCTCCCGGCGCACAGACAGACAGAGAAATTACAACACCATTACATACACTTTAAAGATGCAGGGAAAGTGTGGGGGGAATGAAAAGACCAAGGCTGATGCCACTTTTTCTTGAGAGATTGCGAGAAAGTAACAAAGCATGAGAGCTTTCCTTTGTGCGCCGCTGCCGAATGGAGCAATGGTGTTTTTACAGGGCTAAAAGATCTGTGCACACATAACAATGTTGGTACACAGCATTCAGCGGGGGTCCCTGTGTGAAATAGGCCCATAATATATCCCCTGCACACACTCCATGCACACTGCTAAAGGTTCATTCATGCTCTATAGATACATATACAGAAATAATCTATTCTGTTTAAATGCAGGCTATTTTCCAACAGCTTATAGCTACTTCAGGAGAACGGTTGTCAGTGGTCATGTGGTTGTCCAAATACCTATGGATATGTAGGTATATATATATTTCTCAATAGGACACATAACAATGGAACAATACTTTTTGTACTTTTATAATACAATTGAGTTTAGTCTTAGACCTGTAAGTGAGAAACAACTATATTGCAGTAAAAACGGAGAACCTTTTAAGCAGTTGTGCAAATTTGTTAAATGTTATACAGATGCATAATATCCTATATAGTGGCTGTTTTTCTAAATTTCCAGGTACAGTATATGCACATACAGTTTATTTTCCAAACATAACAAATAAGTACTTTTTGCTCTAGTAGTAATGTTTTGTAATGAGTTGTAGACAATAATTCAAGTGAGTTACAACCCTATGGTCCATATTTGTCCTCATTTTCCAAAAGCCTATGGATATGGACCCTCATAATAGTGACCGTCCTAAGTTTAGGGTAATGTTTTGTGTTGCTTTTAATCATTACAGCACCAGTGGTTACTACAAAGAGATTCAGTGTAAAACTTGATTGGTAATTCTTCTACGGTAGAAACTGTGTGTAACACAAATGAAACCTCATTGAGAGATAGAAGTGGTTCATGCAAGGCCTTACAGGAGACAGTGGTGAAGTTTTGAGAAAAGGATGTGGATTTGGTTTAAGCTATTTCCAATCCTGTGGCTTGATAATGTTTATCACATTCTTGCATTAAGTAATACGAGTGAAGAATTCTTAAACCACTTTACTGTCTTAACATTCACTTTTCTTTCTTTCGTCACATCATCACATCCTTATCCATGACTGCTGTTGTCTAAAACTTCTATTGCTTGTTCTTATTTTTTTGACAAAACCTAACATGAACTGTGGCTGAATATTATAATATTCAGATTTATTTTTGTACATACAGGCAGGATAAATGAGCCTTCACAGCACTCACTGGAGTCATGAGAGTGCATTAAACAAGCCCCACGAACAAGAAGCCTTGAACATTTTCAACTCGTAACATGTTCAGTGTCTATGTCTTACCCTTCATAGGTCTGTCAGTCTGGACTTGCTGTGTGTGTATTTGGGTAAGCGGTTGGAAAGGTGACATCTAGGGCTCACATTTGCCCAGACTTTCAGCAAACTCCCTCCTCCTTTCTTATCACCTACTCTGATTGTATACTAACCCACAGTCTTCCAGAATGTGAGCTTATACCTCCATTTACTCTTCTTTACATCTCTTCTTCCTTATTATGAGCCTCTCATTGTCGGAGGGGGTGTTGTAGGATTCAGGAAGTCGAGGTGGACCCTGGGGTGCAGAGGTGGGAATTCCAGCACGCAGCAGAAAACCATAGGGGGGTTGAAACAGGAGAAGGAAAGTGTTTTACTCCGCAGATTTTCAGTTTTATTAGTTCAGCGTGCTGTCAGCCGTCTCCCTTTTTATTTTGCACACACACACACACACACACTTGAGCACATATGGAGGGGTGTTGGTACTTCTCTTTACATTTGTTTTCACAAATTATATTGTTTTTAAGTTTTACAGAGCTTCATGTGCAACAAGTGGCTCGAAGGTGCTGCTGTTCTTTTACTGGGGGCGAGAGTTTTAGCTAAAATTATTTTGGTCGATGCTAGGTGTAGTTGGGGGTTTGTTTAGGGAATAGTTCTGCAATTTATAACAGTATCTCTTGAGTATTGTTCTGTAATGCACATAATTGTCAGCACAGACCATTTTGGGAGTAACCATGCAGGCTTCAAGATTTGTACTGTTGCTAATGGGGTCATTAAAATTTGTTTTTTACCAAAACAAAGAAGGCTGCAGTATTTGTACTGATGCAACTCTATATAATAGGCTAGTATCTAGTAAAGTAACTGTGCCACAACTTTGTGTTGGAGCACAGCACCGCTGTGCCACACTATCTCTGCAGCAGCACATTAGTGAGGTCACTAAACTGGGCTTTTTTCACTTGAGTAATATCTCAAAAATACGCTCCTGCCTCTCTTTAGCTGATGCTGTAATTCTCATTCATTGCCTATTGCAATGTGTTATTCTCTGGACTGCTGAGGAAAAGTACTCACAGACTAAAAATGGTCCAAAATACAGCTACCAGACTTTTAACAAAGACCAGGAAATTCGATTACATTACTCCGGTCCTGGCTTCATTACACTGGCTTCCTTCATGTTAGAGCTGATTTCAAAGTTCTCCTGTTAACATATAAAATCCTTTGTGGACGCGCGCCCTCTTACCTATCTGACCTCTTTACACAGTAGGTACACACTCACACTGGTTGTAACTGTAGGTACACACTCACACTGTTTGTAACTGTAGGTACACACTCACACTGTTTGTAACTGAAGGTACACACTCACACTGTTTGTAACTGTAGGTACACACTTACACTGTTTGTAGCTGTAGGTACACACTCACACTGTTTGTAACTGTAGGTACACACTCACACTGTTTGTAGCTGTAGGTACACACTCACACTGTTTGTAACTGTAGGTACACACTCACACTGTTTGTAACTGTAGGTACACACTCACACTGTTTGTAGCTGTAGGTACACACTCACACTGTTTGTAACTGAAGGTACACACTCACACTGTTTGTAACTGTAGGTACACACTTACACTGTTTGTAGCTGTAGGTACACACTCACACTGTTTGTAACTGTAGGTACACACTCACACTGTTTGTAACTGTAGGTACACACTCACACTGTTTGTAGCTGTAGGTACACACTCACACTGTTTGTAACTGAAGGTACACACTCACACTGTTTGTAACTGTAGGTACACACTCACACTGTTTGTAACTGTAGGTACACACTCACACTATTTGTAACTGTAGGTACACACTCACACTGTTTGTAGCTGTAGGTACACACTCACACTATTTGTAACTGTAGGTACACACTCACACTGTTTGTAGCTGTAGGTACACACTCACACTGTTTGTAACTGTAGGTACACACTCACACTGTTTGTAACTGTAGGTACACACTCACACTGTTTGTAGCTGTAGGTACACACTCACACTGTTTGTAACTGAAGGTACACACTCACACTGTTTGTAACTGTAGGTACACACTTACACTGTTTGTAGCTGTAGGTACACACTCACACTGTTTGTAACTGTAGGTACACACTCACACTGTTTGTAGCTGTAGGTACACACTCACACTGTTTGTAACTGAAGGTACACACTCACACTGTTTGTAACTGTAGGTACACACTCACACTGTTTGTAACTGTAGGTACACACTCACACTGTTTGTAGCTGTAGGTACACACTCACACTGGTTGTAACTGAAGGTACACACTCACACTGTTTGTAACTGAAGGTACACACTCACACTGTTTGTAACTGTAGGTACACACTCACACTGTTTGTAACTGAAGTTACACACTCACACTGTTTGTAACTGTAGGTACACACTCACACTCGTTGTAGCTGTAGGTACACACTCACAGTTTGTAGCTGTAGGTACACACTCACACTGGTTGTAACTGTAGGTACACACTCACACTGGTTGTAACTGAAGGTACACACTCACACTGTTTTTAACTGAAGTTACACACTCACACTGTTTGTAACTGTAGGTACACACTCACACTGGTTGTAACTGTAGGTACACACTCACACTCGTTGTAGCTGTAGGTACACACTCAAACTGGTTGTAACTGTAGGTACACACTCACACTGGTTGTAACTGTAGGTACACACTCACACTGTTTGTAACTGAAGGTACACACTCACACTGTTTGTAACTGTAGGTACACACTCACACTGTTTGTAACTGAAGGTACACACTCACACTGTTTGTAACTGTAGGTACACACTCACACTGGTTGTAACTGTAGGTACACACTCACACTGTTTGTAACTGAAGGTACACACTCACACTGTTTGTAACTGTAGGTACACACTCACACTGGTTGTAACTGTAGGTACACACTCACACTGTTTGTAACTGAAGGTACACACTCACACTGTTTGTAACTGTAGATACACTTTCACACTGTTTGTAACTGTAGGTACACACTCACACTAGTTGTAGCTGTAGGTACACACTCACACTGGTTGTAACTGTAGGTACACACTCACACTGGTTGTAACTGTAGGTACACACTCACACTGGTTGTATCTGTAGGTACACACTCACACTGGTTGTAACTGTAGGTACACACTCACACTAGTTGTAGCTGTAGGTACACACTCACACTGTTTGTAACTGAAGGTATACATTCACACTGTTTGTAACTGTAGGTACTCACTCACACTGTTTGTAGCTGTAGGTACACACTCACACTAGTTGTAGCTGTAGGTACACACTCACACTGTTTGTAGCTGTAGGTACACACTCACAGTTTGTAGCTGTAGGTACACACTCACACTGGTTGTAGCTGTAGGTACACACTCACACTGGTTGTAACTGTAGGTACACACTCACACTGTTTGTAACTGAAGGTACACACTCACACTGTTTGTAACTGTAGGTACACACTCACACTGTTTGTAACTGTAGGTACACACTCACACTGGTTGTAACTGTAGGTACACACTCACACTGTTTGTAACTGAAGGTACACACTCACACTGTTTGTAACTGTAGATACACTTTCACACTGTTTGTAACTGTAGGTACACACTCACACTAGTTGTAGCTGTAGATACACACTCACACTGGTTGTAACTGTAGGTACACACTCACACTGGTTGTAGCTGTAGGTACACACTCACACTGGTTGTAACTGTAGGTAAACACTCACACTAGTTGTAGCTGTAGGTACACACTCACACTGTTTGTAACTGAAGGTATACATTCACACTGTTTGTAACTGTAGGTACACACTCACACTGTTTGTAGCTGTAGGTACACACTCACACTAGTTGTAGCTGTAGGTACACACTCACACTGTTTGTAGCTGTAGGTACACACTCACAGTTTGTAGCTGTAGGTACACACTCACACTGGTTGTAGCTGTAGGTACACACTCACAGTTTGTAGCTGTAGGTACACACTCACACTGGTTGTAGCTGTAGGTACACACTCACACTGGTTGTAGCTGTAGGTACACACTTAACCTCTCATATTATTATTGCACCTGCCTATTATTTGCAGTAGTATTTAGCACTTTTTTTTCCTTTTCTACCTCCTCCTATGGTGGACGCAAACCTCTGACCTGCTGTGTGATGTGTACCCCCCCATCTCTGCTCCAGTGTGAGGGACCCCCAGCCCATCTGTCATCTACCTGTCATCTGATGTTGGCTGCGGTCCCATCCACCCTCACACACAGAGTGGACACTGGACACTGTCAATATAAATGTTTTTTTTTTTTTTTGGGAATATGTTGTATATTATGTTGTGTATTTCTATGTATTTTTCAACTGTCCTGGACACATTCCTGCACGGCCTGTCCCTCCTGGGAGTGGATCCCTCCTTCTGTGGTTCTCCCTGAGTTTTTTTTTTTTTTTTCCCGGCTGGGTTTTTTTTTTAGTTTTTCCTTACCCTGATGGAGGGTCTAAGGACAGGGGATGTTGTCTAGTGCAGTCTGTTAAGCCCTGTTGTTTTATTGGGCTATTCAAAAATAAATGTTTTGTCTTGTCACTGCTTTTGTCTGTTTCCAAACTGACTGCATACAGCATATTTGTAACACACTTAATTATCCCATTAACTATGAACACTGTGGCCTTTATGTCAATGTAAAATAATATGCTTAAATATTGACCAATCATAAAAAAGCCAGCATTTGCATCATGTACTATTTAAAATCAGTAAACAACATGCTACATTAGATATAACCATTGTCACAAAAAGCATAGATTTAACTTTAGCCTCAGCTTCTGTCAGCTTCTGTAATTCATTGTGTGCTAGCATGATACAAATATGTACGTGTATGAAAATTGCAACCCACAAGGAGAAAGAAAGAAACCATAGAGCTAGCAAAAAATTAGGTGGCTGGGGAGTTGGAGTAGATGTTTGAACATGAACAATGCACAGCTGACGTTGTGTGTCAATAAAGTGGTTATTAATGAAACCAATTGGATGGAGAATGCAGAACTAAATGAGTGTATGAGTATGAGTGTCTGTGTGCTTGTAAAAATTAGCCCTCAATTAAACTGATGGAAACATTATTACCAACTCCTGATTTAAATAGATCATTTTAAAGGATCATTTCTGATCAAACAGAGATTTCCTGGAATCTTAATACTACTGACTACAAAGGCTGTAAAGCACTGATGCCATGGCTGAGTGTTCATGCACTGATTAGCACTTTACAGCTTGCACTCATTTCCTGGTGTTAATTGTCAGGGTAGCGCCTTTTCTGTGTCAGATCGGCTGTCTGCAGGCCGACTGAAGCCGGGACATGAGTGAAGCTGTCAGAGAAGGACGAGTCAGTGAAGTGGGCAGGATTGCGATCTGTAATCTGTGATCAATCTTGGGCCGAAGTGGCTGCTGTGAGAGGGAAGTGGGGTCGACCTCTGTGCCCCTCCATCCACCTCTCCTCCTTCCTTGTCTCACCCCCCCACCGCCCACCCCCACCCACACTATGGCTACCCACCCCTCCTCGTCCCATGGGTGGCTTGGTCAGCCCTGAGGGGAGAACATGGTGCAGAGCAGGCAGACAATTTTCAGGCTGACTGCTTTTACTTTCGGCCCTAAAAACAAACTGACAAAACAAAGGACAGCAAATTAATGACCCGTGCCCCTTCCCTCCGTCCCGCTCCACCCCCTCAGACCTCAACCCCTGACAATTGACTCCTGGTTTGGCACGTCTCTATACTCTTTCTACCCCTTGGCTTCACCCCCTCCCCCTCTATCCTGACTTTTGATCCATTATATGTTGCACATGCACGGACACACAAACACTACAAGAGATTGGAGTAAAAAAAAGTTCTTATTTTCTCATAAAATTATTCAATTGGGGGTTATAATGCATGTCTTCTTTCATCAATATAAAAAAGGTGGCAGAATGAATGGGAAATAAATTATGTGAGATAAATTGAACATTTATTTGATTAGTAATCCAGTGTAAATGTAATGTTAATTCCAACTCACTTGTCCTATTAAGGTGATTATGAGAGATATACTATAATAATATCAATGATTTGCTAGGTCTAGAAGACATGGACTTACACACACTACCACCATCACCTTCTTCCTTAACTCTGTGACCCATGGCATCTGGATTAGATTGTCACAGGAAGAGCAAGACAGAGACATCCAGAGGGAAAGAGTGAGTGTGAGCGAGCGTCAGAGAAAAGGCCTCTCTGTCTGAGCGTGGACCCTCATTATAATGTGTTAATATTAATGCAATTTGAAAAAGAAACAGACACAGAGACATAGGGCTCGGTTGTGCGTGCTCTCACAGTCCAGACAGGCGTCCAGACCACAAGTCTCGTGCAAGTCGCTCTTCACCCACTGTCACTTTACCGCAAGTGCTCAATCTATTATGGGCACGCAGCTCTCTGACAACACGCCTTTAGTATGCCACGTCAGAGGGGCCCCAATTCTGGAGCTATGCAACATGTGCCTCAAGTGTAACTGTTTTTAAAATGGTGCTTTGTGTTGTGTTTGGTTCTGTTTTTTTAATGTGCACTTAAATGTAAAGATTTCAACCTTTCAACCTTCCAATCACAGTTACAGGGATTATTATCCTCTTGGTTGGGGATGTATAGAACAGAACACCTAGGACTTTGTTACTGAAGATTATAGTTCCTGTTGTTCATTTAATTTAGGTTTATGCATTTACATAGCAAGAGAGAGAGTTTAGATACATTATTATGTTACATTCAGATAATAAAATCTGGTAAAATAACTGTAAGCATAACATGAAGAACAGAAGAAGAATTTAAAGAGAAAGTTTGTTATGAATAAATATTGATGGGACGTTGAGTAGCGCTAATGGTTTACAGAAAGAAGGTCTCTAGCGTAGATAAGATATCCAGGTTAACGGTGCTTTTTATTAAAATCACTGGCCATCATCAATTGGAAAATTACATAACAGAAACAACTGTCAACAACTGGACAGACAGTATGTGACCTGACAGGTGAAGATGACAGAAGTATGGTCTCCATCAGATCACAGAGATTCCTCCTCTTCACACCTGGTTCATTCATAAAATGTTTGTATAGTTCTTATAGCTACACCATATTATTTAGCTTTAACTTCATCTTAATAGGTTCGTGACACAAAATAAGGAAACAAACCCCATTTTGTGTGCAGCTGGTTCAAGAGATACTGCACTGTGTGATTGTGAGTTTCTGGGCACGCTACCTTATGTGAGAACATGTTTCTGTGTGCATCAACTCAATGTGAATTAACATTAGAGCAAAATTGATGAATGATTTATAGTCTAGTGGGAGACAACCATGCCACTTTCTGAATGATTGTCTGATCCTCCTTTGTGTATTTATTGCCTTTATTTCCTGTTCTGTAACTGATAAAGCCTTTAGTCCAAGGATTTAAAATAAAAAGCCTTTTAACTTAACTTTAGTTCAGCTTGAGCGATATTATTTTAAACTATTAAATTTTAAACAGATTTAGGCTTCTTTACCCACCTCTGCATTTACAGTTTTTCTCATTTGCTAAGACACACTAAATGAAACTGGGATCTGCTTGATCTTCATCATCACATTATTAGCACAGCAGAAGTCTCCTCTTGCAAAGGTTTTAACACTTTTTCATTTGTTTCACTCATTTTTCACACCCTTTTTCAAAACAGTTACCACAGATCTCATTGAAAGGCCCCAAACTCTATTGGATTCACTGTGTTGAACAAAAGAAAAAAATCTATTCACAGCTGATAGAAACTACTTGCATAATTATAAATCTCTATGCACCTGTGTGAAACTCATTTGCACAACACTTCAATCAGCAATCAGTCCTCATCCATCTATAAAAGATGCCACCTCTGTGTTGCTATTTGCAAGCATGGATCAAAGAGGCCATAGGCACGGAAGGAGAGTAAGAGGCCATGGCAGAGGGGCCCGAGGAAGAGGAGTCTGTATGCGTGGTGGAGGAGCTGCAGCAGCAAGAGGACAAAATCGAGCTCAAGTTTCAAATGAATGCAGATGTTTTATCAATCCCATTTATGTGACTGTCATACAGTAATGTCAATTTTGACATGCTTTTTGCTTTTACTTTATAGAATCCACACATTGCCACACACTGGTGGCTGAGGAAATATATTTAGTATTGAACAGGAGTCTGCCATTGTAGATATGGTAGTGGCAAACAATGCAATCAGACTGCGTGAAATCCAGGCAGCAGTAATTGCAGATCAGGGAGCATTTCAAAATATAAACAGTGTGAGTTTGGCAACTATAGATCGAGTCCTTAAACGAAACCATGTCAGAATGAAGCAGCTGTACAGAGTTCCATTTCAAAGAAACTCTGACATGGTAAAGGAGGCACGATTCCAGTATGTGCAGGCACAGATTTGTTTTGGAATACCTTGTTTACCATAGTTACATGCGACTGGAATATATATATATATATATATCTTTCTTTTTTTTTTTTTTTAAAGGTATTTCCACCCATAAGTTTCCTTTGGTAGCTTTTTTTTCCAGTATCCATTTGAGTTTGTAAAGTATCATATTTCATAATGATGGCTGCATTCTGTATTTTGTTGTCCATTGTGTAATGATTGATTGAAAGAATAAATTAATTTGACCACAAGTTGTGGTGTTTGATGGAAATATTTGCTTATGTTGCATGTTTTTAATGTTTTGTGAGTGTTAGAGCATTTTGCTAACAAAATGACTCATTTTGGCCATTGAGCTTCAGTTTTATCCTGTGTGTTAACAGTTTTGAAAATGTGATGTCAGAGTGGGCAAAAGAGTTTAAGTAATCGAGAAAAACTGTAAGTCATTTTAGGTTCATGTTTCCACATAATTTGTTACGAGCTTGTTCAAAACACCGCAAACCATTTTACAAAGAGGATATGTAAATACTCACATGTGGTTTGCAAAAGGTCACTCGGTAATACATTGGAATGGAGATTCTTTGTAGGGTCATTACCATGGGGTTAGTACAACAACACTTTGATAGGTTTAGGAAGGGATGGTGGTTTTTGTATTAAGTCATATGAAGGGTTCCAAGATTCACAGACAAACATTAGAAGAATCAAAAGTGTAATTTACAGTGCAGTTTGATTGGGAGAAAGCATGATTAAGGCAGATTCCTGTGTTGTGTGAATGACATGTGGTGAACATTTAGTGGGAGAGGCTTGAGGGCATTCTCTGGGCTCACCGGAGCAAAACCAGAGTCAGGGTGCCAAGGTCAGACTGTCTGTTCATAGCACTCCAGCCCTACTCCCTTCTGTCAACACACTTTGACCCTGAAATCAAGAAGCAGATATAATGAGCGTCACTGTCTAAAAGTTGGAGCTCCCAAGTGTTGTTTTCAACCTGCTCCTTCGTGTGAATACGCAGAGCTACTTCGGCAACGGTCCATATGGGTCAGTCCACAATTGCACATAATTTGAATGCTGGACCTCTTCGTGTGGAGTTTGGACCCGCTTCTCATTTTTTTACAGGGGTTTTCCTCATGGGGGCTCCACTTTCAACCCACAGTCCAAATATATGTCAATCACTAACAGTTCTGTGTTGTAATATATGCAGGTATTGAGAACAGAGCATAATTATTGATGAATACATTAGAGTGTATTGGTATTTTGATGGATCAGTTAAGGAAATTAAAACACTGGACACACATTTCTAAAAGGTAATAAGAGAAATCACAGGTTTGATGTGAAACCAAACAAACAGCATAATTTTGTCCACTAAAAGGTTCTCTGTGTTATACGGGTGCCATTGATCCAAAAATGCAGTCTGTCAGTCCTGGATTGTTTGGCTAATGCTTGTTACTTTTGGGATGTATAACTGAATGATCATAAGGGGTATCATGCAATGTTAAAATCGAGATTATACTATTGTAAATTTTACAGATTAGGCTAATTCTTCTTTTTTTTAAACAAGCCTCCTTTAAAGGTCCCCCATCAATATGGTTTTGACAGAAGTTTGGAATTCCTATCAACAATCTCTGTTTTGGAAAACAGTGCAGAATACATCTGTCTAATGGGAATCATGTTAAGCTATGGACAAGATAACTTTGGTGTGGTCTAAATCCTATGGGAGCAGGTGACAAAGGAGCTAGAAGAGCCTAACACACACATGTATACTTGCGCACACACACACCCACATGCATTCCTGAGGGATTAGGCCAAAGACTATGAGCATTTCATCAAGTGTTTCCTATTCAAACTGACTCGAGAGCAAATCCTTGGAAAAGCTCGGGTCACCGCCCTGGCTTTTGGTTCTGGCTTAATATTTAAACTGGGATCAAGGTGGATTGAAAGTGAGCGTTATCAGTCATCGTTGTGTTAATAAGGTCGGGCAAAGTCAGACAATTCTGCCCCTGCACTGCCTGCAATAGTGCAGGCTGTCTGTTTATGTATCTGGCTGACTGATGTGAGGTAACTAGTATAGCGCGTCATTCTGTATGGCAGAAGTGTGCTATTGAATGGCCTGATGAAGATTATCACATCAACACATTTTAGAACTATTAAGCATTGTTGAAAATGAAATAAGATAAGATAAACATTTATTGTCTCTAATTGGAGAACTTTATTGGACAATCATGGTTCAGCATTAAAAAATCAATTCATACACACTGTTCACAGTCCATTCACAAACAAAACAGAAAGTAATTCATACCCCACCACTGAAAATTCATCAACAACAGTACACATTACTATTATTATGGTCTGCTCTAAGACAAACCAGTTTGGGATTTTGCTCTGTGTGTGTGTGTGTGTGTGTGTGTGTGTGTGTGTGTGTGTGTGTGTGTGTGTGTGTCTGTGCTTGTCTGTGTGTGTGTGTGTGTGTGTGTGTGTGTGTGTGTGTGTGTGTGTGTGTGTGTGTGTGTGTGTGTGTGTGTGTGTGTGTGTCTGTGTCTGTGCTTGTCTGTGTGTGTGTGTGTGTGTGTGTGTGTGTCTGTGTCTGTGCTTGTCTGTGTGTGTGTGTGTGTGTCTGTGTTGTCTGTGTGTGTGTGTGTGTGTGTGTGTGTGTGTGTGTGTGTGTGTGTGTGAAAAATAAGAAAAAACAATAATAAAGATTTGTCGGTTCCACTTTCATAAGTGGAACTGTATAAAATAAATATGGTTTAATGTAATGTGCAGTTTTTTTCTATATTATTCAAACCCTTCTGTCTTTTGTTAACTTTAACCAGCAGAGGTATTTCTAGAGACTGGGGCTCACAGGCAGAGGATATCTGGGCGGCCCCAGCAAAGTGTGGCACACACAGACAAAAAAAATGTATGTGGCCATAAAAATTCTATTCTAAAAATAGATATTTGCTGTATTTTTGGGTCTCTTTTGTGCTTAGGGTTGCCAGGTTTGTCTGTAATGTTGCAAGGATAGCTGAATGCAAGTGCCTCTTTGCCAAAAGAGATAACTTTTCTTTTTTTCTCTTTTTTAATGACTTCCTTTTCCTTGAACTCATGATTAATAAACCTAATAAACCCAACTTTAGTGTGTATGGAGCCCCCCATGTACCTCCAGTTTGGAGCCCCACAGTCTATTGAAACACCTCTGACTATAAAGACAAATTTCCACATAGCACCTAAACAAGGACAATATGCCCATATGATATTTTCTAATATGTTTCTACAGTATATACTTGCATAACTGTTTCTGAAAACATCACATGAACACATTACATTTGCGAGATAGGTTTGCAACAGAACTGCACTCTATCCATACATGGGACTGCCCAGTGACCTCTATAGAATGAGGTAACTGGTCAGTGCGGCCAGATTTATAGCTAATCAGTCTGTATCGGCAGCAGTCTGCTCTAGACCAGACTAACTTTAGAACATTACCACACAGCGAGAGGAGTGATGTCAGCGTGGAGTGGGGGATAGGAAGAACAAGTGAACAGAGGGAAGATTAAAGGAATAAACCAGGGACTAAAGGATGGAAAGGTGATAAGCAGGCAAATATACTTTGCCCCCCTCTTTCTTGCCATTAGACCCCTTTCTCATTACTCAGTGCTTGTCGCTAAGGCATTGACATCCTCTGCCATCTCATATACAGCTATTGATTCCTCACGGTACTCACATACGCAATTCAAATCACCACAAATACATTCCATCTTACTTACTGCCGATGTGTATGGACTTGCATTTGAATGTGGCCTGTCCATGCTTGGAGTCCTCAGCTCTTCAGGCTGGTTGTTTATTATGCTGATGTCCAAACTGTAATGTTTCTGTTAAATGTATTGACACATGCTGATATATCTGTCAATACTATTGGTAAGAATCTGAGAATGAGGTCAAAGCTTTTGCCAAGGCGATCTCACTGACCTCACAGCTCATTCATTGAAAGCAAAGAACACAAAGGGGGCAACAGGAACTTTACCAATATATTGACTTTTAAATTGGAAATAGTATTGCTTATAGGAGATAGTCCTGTATATGTTTGTTAAACCAATTCAAGTGCAAAGTACCATAATATTCTGTATTATGTGCTAATAGTTTCCATTAACAGTACCTGGCATTGGTGTCAAATCTGAGGCTGGAGTTTAAGAGCTGTTATCATTTTTGCTTTTCGGATGATCCTGTTTAGGTATAACCAAGAGACTTTGGTAATGTTGAAAAGAAGCAGCTATGTTTGGAGAATATAAGCCTTCAGTTACTTTGCTTGGGAGTTGAAATTTTGCAATATATCATAATCAACTTCTTACAGCCAATATATACACATGTCTTGTCATAAGGTGAATTGCACCATCAATGTTTACACTAGTTCACAGTTTCTCATTTTTTCATAAATGGCCCAACGCAAAAGAAGACAGTAGGATAAAATATGTTATGATAAGATGGACATAACAGAGATTTCACAGACGCGCAATGGATTAATACATTGCTTTTGTGTTTCTATGCAAATTAGCCATGTGTTTTATCTACTACTTTTCCACTTTAAACTGGGCACAATGATAACTATAAGAATATTGGTGTTTTTTTTAAATTAGCAATCATGGAAAGAAGCATACCAGAGGCTACATTGTTTTGAATTCAATGTGCATTAGCCTAGCAGCTTTATTTTAGTTGTTTATCCTATTTTTGAAGTATATTTTGCACACTCTCGTACTACTTACTCTACTCATGCAAACTTCTGCCTAAACCAGGAACAGGTGATATGTCCATCTTTTCACCAGTGTGGGTACCACTTATGCTAATGAGGGTAAAGTTGACATACTTATACATTTCTTTACAGAAATGGCAGAGCTCCAGACTAAACTCACAAAAATCTGGCAAAACTTTAAACATCAATGATGCCCCATCACAGGATCAGGTTTGTCATTCACGCACAGACCCTAGTGTATTTAGATCATGGGCAGCGACCACCACCGCAGGCTCCAATGTCGGACTAAACCGCAAGCACGCACTCACAGATGGATTCATCTGAAGCCCCTACAGAACAGCTCCCGACCGCGGGCCATCGACTTCCATCACCACATAACAACGAGCTAACCACAGATAAAGAGGGTGAGTGAGGAGAGAGACAGGAGAAAGAGACGCAAGTAAGAAGCTTAATTGAAAAAACATGGAGATCTAAAGGTATGACATGGCACGGAGAACAAAAGATATTTCTTCACTTGTCACTTGTTTTCTTTCCATATAATGAAAATTTAAAGTGAATTTTGAGTGAAGTTTATTGTATATACTGATTGGATGAATATCATTCCTTCCTTTCCATCCACACATCCTGACAGCCGTATGCAAATGAACTTACGAATAGCCCCCACCACCACTTACGAACTGCTAATTAAACCCACTTGATACAAAGACAAAAGATGCTCAAATTTCTCAGGAAGACAAGCAGAGTTATGGCCACCTTTGGTATTTGTCAAACCCCTGCCACTTTTCCCCTCGCTGTTTTTTGCACCCGTTACCCCCGTCTGTCCCCTGCCCCTCCACCCTTGGCTCGATTGCCTCTAATGGACATGCTTTATCCAGGCTGACCTAACCATTGTCACAGGGAGCAGAATTTGTGAGCTTTTAGAGTGGGTATACACTCATCGATGTACAGAGGGTGAGGGGTGGGTGGGTACAAAGGGAGACAGAGGGGTCGTGGTGAAAGGGGGTGGGTGCTTGGCAAGTGTCCATGCATGCACTCTCTGGGCCACTTCGTTAGCCGCTGTCCACTTTCCCTCTCTGTGTCTTCTTGGCTATGCAAATTTGGATGGCAGTTAAATTCTGAATGAGGAGTGAGATATGAGCTCCATGCTCATCTGAAGAATGGACAGATGCACTTATACAATCCTTAATGTGTCACAACCCACTTTATTTAACTACATGCAGTCTGCACAACCTTTTCTGTATTCTCCAGGACTCAACGTAGGTTTTTAACCAAAAATATATTGATACATTAATTGAAAATGTGTGACAGATCTGGATTCTTGGAAGTAGATTTGGTTAAATTTGGTTTAGTTAAATTTGTAAATTTGTGAGATTGAGCTGTACGTTGTCTTAAAGGGAGGCTTCAATCATCAAAGTAAAAGGAGAGAAGTTGGAAGAGATAGAGAAGCAGTAAGAGTTTGCCCCCATCTGCTGAGAGCTGAAACCTGATAGGGCTACTTTAAAAATCGCTTAACACGCTCAACACAAAAGACAGCTGAGAAACTGGAGCCGTGTTTGATTTGAGTGTCAGGGTGGGAGGCACTAATCTGTGGACACGGCAGTCACAGGTGGTGAAACAATCAAACAGATCCTCACTTTTACAGTATATCACTCACAGTCATAAAGCGTCCATAAAGCAAAATACACAACTGATACGGCAGCTTTAACAACTGTTTACATATCCACAATTTGATGTCCATATAAGCACCAGCACAATTATGAATGTATGGTATAACACTGACATTAAAAACGAGCACACGTGTTCCTAGTAGGCTGCACTGTGGTGTTGTTTTACTGGTCCAGATAAAGACATGGAAGATCAGATTCCCAGCTCCTGTTCCTCTCTCCTGCCTTTCACCTTTAGTTTTATGTGACAGCGGCACACGCCCTGCCTCAGTGATTGAAAAAAGTGCAAATAGAAAAATGTGATCAACAAGCACAAGACCGGAGCACTGACTGACACTATAACTACAGAGTTAGTTATTTCCAGATAAAAATGCTGTATTTTTAAGATAGTTCTTTGAAATAAAATGAAAAACACTCCCAAAGAGTCAAAGAGCCAATACTACAATACTACACAATACTACAATCTATACTACACCACTTTATTGTAATTCACGCTGCACTACTGTATACTATATGCAATGCTACACTACACACTGTGCTATACTATACTATATGCTACACAATGCCATAATATACTACAGTATATGCTGTACTATTCTAAACTATTTGCTATTCTATACGTAATGCTGTATACTATACTGCACAACTATAATGCACTGTTTTATGCATATACTATACAATACTGTGATATACCATACTATACTATCCTGCTGATTCGCTGTACTATACTGAACTACATTATACTATGCTGTGCAATATGATATCCAATGTAATGTGCGAGTAAAAAATATTTATTGGAGTCATATCTAACACGCTAGATGCGATGTGGCATGCTGCAGAGGAGACAATCTCTTCTCATCACACATTACACACTGTGTCACTGTCAGCACTTAGCCTTATAATCAACCTAATATGACAGTTATTGGTATCAGCCTCACCTCTAAACAGGGAAACCACACTGGCATTTTATACATCCTACAGCAGGCCGTTATAATGCCCAGGTCTTGGCTATTCAGGCAACACGAAACCTATTATTTACTGTCAGGTGGAGTAACTTGAACGCTAGGTATTATTGGCTAATTTTATTTACACTGTGAAAGTGAGCAGTGAGGTGTAAATCTTTAGAACCTGGCCAAGCATCCACTTTACAAACTCTCTACAAGGACTTGCCTTTCAGTTTGCTATTGAAGTGAATTGACATAATGGAAATTGTGCTGTAATATGTAATGTAATGGCCCCACAAATCAGAATACAGCTGATCTGCTTCAATTTTTTTGATTGATTACAGCCTTATCATTATTTTTCTCACCACGGAAAGAGATTGTTTGTTACACAGGGGGTCTTCCCCAGAGGACCTCCATTCGACAGTTCTGTGTACATATATAACATACATTTATACAGACGTGCACGCTCTCACACACACGTTTCACCCTCAGGCCAGTCTCTGTAATGGGATCCTCACTGTTATTTCTGCTGAATCAAATAAATCCCACTAATTAACATGTTAACATGATTGATGGGGCTTGATTCTGCAGGGAGCAGCGAACGTCTGTCTGCTCTTGAGCTGATGCCTGCTCACAGAATCACGCACAAAGAAAACCAGACACACACAAGTTTTTTTTTAACTTAGAAAATATAAGAAACTCCAGATCATGAGTTTTAGAAATGACGCAATAGTGCTTCTTTATGATAAGTGAACTAAAGTTTTTCTTTTAAAAATATTGAAATGATAGGATGACCTAAAATCAATCCACCTCCTTGACAATGATTAAGGTTAAAATTAATTGTACAAGTACATGTGTTGCGTGTTGACAAGTTTTATCATGTCAAGTTTTACCAGTGAACTCTAGTCAAACTGATCCATGCACCAGATCCAGTGTGTTACAGTATGTGTTTGAATAAATGCATTTGGATAAATACAAGACGCAGTAGACAGAGTTAAAGAAAAAAGAAGCAGTCTTTCCAGTTGAATGCTAATAAACCATGTGTAAAGAAACCTAGCCTATCTTCTCTTTTGATGCTCATCAAAACCCACACTTGGCTTTGAATAACATCTTTACCTGTCTGCTGCATTTTTCTTTCTTCAATGAGCTGTGATTGGCTAAGAGCTACTCACTCAAAAACATCCCTTTTATGTGAACAGTGGAGAAAATGATCAAAAACAGCCAGAGAGAAGTTGCTTTACAGATACATTCTCCTCCTTAATTTGAGGACGATAGGTGAGGAAAGAAGGGGGTTTCCTGTGGATTAATTCACAATTTTACATCAAAACTTGGAGCCACAGAGTGACTTCTTAAGAGAACCCCAACTGGCCTTGTGCCACATATGCTGAAAGATTGTATTTTTGATTACGTAGTGACAGAAAATTCCACCTAAATCTAGGTTAAACAATTGCAAACATTTTTTCTTCACAGGGTCACAGTTGTGTAAATAACTAACTTCCTACCAACTTCAACTTGAGTTATTTTGCTATAATGCTGAAGTGCTGTTCTACAAAAGTGCAGTTCTTGTGCTTGAATAGAATCTTTCGATCATCAAAACCAGACATGCAAGCTCTTCATTTACCCCGGTTTTAAATTGTTGTCTCTGTTTGTGCGATTGTAATGACACATGCACAAACAGGGCTTGCCGTGCTGTCACTGGAGAAGCATGAGAAAAAGCATTGAATAACAACTTAAGTGAACTGATACGAACATTGAGCATGGACAATGTTTAGGCTGGGAAACAAACAATGAAGTGATAGGTGAGTTTGTTCAGGGGCATGATGCAGAAAGCTTTAGAGAGTATTCACAATGTAATCAGTGTGTGGATAAATGCTAATGGCCAAATAAAGACACTCAAATAGACAGCTTTCAAATTGACTTTATGAGGAATTCAAATGGAGTTTTGTAGTGTAAAATATTGATATTCCATTAGGAACCACTTTTGGTCACCTCAGTTTGAACCTTATTGACAAGTAACTACTGTAAAATGTACCAGTGCCAACTTCAAGTCATTGTTTTAAAAGGGCTGATTGTGGGAACAGTGCAGTGCAAGGTGAGGGCTGCCAGGGGTCTACGCCCGCTGCACCCGGGCCGTTGTTTATGAATGAATTAATCAATAGTGACACAGCACTACATGCTTTTTCCTTCCTCATTATTTTAATTAGCCATTTAAATGGCTGCCCCTTCAAACACTCTTTTGCATTTCATTAATACATTAACACTTGGCAAAAAAGAGCAAGGACGCAGACACCGTGGCGGTCGCTTGGCTGGTCACTTTGTAGTTTGTTGAGCGCTTGTCCGCCTTCTTTTGCCTGCCCTGTTGACAATGTTCCTCATTCTGTAATGTCCCCGGGCCCTTCACAGCAACCTCTAGGAAAGTCAGTAGTAATTAGACTTATATTATGCTAATGAGCTCTGTAACTAAATGAAAGGGTGTGTTTTGACAATGTCTCAAACAAAAGTCGTGAGAATTTCCTGCTAATAGAAAGAAACGTGTCAGAATCCTTCTTACCATAGCACATTGTTTGTATTTCTTCCTGAAAGAGGGAAATCACACCTTTTTTTCATTTACATGTGTGCACACACAATGGTCGCTTGGTGTGATTACCGTCTATTACAACTCTTTCACACGTTTCCAGTCTGCTACAGCTTGGGAAAAATGCAGAATGTAAACAAATATCCATCCTTTCCGCAGTGTCAATGTGTGATCAAGCAGCTGTTTGAATGAATGACAGAGCAGGCCTTGTACAAGTGTGAGGGCGGGGGTTAGCCGAGTAAAAGAGTGCGCAATAGTGAGCGGTGATGAGGTGTGAATGATGAAGCCCATTCCTCTGACAAAAAGCCACCATGTGCGGCTCATATGTTGGATCTTTGTTAAGAAATGCTCATCAAAATTAAACGAACCCCCTCACAGCTCCGTACACGCACCTCACTCAGCAGTGCGCTCTTGCCTGCGGGCACACAGTGATTGACAGGATCCAGATTGCCAGATTGTTCTCAAGAGTGTGGAGAAATGACATCACACTCATTACAACTTCTAAATATAAACAGTCACGCTACTTGACAGACAAGTCTGTATACAAGCATGTGCCGGTGTCTGTGTGGACCTCTAAAGCCTGGTTAGTGGGGAGTAATGAATAAGATATGTTTGCATGTGAACATAACAACACAACCTCTCAAATGGACTCTAACTAAATAAAGTTTCCAGAAATCACTCAAATGTGGAATATCAATGATCCAAAGGAAGGAAAGAAGAGCAAAAGGCAATACCTTTGTTAAAATAGTTTATGGAAATTTGTGAAAAGCGAAAGAAATGATATGACAAAATACAAAATAATAACATTTAAGGTTTGCTTGTCTGTTAACTACGTCAAGTTATGGTTGGTCTTTGTGTAAGATCAAACAGTAAGTTAAATTATTGATATTTGATGATTTATATATTCTATAAGTATCTTCTTTACTCTCCTTGCCTGTGGTATGTAAAAATATATACATTACACATTCATCCTAGCACATCAATCCCAGGATTGTCTGCATGTATTTCATTTTGCAACATTGCTCTGGACTCATCATAAAAAGGACAGTACAAAATAATGTTATGTTTACATGTTATTTGCAAAGCCAACCTAAAGAAAAAAAAACAAACAATGAAATTAATGCTACATACTTATAACTCGTTTTTAAACGAGGGGGGTGTTAAAAGAAGGAGTAATTAATGTTAGGTAAGGAACTTTAAATAACAGCTTTAACAAATAGAAACACAGATAATGGGTTCATTAAGTGTCAAAGTGCAGCTATGTGCAGACAACCAAGAAGATGCACACTGGAAACACACACACCACATGTTTGTCGGGCCACAACAAAGATGAAGGCCTCTAGCTCGTCTGGCTAACACATTGTAATTTACAAGCGCTCAATGTCACGTTGAGATCTCAATTAAGCAGCTCAGCTACACACTGGAGCCCTGAGGGCAGGGCTGAGCTGGGCCCACACTGTGCCTCTCTGGCCAAGGCACACTGCAGAGCTGTGCACTCCTCCAAGGCTCCTCACCCACCGCCAACAGACAACGCCAACAGTAAATATTTGAGGTTAGAGACAAAGAGGGGAGAAGGGATTCATTGAGCTCCTTCGAGAATATGACATTGTGATTAAAGTCAAGGCGAACTGGAGAGCAGCCGCAGTTGAGTCTTTACATGAAGCCTGTTGGGGGACATGTACTCACAGGCATTATATATAAGTACACAAACCACTGCTTAAAGTTTAACACAAACTTAAGTTACACAATGACAGTTTATAGAAAGACACAGGTCACATCTGAATAAAAGTTCACAGAGCAACAGTTCCCGTCCACTTTTTAAACCCATGCTTCCTGGGACACAGTTCAGGTATCAGGTTGCTTCTTTTGGTTAGGTCTAGTTTAAGAAACATTGTGCACCCAAAAATAAGATCAGCTAACTACCTGAATTCACTTCGGAACTTCAAAGTTGAAGTTTATTCATCAATTGATAATTTTCTTTGTCAAGCATGTTAACAGTTAACAATACCAGGGGTCAAAATGTTTCAGCAGGCACCATAATGTCCATGCCTTTTGAAATTCAGTGGAGGGAAACTGAGTTGTAAAATATTAAAAACGTAGTGCCCATTGCCATTGATTTTATTGAAGATTAACAGAAAATGAAAATGGGAAATCCATAACCCACATGCATGGACTCACAGCTACTTACTAAGGACCCAGAGAGACACCGTGTGCTGGAATAAAGCAGCAAACGCCTATAAGCTGCCACTACTGTTCTGTGATCAGATCCATATGGACCATGGCCCTCCACCACCTGCCTCAAACATTCCCAAGCACCTAACAAGACAGCCGGCCTCCAACCCGTCCCAGACACCTTTTACAAGCGGCCATATTGATGGCTATTGAGCTAAAGTGCCATTTAGCTCACCAGAAATTTTAAATTATACACCAGCCGTGTGCTGCTTATGTGCACCCCCACGCAGGAGAGAGCCCACATCAGAACTTCCACTTCCAGGCCTGGCTACGGCCCACTCCCACTCAAACTCAGAAACATGACACATCGCCAGCCAAAATGCAAATTTTATATGAGAAATAACAAGCAAGCAATTTTCATCAACTTTAGGGCAGAATACTGTATAATTCGGTTGTTCAAAGGATGGATTATTTTACCACACTATGACTAAGTCAGGAAGAAATGTGTGCCCTTTTTATTTGGCAGTACTAGTTAGGCAAAAATATTTTTGACAAATATGCTAAAATAACTTTTGAATTTAAGTAATCAGAGGCATTTTGGACCACCTGTTGCATGTCGTGCATTGTAACTTTGGGCTTTTGTCTTACAAAATAGGCCTACTACTCACATGGAAGCATTTCGTATCAGTGGATCCAAGATGTCTTCATCTTTGCCAAACCAGTATTATTTTATCCCTAAATCTGATTAATGTCAGGTCAGAGCAGACTATATGGACAAAGACTTTAGTAACCATGTGTTTATATGGTGTAAAGCGGCACATATTATAAAAAAAAAAATTGTACGTTAGTAGTACTATTGATAGTCCTTAAACCCAGAAAAAGGAACCTGAAGTCCAAACTCTGCTTTGTGCTGTGTTGCTGCTGTACTACAGAGGCCTGAGGGACCTGGGCCACAGTGAGACACATGGGCCAAAGCTCCTGATTGGCATTATCCTAACGAGCTGCAATTACCCTGAAATCCACTCTCTGAGCAGTGGCTTTAACGAGGGAGCCATCACGCAGCCCACAATTATCATCACCAGAACTATTAAACACGACGGCAACAGCCTTGTTAAACACTTGCACATGTGGAGGCCGTGCATTCTTCTCAGGACACAGAGAAGGACACAAACAGCAGTTCACAAACAGGGAGGTGCCGACACTGCCCCAGAATGGAAGAGTGGGCACACTGTCTTCTAGCCTCAGGTTGAAATAGTTAGTGCTCACGATATTAGCCATAATAGTTTGTTCTTAATGTAAATGTAATGGGCGCTAATGACAGCAGCTTTGAAATTGAGACCATTCCAACAAACATTAAGTCATGAACAAGGTAAAGGAGAATGTTGGGTTCAAGGGTTTACAATCTTAACCTGGTAAAGATATTGCTGGGAATGTGTTTTTTTTTTGGGGGTTGAATGCATATCACTGTCAAGACCAAGAGCTGATCTCCAAAACTAACACTACAACAGACACACCTACACTTCTTTCTCACATATACCTTTTGTCACAAGCCCTTTTCTTGTGTAGTTTATATAAAGTGTCTGCAATCTCTTGTAAGTGACAGCTAGTTGGCAGCTATATGAAGCCAAAATGTTTCAGCAGCAGGCTGCTCCCTGGTGGGCATATCCCAACCGGGTCTTCTTAGGTTTATGTGTCTTTGAATGTATAAATTTTAAAAGCTGGCACAAAATATAATCCCACCAGTTTATAACAGTTTCAGGAGAGCTAAGCAAGAAATCATGGAGCAAATGCCTGCAATGCTGACAGATAATTTAATGTTTTCATTCACAAAGCAGAAGCAAAAAATGCACAATAATCAAGAACAGGAAACAGTTGTTGCTTATGATTTGCTAGCTTTCTTTTGGTATTTGGTATTAATTTTCTGTTCCTGTTTTCACCTCAGTTGGATACTCTTTCAGCCTGCTGTGCTTAGCTCCAACTTTTGGTAACAACGCTGTTGGAATCAAAACCAAAGTTGTACATTACCCTTGCCAGTACCTGTATTGCCAATGGTAATGCCTCTAAAACCTGTGTATATGTGGCATCAGGTGAGCCATAAAGGAGACTCCTGTCCCTACAATACTGAATAGAACTAGATAAATACTTCACCAAATACCCACTGCAACTTTACAATACAACAGCAGATGTGTCTAACTGCAAAGATAAGGTGGACAACATATTCATCTCCATTCAGATGTGTTTTTGAGAAAGATCTGAATATGGGAAAAGAGGGACCTTTGGCTCAGCTAGAATACAAGCAAATGAAAGAACTCTCTTCACTTACTTGGACACCAATAGAAAAGAGTCTTGTAAATGAGGGGAGTAAGAGCACTCACTATGACAACATGCACCACAACATAAAGTCATTTGTTCAGTTTTTGGCATCGGTGCAGACGAAAGAGCTGCCAGTGTCGAATGACGTGGTGCTGAATATGTATTTGTGTGTGACAGACACCGTGGGGTGGAATAGATAGAGACCAATGGAAACACACACTTTGGGCTTTGAAGATCACAGAAGGAGGTAAGCTGTGTTTGGGATTTAGCGATACGGCTATGCTCACAGTGACGACAGTGTGCCTCAGCAGCAGGGTTATGGACTTGGCAAAAGGCGGCTGCGCAGAGTGGATCAGAGATGCAGTGATGCTCCTTGGGGATGTGGTGAAAGCTTGGCAGGACTGGGAACAAGCTAGGCCCAGACCGAGGCCAGACTGAGGCCATAGGGAAGGACCGGGGCGGGGAGCCAACTGAGAGAGTGGAGGCTCTTTGTAGGATCCCAGCTCTGTAAGCCAACAACCCTCAGCTCCAGTCTGCCAAGTCCTATCATAGAGAGCCACTTAGACCTCCCTTACAGCAGACTGATTTCGCTAAGAACTTTATGGAGCTTGTTATTCTGCATTAGTGAGATGTTTCAGGGCAGTAGTGTAAAGAATGCTTGGTCATTTGGGTAACAGTAAGCGGAAAATAAACCAAGGTATACCAGTTTAATAAGCTATAGTCTGGGCCTTTTCCAATGGTTCTTTGTAGTTCTATCTGGCAACCAGCGGTTCAGAGAAGCCGTGAAGTATGTTTGTGAGCAGAGCAGGTGAATCAGAGAGCAATAGACACCTATAGTGAGTTAAACAAGTCTATACCCTTGTGTATGTGTGTGGGAGTGTGTGTGTAATTGTGCACAAAGCAAGCTTGGCTGCCAAATGTGTGATTCTTGGTCACAGTGTATTTTGTCAAGATTGTGATTAATGACTCACCATCATGATAACACTGGAGGCTGAGACGCATTCATTCACACAAAGGGCCTCCTCGGGTTCACTCTCTCTCTGCCACCTCATCTACGAGAGGGCCAACGACTGGCCCGCGCACTGGCCCTTTGTGTTGGGTAACCTCCACAGTTATTGACCCTCCCACTTCACTTTCTCTGAGTTTGTCCTTTCTGACTCTATTTATTTATTTTATTTTATTTTTTTACTACCACATTACCTTTGTGTAAGATTTAGGTATGTTGTTTACAGACACTCAATCTTATCCAGTTATTGTACTCTAGAACTTTGTCAATGTTTTACGCAACTGTGTAAAAAGTGTAAAAGGAAAACAATGCATGTTTTCTCTATCATTTTCTCCAACGTTTGAAAGTAAGTGCGCATGGTTACCTTGGACATTTTTTAGGAATTGGATACATTAACGTCCCGTCTGCTGTGTTGCAAATTATACCAGTGGCCACTCACCGCGTATATAGTGTTAAAAAGGGTCAAATGATTAATCTATAAATGTATTTCTGTTTGCTTTGCTAAAATATACACTTTGTTTTAGTTTTATGTACTTATTTGAATACAGTTTGTTTTGCCTACTTTTTCTCCTCGCTGGCATGATATGAGAAAAAGATTAAGCTAACAGGGATAATTAACTTGTTCTTTATAACCCTTAAACAGACTTTGAAAGACTTAAAAGACCTCTAAAGTGACAGGGGGAGGTATTTATTTACCCTGTTTTTGTTCTGTTTATTTTCTTTTATTTGTCTTTTTCCTGTAGTTCTCACAGCGTCAACCAAGAATGTAAAAAGAACTACAAAGAACTGCTGTACAAGAAAAAAAAGAATACGCCTATTTTAGAGAAACCTGTGCCAGTTTTGTCACTACGGAGAAAATACACAAACATCTTTATTCCCACTCTGTCAATATTTTAAAAAACATGTCCCCTAAACAAAACTATTCTTTTTAGCAACTTTTTGTGAAGGGGAATTTTTTTGGAATATGACAAAATCTTTGATCAGCAAAAATGATTCCTAAAAATTGTGACATCAGAGTTGAACATGAAGGAAGTGGCTAATGAAAGTTCTCATTGCTAAAGGCTATATAGTGAGTATGCTGTATGAGAGACCGGAGGAAACATAAAAAAAAAAAAAAATAGCATATGTGCTAATGAGCATTTCCCATTAAAAATAAACAGCAGGTATTTTTCACTCTGTGGGATTTGTAATTAAACAACAATGGGATATTGTATATATAGTGTATCTAATATTCATATACTGAGAGACAATGTTTTCACTTCTTTATCACCTTTCTTTGCATTTTTTCTTTGCACAATTCCTATGTTAAGCTATGTTTACTATTCAACTTCATCTTCTACATTTCAGCGCTCACACACATGCACACGCACAACAGGGACACACTGTGGCTGTTGATTAATGACAGCCATTTGTCAAGGGGAGGTGGATAAAACACTGAATATTATCTTTGTGCTAATGGTCGGAGCACATCGCAGTCTCGCGCTCGTGTCTTTCATAAGTGGTTGAACACAGCGGCGCGGCGGGACACGCAGACAGCCCGGCAGCCAGGCAGCCAGCAGATCTATTTTCATTACTTCTCTATTAGGACATCAGCTTCCACTGATCAGGCCCTACATCTTTATCCTGACATCAGCTGGAGAAGGGATGGCACATGAAGGGTACAGATGATGTAAAAAGAGAAGGAATGACAGAAATGCAACAATGGAGGAAGTTGAGAAAGTGAGACACAATAAAAAGCAGAGGGAAAAGTGACATATGAAAATTTGATTAATATAAGTCTAAATCATCCTATTTGTAGAGTCATAGCGCTGCATTCCCGTGGTAAATTACATTTATCTGCCCTTATGCTGTCCTTCTGCTGAGAGATTAACAGATTTTCTTTGCAGATTATTCATGGGAACATGACCTTATGCGTCAGACGCAGGAGGGAGACAAGGGCAAAGATGTAAACAGTATACGTACTTCTTTGGTACTTTTGAAACTACATTGAAATGCTATTAGAAAAGTAAAAGCTAAAAAGACATCTTGTAATGTCTTAAGATTGTTCCATGTGCTGAAAGAACACTACAAACATCAATGCCAATGTGTCATGGAGAGAACATAAAAATTTGGAAACAAATATTTCTGTGTGAAGTGGTTCAGCCGCTCTATAGGGCTTTTAATGTGAGCTGGAATCAGAAAATTAAGTGATAATAGCAAGGTTGGAAATGTCAATGTTCTTTTTAAAAAAACATGCCGCTATGCCTTATGCTATACTCATCATCAGTGAGTAAAAGTCATATCTAGGTTCGCTCTGAACTCTAGTCATTTCTCATTGTTCTGTTCACTCCTCATCGTTACCTGACACAAAAACTGTTTTTTAGATCCCATCCACCACCCCAACCTACCTCCTGCCTATGAGAAGGAGGGTTAGAAAATAATTTTGTTCTCTGTCATAGGGATTAGTCATAAGTCCACTACACTATATATGTCATACTCAATCAAACGTGTGTTCAACTGATAAAACATATTTGTCTTTTTGCTTCATTCTTTTCCATTATCTTCCACTGCCTCTTTTCTCTTCGATAAACAGCATGGCCTGTTTAGTTGTTTCCTCACTGGGGCAGACAGAATGAGGGCTGGGGCTGAGTGCCATCATGGATATGTGCACCTGACCGTTGTAAATCACTGCGCTAGCGGTCCCATCTTCATGCTGGAGATTTAATGAACTACTGCAGGCTTTTTATGCCTCCTAAGGCTCACTGAGTGACCACTTTGTAGTTGTTCAGAAGAGCAGGAACGCTGCCTTTGCTCACTAAATCTTCCTTGTGCCACCGAGGATAAAATCTCCCTTTATTCATGGGCTATTTACCAGATCCAGATTTATTACGAGGGGTACTCTTACAAAAGGGGGGTGGGAGACGAGGCTGTGGATTCACTTCTAGCTCTATAGGCAGGACAGACTGGGATAGAGACTAAAGAGGCCCGACTCATCCTTACTGGGTTTGTTTAGTGGTGGGCTACGGGGGTCCTGTTATATGTTTTTTCTATAGAGTGCCGCCCAGGGACCTTGGTGTGCCCTCTTTTAATGACTTCACTGCCATATGCTGTAAAAAGATCCAGCTGCACACATCATTTTTAAAGTAAGAAATGAATTGCCCATTCATTTAAGTTTAAAACTATGTGAAAATATAAAGGTGCAGTTATTTTTGGGGTACAGCAAATTAGAAATATGCTATAAATATACTGTGTCCCCATCCTGACCCATTTGTACAATATTACCATGGCAACACATCCCTAAACCCTGGCAGGCAGATGGGTCAAAGGTGAGAGGTCAAAAAGATACTATGCTATAGACGTGACCTTTGCAACGGCTTTGTCAAAATAACTTAACATGCTCCTTTAATATCTTATCTCCATAAAGTCACTCCCATAAGCACACACATGACTATAGACTACTGTGCTAGAATAACTCCCATTTTGTACATTCCTCTAACAAACATTCACAACATTCATAAAGCCCTCCAACAGCACACCGGCCTGTCTGGTTGTACAGTTTGTAGTTCACTGCTGCCTGCCACCACTTGCACCCAGGAGCTCACAGTTCACGGACTTTGCTGACCTAGCAGTGACCCTGTTGCATTGTGTCTCCTTGTTTCTAGTGAATAGAGCTGCCACCCTCCACTCTCTGGAAGGGAGGTACCCTTTCCACTTCTCCCATTTTCTACTTCGTCTGCTTTGTGTTGTGTTAGCAGAATGTGGTGCGGTGCCAGGCATCACCACTTTCAGCCTCCTGACATTAGTTGGGTTCAGTTATCCTCAAAACAAAATAAGATGTACTAGTTAAAGCATGAGTAGCACAACTTATCAACTGATGACATAATGCAAGACAGTAAGTGAGAGAGTTTAATATTTAAACTGGAAGAGAATGACTGCATACATGCAAAAATTCTTTGAAGGCAAACACTGGCTTCTGTTTTAAAGTTACATTATAAGTCCTTAAAGAGACTTCTTTAACACTTTCTCATTAGCAGCATGAAAGAAGTCTTCAGTAAACTCCATGGGTACACACTCAAACACAGCTATGAGTCTTTGAGTTTGAGCAGAACTTTTTCCTCAATAATAATTCATAAAAAAGCTGGCAGATTAATTACTGAATTTGAAGTTGCTAGAAAAACTGCGAGAATTGAAAGTTTGCAGAGATAAGGCGAACATCAAACAACCACATGTGTTTACTTATTTTTGAAAAGCTGGGACTTGTTATCAGGGCTGGGCAGGACTTTAGGCTCCACACTTCATGTTGTTGTGGTGCCTTTCTTGTCTTGAGTCTACTGTGGAGATGGGGGGGTGGTAGTAAACGGTGCGAGGGGTGTGTGTGTGTGATGGAGATTGAACCCTGCTGCTAACCACCCCTCCTGTTCGAGCAGAGGCCGCTTTCTGGAAGGATGCCAAAAGTTCTGAACTAATATTCACAATAATGTTCCTGCTCTGAGGGGCCGGCGACAGAAAACAGTGTGGACTTGTGCCAGCTCTTGCTCCCGCCTGTTCTCCTGTTTCTACTGCCCCACTGCACCTCCCTCAGCTCTGGCACTCAGACTTTTTGGACTTCTATTATTCACATTAAACTAATGAGGTGTATAGCTAGAGGTACGGCAACTAATTGTGCTCACTATCCAATACCATAATATCTTTTTGAATGACTAAAGCAGTGGGTTTGAGATACTAAGTGAATATTGTCTGTTATCATATCTGATCTCTCATGATATTAGAAGACATTTAGGACATATTTAGGCCTATCACACTTTGCATTAAGGCTTAGACATGACCACACAGTCCACTTGTTAGGATCATGTCTAAAGGGGACCAATAATTGTTACTACTATTAAAACTATAGGGATATGAGGACAGTGTCAAAGCAAAAACAGATCTGAACATCTTTGGCCTGAGCTTTGTATAATCCAGACACATTGATTGCCTTTAATCTGACACTTTTGCCTCATACTACTAATCATAGGAGTAGAATGCATTTGCTTTTTTATATATATAATATGGCATCATATGAATTACAGCTGTGATTATGATACATTACTCACGTTTTCCTTGTTCACATCCATCACAATATCTGGGTTACTTTCATTGTGTGACTCCTTTCTTTTATGATTAATTTGATTGAACAGTGTTTAACGTAAGTTGCCACGGGTACGGGTCCATTTGGTTACAAGAAATAACACAGCACTTTTGTAATTGATGACTGCAGTTTGAGCAAATGAGTGGTGACTATCGAGACTGTAAGCAGTCTTCTGTTGTGTTAAGTATTCACATATGACCAAACGGACTGCCAAACCTCGTAATACAGTTGACCAATGGCTGCAGATACACTATGGCAAAGTTATTTTTATTTTCTCTGGTAAAGTCCTAAAGACATAGCAAATCCCAAACCACACCTTTACCCCTTTCTAAGTCTTCCTGAATCCCATCTAACACAAGCACGGTTCATGCACTTTTATGGTTTGGACAGAAATCCCCAAATGGTAAATCTGACGCAGTATTGAAAATGCCCTGTGGCTCACCTCATGAACCAGTGGTCTATCTCCTTAGATCTCTCAACACATTTTATAGATCCAGTCTCTTGGATATATGTCTGTTGAAATTGACTTGTCTCTATTATCTATATGGTGTCTATTGTATATGTTATAGGCATGCTCTATTTGCTCCTCAACCATGCTTCTGATTGTTCCATTTATGACAGAATGCATCATATCCCCCCATACCCTCAAAAAACAGATGATGTTGTCACCCTGAAATCCCTTTTGTAGCCTTACTGTTGGGAATCACCATAAATAACCATGACATCATCCCATTCTTATCTATGGGACGTCCCGTGCTGATCGATAGCAAGGCTCCTGCAGTGTAAATAGCTTCTAATGCGCCATCTTCCCCTTCAAATAGGTCTACATTATTTATGATGGCTGTTAGGTTACCAGTCCAGGACACAATTTATTTCGCACCACCCCTGCTCCTATTATACCTCTGCTTTTGAGTCCAGATGGGAGAGTGGGGCACAGGGTGGAATGTGTGCGGGGGTATTCATTGCACACATAAAAAATGACACATGCCTGTTTTCTCAGAAAGCACCCACAAACACATGTGCCATAAACTCTTGCCGGGGTCCAAAAGGCTCATCACCGGGATGAGGTTGGGAAAAGTAGAGGAGAGGGGGGACGAGGAGGAGCAGAAGTGGACCTGAGTGCTGCGCCGAGTCCCGCCCTTTGGTAACGACGGGACATCCGTTACTCAGATGACAGTGAGAGTGGCAGGCCTATTTGCGAGGCTGCTGGCTCGCCGTGACGGATTGGGCAGACAGAGCGGTTGGAGGCTGCGTGCAAGTGACAGGTTGCATTTCCATTTGGGTGAAAAATCTGGCTAAAGTAGCTTATGTGGCTGGGTGAATAGAATAGGGGCCACTGGGCTGTCCTGGGCCTGTTCTATCTCTGCTTTCTGTTCAAGTAGATGTAAAGGTGTGTCGCTTGGTATCAAGGACCACAAAACATCACACCACAGGGAAAGGAGCACAACCTGCCCTCAAAAATGAAAAACACCTAATATTCATAATAGTCAATTAACTAAGTATGTCAAAATCAAAAAGCATCAAAGCATCAAAAAAGTTGTTTGCAACTTGATTAGCCATGTTAGCCACCATTAACAAGATTCTATGTTGTGCCACAATAATGGTAATCTATCTTGTTAGCCACATCTATATTTGATGCAAGACACATAACTTGTCCACTTTAGAATGAGTTATTGTTCCCTACTCCAATAATAGTATTCCCATTTCCTCCACCACCTTGGCTCCTGGGAAATATCACAGAAAACCAAGAAACTTTTTAGATTAGAAATACATGGAAACAAACATCTTATTATGCTTCCCCTTGCCAACGTGACACTATTTCAAATTTATCATTTACAGATAGATTAAAAACCAAGAAAGCAGCCATCTTGTCAAATATTACTAAAAAAGGTTGGGATTTGGAGACTAATTAAGACCATACTTAAGAAGTGAACAGCACACCAATCTACAAAAAGGCAAGTATTTTTTTTTGAGTAAAACTCCAGGGTTTATGTGTGAAAAAAGGCCTGAGGAATGTTCACCTCATGCCTCATTGCTGTTCTCATTGCTGAGAGCAGATCAAGCCATGGAGATGGGACAGAATAGATTTACAGGACGTGTCAGAGGCTTCACATCCTCTGGCCTCCCGGGGCCAATCTTCTGTCTTGATCTACCCTGCAAGGAAAACAGTCGTCCCTCAAAGGCTGACAGTGAGGTGGAGCCATCCAAACACATGGGGAGCATGGAGACTGGTGGAAAGACGGAATGTACAGCAGAGAAGCAAGAGAGGGAGGGAGGCCAGCACTGGTGAGGGCTGCCACAGCTTAGGCATTTATTTTATTCTTTTGCAAAAACTATGTTGGACACGATTCAAGCTTACTTTAGGATTGACAGACAGTGTGATCAGAACTTTTGAGACCGCAAGAAACAAAATCTGAAAGCACAAACTCTTTTAAAAGAACGTGGGGATAATTTGTCTGCACTGTAGGTACAACATGACCCAGTCAATTCAAGTTCTACTAGTCACAAGTGTTTATCATCTGTTAAACATATGCACTGTGTATATAAGGACAGTCTATGTCTAGATGTCTAGAAACTAGAAGGCCACCAAAATCCAGTGGCACATACTACCTGCACTTTTTCTTAATAGTACTTTTCAGGTCAGTGAGCAGTTTCCAAGAATATGTCTGTAAACAAACAAGTAACCTGTTCACAAGCTGCTGTTCAACAGGTGTGCACATTGAGGGGATGTTGGCACTAATATAGACAGCGCTTTATTTAATATACCAAATAACTCATAAAGAGAGAAAAACATCATAAACCTAAGACTTTTTAAGAGCGGAGAAGACTTTGTAGCAGGTGAAAGCCCACAAAGCCGTTTTTGTCCCCAGTAGGAGCTGCTAGCTGTTCAGGAAGTGAAGCCCGGTGCCAGCAGGATGATTTATGGCTCTCTGTCCTGGCTGGTGGTTGGACATGGTCCCATTGTCACTCAGGTCCAGAAAGAAGCCCTGCATGGTCCAATCAGAGGATGCCCAGAACCCTAAAGACACTACAATGCCTGTCATAAAGTAACTCACAGTGAGGGAAAATGGCTATAAAACAGTCTAGGAAGACTATGGATCTAAGAGACTTGGACTGCTTTGCATCATTTCCATTGCTCTATAATTCAGAGATTTATGGAGTTGATTTTGCTAGACCTTTTCTCTTTGCTGAAGACAATAACTCGTTGGGACTTCACAGGGCTGCAGACAACAATTAGTTTGTTGGAGATGTCAGAAATAACCACTGAGTTTTCAGGAAGAAATCCTTTTTGACGGATTGGTGCTGACAATGAGGGCTGAAGCGGAGGGAGGAACCGACTCCCAGCACGCTGTGTTGAAGAACCTTTGGGCTGCATTAACCCTTATCTGTGAGCAAAGTTTCCTCCCAGACTACCTGCTGTAAGACAGAAAATCCTATTACAGACTGCAGGGAGATACTTAGGAATAGTCCACCGGGAGATCTGTCTCTCTAGGCACGCACCACAAACAGGACATCAAGTTCTCCATTCAGCTTCTCGTTCTGCGGCTCTTTCATTCACTCTGACAGATTTTCTCTCTCATACTCTTCTTTCTCTTTAACTGTCTTTGTTTCTCTTGTGCCTCATCTATCACTCTTGTTTGGCCCTGTCTAGTTGTCTAGTTTTTCCTCTCCTATCTTCTCAAACGCTGCCTCTTTGTCACTATGCATAGCCATATGTTAACTCCCCTTTTCATTTTACTCCTAAGAGGACAAACACTATCTGTTTTTAGCCAACTTAGGATGCTGCGGTGTTTAGTTTGACATTTTATTAATTCTACCACTGTGATGGAACCATTTGGGATGATTTAAAAGTCTTACTAACCTGACCCGTTAGCCCGGCCAGCCATCCTAATACTACACAAACGATTAGTCTGGTCTCTGTGGTTTTGCGTTTGCTTTTCAGAGGGCGGAACATACAACCTGTCAGAAATCAAGCAGGATACTACTACTGCTGACTTCTTAACTGACACAAAGAACATCAGATCAACCAGAAAGAAAGCTTCACATGAAGCCTTTCCCATTTTGGATAAACAGTTGTGATTGGTTGAGTTGTTTTGAGCTCAGTGGAAGTCATGTTCAGTGGGAGGGGTTCCAGACCCACTTTAGGGTGAATGGGTCTGGTTGGCCAGGCTACCGACCCATAGCAATCTAGTGTAAATGTACTTTTTAAAGGTCTGTGGGGAAGTGCTCCTTGAAAACCTTATTAACTTGCATTTTTAAACAGTGACTGAGTTTACATATTGTTTTCCAAAATTTTCATTCTGATTGCATTTAATTCTATCTTTTACAAGAATTTTAGATAAATAAAAAGTAAATTGAAGGTGAGAAGGATTGCTCATTTAGGATATTGTACTCTATGTTGCTTGCATAATATGAAGTTAAGCATATCAGCAATTATATGGAAGATATGAGGCTCTTTTGTAGTTTGGATAGCATACTAGACCCTCTGCAACATTGATTTTATTATGGCCATTAGCATTAAAAAAGCACAAACTTCTGATTCTTCCAGAAGTATAGCAACATCTGGCACCATGAACTATTAAGGCATTAAAAAATTGTGGTAGATCATTGTGTTTAAAGCTTTTTGCAGTAACTGACCTCACACCATATCAGTCCTATCCTCTGTATTGTCAGTGGTACGGTAGATTGAGCAGTTAAGCCATGTGCTTTTACCTAACACAAAGCACATGAACCCAGTGTGCTCCTTGTTTAATTCAATATTTTCAAAGGGCATTACATTTTACTGCTCAATCTACAGATTTAAACAATGAACAATGCTTGGTATGAAAAAAGATATCCCGCGAATGCAGCCGTAGTTAGAAAAACATTCCTTGAATTACTGTAAATGTAACCAAGAAATGTAGCTCACAATAAAACACGTGACGTTTGATGTGTAGCACATGTAGCTTGTAAAAGTGTTAAAATGAGTTTTGGTTAGACAAGGGAAAGTGTAGCTCAGTTTTTGAAACTTTGAACATGTACAAATGGCCCCATTTCTTTTCAGAAGTACATCCAGTGAAGTCCTTGTTCCACCTCTTGGTTCTCATGATTAAAGGGCTACTGTACATTGTAATTATCCATTGACAAGAACTGATGGCTGTATCATAATTATATACAACCTGAAAGCAATTACAAAACAATTATTGACCAGGAAATGGTTGTGGATTATTACTATGGTAATTAACCCCATTAATAAAAAGAACCAGGCTAATTTAAAACGTGACCTTCAGACAATGCACAAAGTATTAACAAACACGTTGTTTGTTAACAAGCTGGTCTGAACGGGTTGTCTTAGTTCACCGGCGTTTTCAATAGGGACTATTGTTGGTAAAAAAATTGTACTCCACATTCAAGGCTGCAGAACTTTTGAGCGACATGGCATTTTCATGTATGCAGGTATACACTAGACCCGTTTGTGCTCACCTTTTGTCTTGGGATATTGCTGTCTTACGTCCCACATCATTCTTAAAGCTGCAGTCGCTACACAACAGGATATTGAGATAACTCTTGCATAAATGGGAAAGCGTAGTTTAGGAAATCAGTGAAATATTGTATGTGTAGATGTAAAAATACATAAAAAAAACAAGATAACCATGTGTTTAATAGCTGCATTTATGCTTATTTACACAAATTTGACATGGGCTTTCTAGTTGACCTAGAGATTTTTTTTTCTGCTTTTTATAAATTTTTTATGGCCTGATACAAGAAAAGTGAAAAAGTGCCTTTTTACTATGTTGCTCATCAGCCATACTGGATATTGGAGAGACAAATTCCTCTCAACATCACAGAAACAAAAATAAGAGGGTCATAATTGCTTACAAGCTCTTGACCTAGAACTGATAGAAAAGCCCAAACAGTGACCTAGCTAATTTTTCCATTAACCTGACCTTGCCAAATAGAACTACTCAATATCATCTGGGAGAGCTCCTGTTGAAAGCGTTTTCAAAAGGGCAGGTACTTTAAATTATTAACTGGTCACTGATTGTATTTATCATCCTCAGATTTTTCCAGTCAGAGCGGTAACAGTAAAACGGTTGCTACATCTTCAAACCTAAAACCTGCCCAGACCTGTCAGTGTTGCCACTTCTTTGGACTCAATGATCCGGTGAAGCCAGGGTTTAGACCGTGAATACTTAGCTTGGCACAGGTCAAGACTGAGTTTAGTGAATTTGTAAACACACAGATCTTGCATGAATCAACTGCGGCACAAGGTTATTTAAGCATAATCCACTCAATGCTTTAAAAAGTTGCATTATTTTGCACCAAGTCTTAAAGCAGTACGTTTGTCTTCTCTTCACTGTGCATTATATTAGTATGAACACTTCATAATACTGCATTAGAGACACTGCATACATAAGCCACATGTGTATCCTTCATAGAACTTTTCATTGAGGCATTACTGTAGCTGTTTATAATTAGGTTAATAATTGTGTACAAAACTAAAGTAGTCAGGAAAATCACAAACAATGTCAGCAGGAAGGACAAAGTATCCAAGTTTTGGCTTACATTATCTTTTATTTATTAATTATAGAATTTAAAACCACTGATTAATCTGCCAGTTTTTTTTATTGATGATGCACTCTCTCTACTAGTTTTACTTTGTTGGTGCCAATCATCATCTACCCGCTCCTCAGCATTTCCTCTGTAGCATTCTGCTCTCACTCCTATGACACCCCTGAGGGCCAAAGACAGGCCAAACTCACAAATATTGACTTTCCAATAACACGAGAGAGAGCGCACAGCAGCCTATCATATGGCTCAAATTAAAGCATTATGACATAATAGAGCAAAGTCAGGGTTAAGACCTCATTACTGCCACCCGGGGCCTCTGCTTTCTCTCTCCTCTCAACCTGGCAGCTCGCAGTTCTGCTTTTGGACCTGCTCTACTCTAATTGGAGGAGCAATATGCAATAATTGGAAGCGGGGTAACAGTGTTAGCCTGCTACATGTGGCCCGGCCTGCGTTTTTTAGTGCTTAACCCAGTAATAAGCTCTCAAAGCAACCACACCATTCCATTACCCTTTGAACTACAGCGCAGAGACAGAGGAGACGCTGAAACAGCACACACACAACACGGTGCAGCCCATATGGGACACACATATATTGAGATTGCAAATGTGAAAATCAACATGTGAGAGTGAAGTCTTGCACAGGCAAGAGGACAGAGGGTCTTGGCTTGTGACTGTTTGCACAGCTCTGACCGCAGACACAGAGAAAGTGGTTTCGTCGAGTGGTATTAACTCTTGATTATTTGCGTTAACCGGTACTTAGATTTACTGCACGGGTAATACGATCTGACTGGTAGTTAAGCACCAGCAGCAAAGTCAGGACACAGTCATTGTTTCCTCTGCGTTTCCCCGGGACTGGACCAATAAAAAGCTTGCCCCCAGTCTTTGACGCTCCCGCTCTCCAGCCCTGCCCATCAGAAAGACATTTGGAAACAATCAGTAGTGTGTTTTAAGAGAAGGTCCTTCCCCTATCAATCCCTCTAGATAAGGTATCTATGAGGCTCGCAGCACGGACCCGCACAAGGAATTCATCACCTCTGTTTCCTGTATGCTGAGGGTCCCCTCATTTTCACTTCTGTCTGAGCAGAGCGCAAGGGCCATGTTCGTGTGTCTGTGTGTGAACCTTGGGGGCTAACTGTGTGCTTTAGGGAACCAATGTGCACATACCAATAATTGCTTGTGTAACAATAAAATGCACTGGATGTTTTTTGTACTGCCAAGTTGTGCACAATATCAAAGTTTTTTTTTTTTTTTTTATGTCTCTTAAGACTCTTTTTTAAGAGATTGTTTTGAATGAGATGCATGGGGTATTTGTGAATAATCTATAAATTTCTACAGTTGGCATAGTTGGCATAAACTCCACAGCAGCTTAATATTTACTCAGCCCAAATTGTCTCATTTAAACAATTTATTTAGCAAACCATGTTTAAAACAAATTTGATGCTTTTATCTAACTAACTTAAAGAATGATTCAACAAAGAAAATAAAAGCTCTGTCTGAATGAATTTCACATTCTGAACATCAAGGTCCTACACAAGGAATTGTGGAAGAAAGGGGCACTTCAAATTCAAAATAGCGTTTTTGATCTGTCACACCAAAGGTCAGCTGTTCCTACTGGATGCATCAGACAGGAATGCCCCACTCTAGTTTAAATGCCCATGCCAATTTCTACACTAAATCACAAAACCATTTAGAAAAAAAACAAGGCAATACACATTCCATTGTCTTGCTAATAAAGTATAATATTTTCACACCATATTAATGGAAAATCACTGCTCTTCATAGGACTGTACTATTTAAATCCGCTCTAATATTTAGGTCAAACATTTGACTTTGTCTATTCCTTAGAGGTAACAGACTATCCACAAATATAAAACCAAAACCATCACTTGTGCTTATTTTGCCAATTAGTTTTATTAAATTTATTTTCTTTGAGAACTCATCTCCAAATATTGACTGAAGCTGGCATCTTTTGCTACATGCCATTTCCTCTTTTACATTCCATTGTAAACTCTGTCCCATGAGAAAAAGGTTATGACTGCTATACTCTGAAGCTCCTTTGCCGGAGTATATGCCTTCATAGTGCTATAACAGCTCAGTATAAATGATGTAAATGTGTCTTACAAGGCAGTAGCATTTATATCCTCCCGTGAGTCAATGCACCTGCACATAAATTCTATTTGTCTTTGCTGTCTAGACATTTGTCATTGTGTTATTGGACTTGCCCTGCATGTGTCTCCAATCAGATCAGCCTCCTTTTCTTTCTGCCTATGTTGTGACTCCCATTATCAACATATTTGTCTGCATCTTAACAGTGCTGGAGGTGGGGACCCCCCCCTCCGAGCTTTTCAAACAGGTGAACTCCTCCTTCCTCATCCGTACTTATTCCCGACCCTCCTTTTTCAATCAAACACGTTCTTTCATTCTCTTTGGATCCCAAAAAAGCCTTGTGACCTCTGCCCCGTTTTGGCAAAGACCCCCACACCCCTTTCACCTGGTATTGTGCTGCGGGCAACACCTTCCGACTGGCATGGCCCCCACTCATGCTCGCTTTTGTCCTTCTGCAATTCACTCTGACTTTGTTCACTTAGTTAACCTAGCTTCCCCTCCCTGCTGGGAACTCAGACGGAGGAAGAGGAGGGGACGACGGGTGGGGACGGGTGCTGGGTGGGGTGGTCAATGTTTAGGAATGAAGAGGAAATCAGAAATGTGAATGGGATTTTTTTATTTAACAGTCTGAACCACTACTGTAATATTAGAATCCTATACAAATGCATCAACAACCTAATTTAACTTAACCCAAAGCATAAACACATGCATGCAGCCATTTTTGTTTTGTTGTTTTGTTGTTTGTTTTGTTTAAGTAACTTGTGTAAATGTGTGGTATTATGATTAACATACTCATACAAGTAATTAGTCAAATAGTGGAGCTAAGGTGCAATTTTAGTGCCCTTTTGAAGATATAAATACTTGTTAATTCTCTTATTGTTTTTCTATTGATGTGATGCTCTGAAAAAAACTGACTTCTGTTGAAAATTGGTGTTAGGACGGGGGACAATTAAGTTAATGTTACAGGCAAATGAATGTATTTAATCATAATACTGAAGCTTTTCATAAAATGTATGAGGTTGACTTGTTAAAAATACTTTCAATACAAGTAATTATATACTGCAATTTAATGTTTAAGTGATAGCCAAGACAAACGATGATGCATATCAGTGACGCTGGTGGAGTGCATATGTCTGTTTTGTGTGCTGCTTTATAGTTCCCTTATTTATAAACATATTAGACATGGCTCAACAAATGCTTGTCTCTGTAATCCTGAGTGACGTTGCAGATTACCATCTCACAAGAACATGTTTATTCTACTGAAGGTTGCGTAATCACTGCATGTTATTGAGGCGTACACATTAAAAATCTCATCAAATTGTTAAGTTACTCTGTGATTCCCACCCCTAACCAACTCCCACTACTAAATTGTCGTCCCCTTGTCTAACTCACCACTTGCAAAACAAAACAGATTAGCACAAAGAATAGGATTACCAATCAACTCAGAGGAAGCCACATAGACCCCCAGCCTGTTTTTGTCTTAGGGGTTTTCAACGGGCATCAATCCCCTCTAATACAATCAAGCTCCAGTTGCACTGGATTCACAGCTCATCTCCTTCACAGACAACAGACGAGACAAACGACAAAAGGCAGAATTAGGCTGGCTGCACCCTGCCTGTGAAGGAAGTCAGAGGCGCTTTGGCAGCTCAGGAGGTTGAGTCACACAATTGGGTTAAAGTAATGGGTACCAGAAGAGTTACTTTTCAGTTACAAACCAGTCAATCAAATTCATCAGGTGCTCTTCACCTATATTGTTACCCACCTGTTGTCAACACAAACCTTAATTTAGATTTTACACATTTCAAAATAATTAAAATTATAAAAAAAATATTTAATCACACATTTAGATGTCTTATTACTAGGTGTAACATAATCTTGGAAGCACAAGGCAAACACCAGTCATTATTTCTCACCACAGAGCAGATTTTAATTGTCTCATTGTCTTCATCTTTACAATTCATTAAGTGCCAATGAGACCCAAGAGTTCACGCTCATTGGCCGACTAGTGCTCGTCTGAGAGAAAGCAGATGATGGCAGTGGCTGTGTTCATGCAGCACAATGCATTGACAACCGCCATTCACATCGCCTTTGCAGATGCAGGATTTATTCACTTTGACTTTCAAATAAACTATATCTGTGTGAGAAAATGTGAAGATGTGTTTCCTTTGAGAAGTGCGTGAGTGACAGAGGGGTTCATCCCATGGGCCGGGCTTTTCTAAGCGCTGCTACAGGCCGGGCCATCCACACTGACAGAGGATGAGATGTGGCAGGGGCTCGAGGATTAAGGGGCTTTTAGCCAACTCTCCGAGTGGTTCTTTCTCCCTGTGACAGAGAGAGGTGATGGGCCGTCAGTGTACAGGGGACAGGCAGACAGCCAGCCAGAGACATCTGCATTCATTCAGGACAGAGGCTTATCGTGCTCAGAAAAACACGCCCTCTTGAAACGCCCTCCATCCACGCTCTCACACTCTGCACTACACTCCTAGACATGCATGTAGACAGATAAAAAGATCATGATGAACTTCAGAATCAAAATCAGGAAAACTAAGCCTTTATTTAGTTCATTTAATCTTGGGACAAATTTTCAATATTAGAAATATTTCTCCTTTGTAGACATCCATATGTTATGAGTAAACACACTCAGTGAAGTAGTGATAGCCTGGTTCCTTGTAATACCAAACAAAAACTCAAAAACACACCATTTTTTTTTAACAAAACACCTTTTCTCAGTAATTATGGCCAAAGCGTTCTTAGAATCTGGTGTCTGAACTTAAACTTTTAGCCAACTTAAAGCCATTACATCCTGAGTTTTAAGACTGTCCCAACCCAAATTATGTGTCCAGTGAAAACAATGATGCCACAAGAGAAAAAAAAATGCACTCTAAACTTTATGTATCAGCATAGAATGCCAAGGGCTCCACCAGTGTCAGTCAAGGACAGGATGGCCAGTGACTAAACATTGGTCTTGGGAATAAAAGCTTTTTGAGCTGACAGCACTTTGAATGATGGGTCTATGTGATGCTTACATGACTAAAGGCTGGCCAGACACCTGCCTCTCCTCCTCCTATCATCCCGTCCTCTCATGTTGAGGAGGTTGAGGACAGGAGAAAGGCCGAGCCAAGAAGGGCCCTGCCCATCCACCTAATCCTCTGCTCCCATTCACCGTCACTGCTAATCTCCTTCACCACCTCCCCTCCATCACCGCTGCCTCCACCTCCGCCTCCCACTCAAGAGGTGCACAAAAGCCCCTGAGAGACCCTGTCCCAGCCCGCTTACCATCCCACCCCTTCCCGCACCCCTAACCTGCTCCGCCCATCACTCCTACAGCAGGAGGCACCCAGCTTTCTAAGCCCAGGACCCATAATCTCATGGGGCTGTGAGTCTAAGTGAACCCAAAGGCTCATTGAGTGTTGGATAACTCTCTCGCGGGTTCTAAGTCTCTGTCTTATTGTTGCTGCTGCTGAGAAGAGGACAGACACAAATGGAGTTTGAATTTCAATGTGCGTAACGACTCAGAGAAAGAGACAGCAGAATATGGACTGGTGGGCATCCGGGCGTTAAGAGTATTCCTGAGGCGGAGGCTATAGAAGAAATACATGCAAATACTATGGACAAGTGTGGGCCACCTCATCAGTAGCACATTGAAGACAGAGTTTAGACATGTTCTACAATTTCTAGCTTTTCAAATTAACTGTAAAGTTAAGTAAAATAATAAAATCACATTTCCTCATTGTACAATATAATACTCAATGTAATGCTCACTATTTTAAATGATCCCTTTCTTATCTCCGTGGGGAAATTTGTAGTCGGCAGCCGCACTAAGGGGAGGAAAGCATACAGTATTTTTTATGTTGATGGGGGAAACCAGAGCACCGGAGGAAACCCACCTAAGCACCTAAGGTGAATAACTGATATTGTGATGGTTAATAATAATACTATATACTGTGATGAAAAATATGAAGGTCACATGTCCTGGATTTAAGTACAAAATTTCATAAGAACAATTTATCCTGATTTTATAATATAGGGTGAACATAAAAGAGAGTGGAGCAAACCGGTCGGGAATGGTCTGCTTTGCTTTATGTGGTACTAGCTTCACCAGAGGAACAATCAAGGCGCTGAATAAAACCTTTAATAAAATGATGAAAAATAGGACTTTACATGCATAGACTGCGATGTCCGAGACTAAGTTTCAGAAAATCAAAGTTTCAAAGCCTTTTGAAGGCTTGTGGAAAACTATAGAGTAGAGAAAAACAATGAAGACATTTGAATGGTGTCCCCTAGAGTAAGTAAGTAGGTGTCAGCTGGAGGCAGAATCTAGTCCTCATTTATGGCATGAACCTTCTTGTCAGCACTCAATCCCCAGTTACACTTTTCTATGATCTTCATACACAGCAGGCATCTGTCTAGCAGCACCTCAAGCATCAGTTGTGCGCACCACAGTGAAGGTGAGCCCCTCCACTTGACGTACCCTTCTCAACGTCTTATTTACTAAAGCTCTCTTTCCCATAAGTCACCATTCCTGTATTCATAAAGCATCATAGACCTCATAACTCACTCATCCCCTTTATGAATAAAGTCCTGAAATTTATTGTGAAGGCGCTGAAGAGTGGTGGCCTCCCAGGTGACAAACTTCCCCCAGTCTGTCAGCACTGGCCCGGGCCACTCAGGACCCTCCATCAAACACTCCAGATGGGTGCGCCACTTTATCGTTCCCCCGGTTGGTGACATCACCTCGCAGCGGCACATGGAATTGATGATGAAAGCAAACATATCTATCTTAACTCACATTTACCAAATCAATTTTATTTTTACAGACCCTCCCAAGGCTTATTGGCATATTGACAGTCTGCGGGGGGGAGGGTGGTTGAGGGATGGTAGACGCATGGGCATAGTCGGGGGGAAAAAAAAGGGGGAGGTTTAGGATTGCCTTGATGCCGTTTACCATATTTAATGCAGTGGGATGTCATCACTGAATATCCATTCTGAATAATGTGGCATTTCATCATAAATTCTTTACAACTTATTTACTTAATGGAAAGAGTTATGGCTCGCTGTCAGGACGGTAATTAAACATTGTGATACAGTGCTGCCTCGCCAGGATCCCATCTTTCCCCTCTACCCCCCACCCGTCTGGCCCGGACACACACACACTCCCATCTTTTTAAATACATATTATTATTATTCAGGACCCACATAAATTACAGCCAGATTAAAATTCATGATACCGCTTCTTCCTTTATTTCTTTCCCTGGGAAAAGAAGAATAACACAGAGGTTGTCCAACGGCTTGTAGTTGGAGTTTTTCTTTACTTCAGTTTAAGACATTAAAATATATAGTTTACCGCAAATTTTATCTGTAAAAAAAAAAAAAAGAAGAAAGAGAAGTGCAAATATATTCTTAGTTTAATGTAAGCCGCTGAGTCTGATAGAATGGACCAGAGTAATGTTCGATTATCCAAATACAACAGGTTTCAGTCCAAATCCTAATTTTAACCTCTGTGGACACTTAGGAAAATTAGCTTATGCCTCGTTGCACTAACAAGATTTAATTTAACTAAAAGTCAGTTTAAAATACCTTAACTCAGGATTAAGTTAAGTGGAATTGTTTTGTAAGCCTTGTGTAAAAGGTAAGAATACTTACTGCTAGTGCTATTCCACACCAATAGCTTGCAACATTGGATTATGTTAGCAAATACATTGTTGGAACCATGCAGTCGGTGGACTTTGGTTAGTTTATATTATGCTTATGTTATTGCATTTATTATATAAGCATCAGCCTAACAATATAACCGAAGGTTTGGTCTGTTGTAATTGTCTTTGGTCTGCAGCAGATCTACAGCCTGTCAGTGGTCAGATCCCTCACAGTCACCTCTCTATTTAACTTAAGAGTAGCATGACAACACTGCCATTCTAATTACAAAATATAACATATGTAATTGGTAAAAAAACAAAAAAACAGCCTTATTAAAACCTGAATCAAAGTTCCCCAAGATTTTTATTTTTTTTTCAACCAAGCTAGAGTTGAGCTTTGAGATTTGATATGCTTTTTTCCTAATACGGCTTATAAAACTACAAAGTCTACTATTTAATTATACTTCTAAGTACAGAGCAATAATGATTCTTATACGTGTACAAAGGCACAAAGGACTGAACTATAGGTTAAATCCACCCATCCAAATTAGGGAGGAACTATTTCAACAAACTAAATGAGTCGGATTGTCTGCCAGACCCTTCCTCCTGCCCCATAAAACCGTACCCCACTGACACTGACTGAGGCCGCACCTGACCTTTGACCTTGTCCTGTGACCCTGCCTTCGATTTCTTTATGTCTCTGACCAATATGTGATTTTCCAATGGCCGCACTGGGTCCCTAACTGCACTGATGGAGGGATTTATGGCTTTTCATTTTAATTGAGTTAAGAGCAAGAACCCTGTCTCTTTTCTTTCAGTAGCACTGAGCTAACATGACATCACCGGGCAACAAACAGCAACGGCAGGCTTGTGGTCACTGGGCTAAATGTGAACATGACGACATACAAGAAAAAAACAACACAAGACTAGAGTGAACAGTACACTTCAGTGGGCATAGAAAACACTCCCAAAGCACAGGAGAAAACAACTCAAAACAGTACTGCAAGATCTAAAAGCATCTTTTCTGCTTCCTTAAGAATATCTATTTTAAATTATTATTAAATTGTGTCATTTACTTCTACTGAGGTATTTCAAAGTAACAGTATTTGAGTATTGGTACTTCTCTACCCACCCCCTCTGAATGTGACCATGTAATAATTGTGTATATTTTTATCAAGATGGAATTGTTTAAGACAGAAAAAAAGTTTTGACTCTTGTTTTGTTTTTAGCTTACCTTACGCAGCAGCTGGATTTTTGTGAGAAAAATCCATCTTGTCTCTCTTAAAGTGATGTGTTCTCCACCAAACTGCACATAATTTTAAGCAATAGTGTGGCAGTATTGGCAGGTATGGGTTTGTTTTAGGTATGACTACAACACAATACTTTGTAAATAGCACTGATTTAATAAAATGTGACCAATCAGGGGTCAGGTTGTTTTTTTGTATGTGTTTCCAGTTTTAATTGTTACTTCTAATCAGAAGAAATGTAACTGTGTAATATCAACATGATTATAGCTACTGTTAAAGAATTAGTAACTGTGCCATAATTGTCCTACCTCCCAGCCTTGTGTGGGGTCCAGAAGACAAGCCGTGTGTTCTCCTACGTAGGGTCCGAACCGTTCTCCAACTTCTACCTTCCTGTGAGTCCAGACACCCAAACCGGTTTCAGGAACTGATGACTCTCTCAGTTCAAAGTCCACAGGAACTGACAT